>JAYKAV010001798.1:988690-1152462 GCA_035582835.1 Phoebastria nigripes
CCCGGCCCCGGCCCCGTCCCCGTCCCCGGCCCCGGCCCGCTCCCGCGGGGGGCCCCGAGGCTGCAGCGGCCCGAGGGACGGGCACGGGCGGAGCTGCGCCTGCTGCCTGCAGGGCCTGCGGCTGCCGGCCAACGCTGGGATCGGGGATTGGAGGCCGGATTACCGGGCTCCTCCGGCCTCCGGTTAAACCGGCGGATAATCCAGGGCGACGCGGTCTTCCCCACATCCAGCGCAAACCGGGCAGCACACGCTATGCCTCGGGAGCAGGTGTCGAGGGGGTGATAGTGCTCTGAAGCAGCRCCTGCGGTGCTGGCCGCTCGCAGATACGCGAGGAGTCATTCCTCGTCGGCTAAATACGCTTAGCCTACATAACACTGGGTCTCTTCCTCAGCTGCAAAGCTGTCACGCCCTGGCACAGAAAGCGAAGATGGATTTTCGATGCCAGTATTTCATTCATCAGGCCAGCAAAAATGAATTAATCTGGCTGGATGGAGGAAAGAGACATTGGAGACATTAGCTAGGGTGCAGAAGCATCCTCCCCCTTCTGTCTTCTAGGCATTATTTTGCCTTTTTTCTTCAATAGTGACTTTCAGTGCTAATTTTTCACAGCAGGATGTGGTAAAAATAGAGTTATAGGTTTGTCTCAAGCGACATTTGTTGTCTTTCTTCTGGCTGCTTCTTCTGTGCTTCCTGCCACGCTTTCTTCTCCGCATACTACCGCAGGATGCAGCACAGAAAAACCCACCCCACCCTTCATTTGCGCAATCCTGCCTCAAAACACTTCTGCGTATCAGATTCATGGTTCGGAGTACGGGCAGCTGAGGTTCCCACRTGGCACACCTAAGAAGATGGTACCAGCTTGGAGGCTTCACAAAACAAGGAGAATTTCAGGAAGGCCTCAGAGACGGGACGTGAGACAAGGGAGGTTGTTCCAAGCACAGATGGGGCACAGGTGAAATTTTTGAGTAGCAAAAAGAGGAAGGCAAGAGACTACTGGGAAAGGCAACAGCTCTTGCATCCTGAGATGCAAGAAAGAAAACAGAGACTATAGTATGGGCGAAAGTGAATCCTAGACAAAGAGCTCAATCTGATGGTCTGGTATAGTTAATCTGATGTCCTAGTATATCTTAAAAGAATGATCGCTACATTACAGTGTCCTTTCACTACAGTTTGGATAGTTCCTTCCATACTGGTGCCAGGATTTCTACTTCCAAAGCTCTAACAAGGTATTCTTTTATTGTTTGTTCCTTGTCTGCAATTAAAAATTGTAAAAAGCATCCATTTAAGTGAAACCCACCTCAGTTATCTAACAATAATATGCAACTCTTTCTAGAGTTTTCCTGCCACTTAAAAAGAACACAGAGCTAGTAGGAAGAAAAACAAAAGTACAGCCACAAACAGCAGCTTTTATCAGTTGAGGAGGCTGAACCACTGGAAGTCTCTTCCAGTCCTTTTTTTGCATGTGTGTAAAAACACTACAAATCTTTCTTTGACCTGATAGAATCCATTTTTCCTGCTTTACATGCAGTTTGACCCAAACTAGGTGGCTTCAGAAAGACATGGTCCTCCTGCAACTGATGGGTTGGCTTGCTGACAGCCTGGGAAAAAGTTTCCAGGCTAGACCACAACCTCCAGACGCAGCCCTGGCCCCTCTGTGACATTGCTGTGGTGGTGAAGCCCCTGGGCGACTGCAGATTCACACTCTTTCCAAGTCCAGTTCTCTGTACCAGAGGCTCTTCTGTGGCTACTCAGGCTATTGCACTCCTGTACAGCCACAGCACAAGACCTAAATATCAGTGAGAATCTTAACCGCCCCCCCCTTCAATATAAGCAAATTTCACCTAAGGTGAAATCCTCTTAAAAAAAAAAAGCAACAAAGAAAAAAATTACTTGCCACTACAGTCAGCCTTTTCTTTTCTTCCATTGTAATTGCCCTGTAAGAACAGCATGTTTTCCTCTTGCTCTGGTATTCCGCTGCGAGGACATAAGTACACACTCAAGGTCCCTAATGCTACATCATCCATAATAGGAAGCACTAAACCTAGAAAATCTTTAAAAGGTTGGTCTCAGTCCTGCTGCTGAGCAAACAAAGCTAATATATGTGCCTCATTTGTTCCGTCATCTGTTTGCTCCATCATTTGTTTTCTTTTCTTATAGACACCCTTGCAGAGAGGTTGATCTGTTTAACTACACAGAGGTCAATGTCTGAATAGCTCACCTAGAAGCACCACCAACACAGAAAGAGAAAATGGGGAAAAAMCAGATGATGATGACATGCTGCTTTTAAAGCATAACAAAACTCCTATCAACACCAGCAGTCTGGTGCACACACTGAGGTCAGAGTAAACCCTTTCTGCAGTAACTGAGTAGTTGTGGAGATGATGTATTCTCCACCTTATTGTGAGAGACCAAACAAAGGGGGGGAAACGTCTTTTGCGAGGTCACCATTACTTCTGCCTTCTTGCTATACCTTCTTTCATTCTCTTTGTTGCTTCACCTATTTGCATGTCTCCACCTTTCTTCCCTTTGCACTTCTTTCGCCATAGCAACTCTGCCTGCATACATCCTACTTCTGCCTCCTCCCACATCAAGAAGCTGCGTAATATCGCAGGCTGAACTTTAGAAGGGAAAATTGCGAAGACGAAGGGTCGTTAGCTGATGTAGACTGGTAGCGAGCTTTCTAGCACTATAGGCTATGAGCSAAAGTAGGGAGAAAAGAAATAGACTAAGGACAAGTGGAATAAAAGAAGTTAAGAAAGTTTCAAAGTAGAGAGCAGAAAGTTATACGAGGTGATCTTTCACCTAGGATTGTCTGTTCAGCAGACCTGACAGTACACGTTCAGGCTAGTTAGATCCCCCACAACCACATACTAGCAAGGAAATAAATCAATGATTACGTATCATGAGAAAGGCTTGTTGTGGCACGGCATCATCTGCCACTAAATCCATGTTCATGAAGAGGTTCCTATCTTCAGGCACACAAATTCCCATTTTTTCAGAGCAAGTTCCTAAAGGAATGATAAAGTTTGTCTTCAGGGGGCGAGCTAACTATTCATATTTCTAATGAGCATAGAGCTTTACAAGGTATAGGTATTGAATTTACTTTCCTCCAGTAAGGTAGTATAACATTTACATGTTTTATTGAACCATTTGAAACATGGACTACAGCAATTAAGATTAAAGTTCATCACAGATGTTAAATAAAAAGAAACTTAAGTTCTTTATTGAGCTCCTGGAACTTCGTTGCCAAATTGCATTTGGGGATCCCTATCTAACTCCCATTGTGCCTCCAAGGAAAAATCATCTTCTCCAGAGCATTGCCATTAGACTTTCATACCAACACCCAAATCAGAACAGGTAGAGAAGAGTGGAGGTCACCCTTCTCATAGCTACCACTTTAGTTGGTTTCACTTGGTTATATTTCCTACACTGTTGGATGCTTTGAATTACGTACTTTAGTTTGTACTCGTCAGTGTCATGAGTAAATCTAGATCAGATTTTGCAGAACTGGAGTCCACCATAGATGGATATTCAGGTGAGGTGCCCACCTCCAGAGTGTAAACAGAGACATGTTTCCAAGTCTTAGTTGTTATTAAATAATGGTCATTAGCAGTCTAATCCTGATACRAGGTGAATACTGGTGAATTGAGTAGGAAGAAGATATTGCCAAGTTTGTGGGTGATATTTCAGGACATGTAAGCACTGTTACTTAGCCCCTAACTAGGAGCAGCTTTCAACGCAGTAAGTACAGTTCTTTTCCTGAAACAGTGAGAGGTAAGCAATTAAGCATGGGATCCTCTGTCTAGGTAGCTAGTAAACACACTTCATTTTCTCTCCCTCCTTCCAAAAAGTAAATTTGTTATTCTTTTATCATATCCTCTTACTCAACTGCTGTGGCACATTATGCTACTGTTAAGCGTTTATGTTCTCTGTAAAGTTCAAGGTTAATTAGACCAGAAGGTTCACTACCCTTCAGCTTTTGTTACTGGATACACTGTAAGGTTCATCCATTCACACCACAAGCCTGTTTAATTTTTGCATATAAAGCAGAGCCCATTTTTTGCATTCAGGATCCCTGCTGCTATGAACTACTTGTCATATGAAACACGAGTCACGTTGCCTACAGCATCTAACTGTCAACCTCTGCAAGCAGAATTAACTAAAATCATGGAAGACAGTATACTGTTTAAATCTGTAATAAACTTCTTTAAAAATAATAAAACTATTTATCTTTAATATATTAAATAACAATTCTCAAACATCCAGCCAAGAACTGGAAGCTATTTCTCTACAAAAAGACACAAGAAAAAAAGGCAGTATGGCACGTATTACAAGGGTGCTACATAATTATTATATCTAGATACCTTCAAATGGAAAACCAAAGGATACAGCGAAGAAAACATGTGAGGACGTATAGTCCTCTTATTTACTGCAACATGTAATAATTAAGCAGATGGTAAATTAGAGGCCCTAAGTAAAACCCTAAGTTTGCTTTTGCTTCTTAAGATACTTTTATAAAAGGGAATTGGGATTAAATCTTAGTGCTATAGGAAAAAAATACATCATGTGATATAACAATGAAAGTCTCCAAGAAGTTGAAACTGAATTAACTTACCAAAGTTTCAGTGTAAGAAAACATCCCACTTAGAAAGTAGATTTATTTAATGAAGTGGGTTTTTTGTGTCTTCTCTCTTTTCATTTTCATTCCAGCTGTGGTTGCCATTTTGGGGAACAAGAAAGTCCCTGCCTCAGATGTTTCCCATGAGTTATCAGGAAATACCAAAGATGAGGCAACAGCTTTCCCAGAAATAAAATCTCAAAACCTACCACAAACTCATGGAGGTGTTCTTATTTGTCTTAATACAGGAGTTGGGTTGTAAAGTCTTTAAAAGAAGAGAATAAGCCTTCTGAGYGGGCAAGAGTAGAAGGCTGTAAGGAAGCTAAGTTACCTATTTCTAAGTGAAGTGGAGGGGTTAATAAAGTTTACATATGTGAAGTCTTTTTTATATATGCGTAAATCGGAAGTGTTGTTGCTTAATGCTCATTCTTCATTAACACAGGCACTCTTTTCAGCCCTGCTGATAGCGAGAGTACAACTTAAAAATTAAAATAAAATGTTTGTTTTCTTTCAGTTTTGTTGTTCTACTTTCTCATCTTTACTGTCTTCTGTTCTGTGAACTTTTCTGCACTGTAACGCAATACAGATGAAACCAGATTAAGGAAGCCGATGAAATCTCTTCTGTAGGGTAAACGGGGAAAGACCTGAAGTTACTCATCTTTTTTTAATAAACTTGCACACAGAAATAAGCATAGTGAATACGAAAGGATAACTGAACTGGGCAAGTGAAGGAGAGAGATCCGTGTTCCTAAGCCCTGGGGTCTGTAACGTGCTGTAACTCCATTCTAAAAGCATCTATTTTGTAATCAACTCTTGCAGAGCTCCAGCAGGAAGAATAGAGCAAGTGTCCCAGATGTGTTAACCAACTGGTACATGGATCTGCTCTCAGCAGAGCGTTTCAAACACCGGTGGCTATCTGCATCCGAGGTAGCTTCTTTGCTGGTGGGAACTGCTGGAAGTTGACAAGAAATCCTTTTGCACACATGATAGGAGATAGCGGCTCACAAAAGGTCTATTTGGGAAGTGTCTGGAGTCCTAGGAAGCGACTGAGGCACAGTATTTAAAGCAGGGATTAGATAAACCTAAACCAATGTTAAACCAGTGGTAAAAACGCCATGTTCTCYACTTCAGAATATTTTCAGATCGTATCTGTTCCTAAAGAGTTATTTGGGGAAACTATCCACTGTCTATCCTACACCTAGATGTGAAAGGCAATGTTTTGGGTGCAGTTATATATCCTCTAGTTTCTTCTCCATCCTATTTAGCCGACTGTAGTAAAAATACCTGCCTGAGGCCTTCTTCCAGGGGTCTGGTATTGTGCAACAAGGAAGAGGGATTGCTGGGACTCCCTTTCTGCGCAGCTGGGGTCTCCCCCACTGCCAGAGGCTGCTTATGTTGTCTCCCCATACCACAGGTCCCATGTGCCCATGTGCAAGTCTTTCCCCCTCCACTACCCATCGATTCACTGAATCTCTTTAGTCCCCCAATACTTTAACTCATTTTTCCTTCATGGAAGGAAACGCGTCAGAGTGCCAGTGAAGTGCTTTGGAAGAGCTGAGTTGGGAATAACGCTCTTGGGAGGGGTAATGGCTTCAGTCAAATATTCTTTGGTCTGTAGGTTATTATAAAACTAGCTGAAACTCTCAGCTCTGCTAACCCATGTACAAGAAGGTAAGCTCTTGGTCTCTTTTTCTCAAATTCTTATTTTGCTTTTTTCTAGTTTTCAACATAGTCAGTATGTTTTTGTTTGTTTTCGTCAGGAACATTCCCCCACATTTCACAGTTCACCTTGAGCGCTCGGCTGGCTGCTCATGGTGTAAACAGGAGGTGAACAAAACTTAACTATCAGAGGGGTGGACTTAGCAGTCATAGACACAAACAGAAAGACAGGAAAGGGTTGCGAGTAGAGCAGATTATTTATCATGAAGCAATATAATCTCTGACATATTTTTCCTCATATCCTCTAATTTTGTATCATCTTTCTTTACCAATGTCTTGACTCTTACTTCCAGTCTGTATGTGATACCAGCCTCAGTTACCTAGCTCTTGCATGCGTAGATGAGGGCATCCATTCTTTCTCTCACATCTTTTTTTTTTCTAGACCATGATTATTTTTTGTTCATGTAGTTTGGACTTTTCCCTGTTGCTTCACATGCTTCTTGAAATGAGGTACCAACACACACTGCGCTTGCTGCAAGTTGCCATGTCAATCGTTTTGTCTTACCTGTGATGCTCATGCTCTGAATTCTTTAAAAAGGCTTTGCTTTTTCCAATCAGTTTGTGATTCGCTGTATGCCCTGATCCTTTCTAAAGCATGTTTCCAATAAATTTACTCCCTTATCTTGTGATTATAAGTGGGAATAAAGTATTATATATGCTGATTTCTAATCCTATCTATTTCACCAGCTTGTCAAGATAATTTTGAACTATAAATTTCTCCCTCAAAGTGCTTGCAACTCTTTCCAGCTTAGTGTTTCCCACAAGTTTAATAAGTATAATCTTGCATGTAATTAATGAACAGACTGAGGACAGATGCCTGCATAACCTCATTGTGATACGCTTTTACAGTTTGGTAGTGACCAGCTGCTCTGCATATGCCGTGGTTACATAAGTATGCTATAATCATGGCTTTTCTGTATAGCACAGCAGTATCCGCTCAGCGCATTTTCTGCTAGCTTGATTGTAGATACCAAAACTCACGAATGCCAAGATAAGACAGCTATCACTTCTGCTCACGTATGTGGCCTGCTCTCACTGAGAGAAAATAGGTTACCATATTGCTGGCATTGTCAACCATTCCTCATAGTAATAATGCATTTGCAGAATGTCCTCCTTATATCCCCTTAATTGTGTCTTTCTGCTTTGGCATCATTGGATTTTTTGACCATATTGCTTTCTGTTTGGTAATTTGATTTAGTTTTTTATTTTTGCTATGGTTCTTTTTGGATTTTGGGGTCAATGTCATTGTTTAACCAAGTTGATTTTTCTGCACTTTACTACTTCTTGGATCGGAATGGTTTGGGCACATATAACCTCTGATTTTTTTAAGAATTATTTTTGATTTTTACTTTCTTCCCACGAAATCTTATCTAGCAATGTGGAGAGTTTCAAAGATGTTTTATTAAAGTCCATTGTCTTTCTTTATCTCGCTTGTCATTTCATGAGCAGTTGTGCAACTTGTTTGCTACTTTTGTTCACTCAGCTAGATTTGCTCAGCTTCAAATCTAGAAAGCCTTCCCTATAGGATGTCTTACATCTTCTGTATCAACAGAATCTCAAACTTTCTAGCTGTTAGCCAACTTTCTCCCACTGGACCCATTTACCAGCAGACATCTGTTAATTTGAGTAGTGAACTTGGTGGTAATGAAGGACCTTAGTACRATTTTATTTGAAATCCTCCCCTTAAAATTATATCCCCTGAATCTTCCTTATGCAGTGCTCTATAGTAAAGTCATACCATAGTAGGATCTTTCCTCTGCTTTCTCTTCACCCCCATTTTGTTGCGGTTATTTGGGCAGAACTCCTGATGAGTTCTCGACCTCAGAACAGGCACTCATGTTCTCAGTGTGCAAATCACGGTTTCCCGTCATTGTTCAGCACGCAATGTTCTTCTATATCAATATGTGCCTTGTGAACTACCCTACCACACTTGCTATGCTGACGAAATCTTAGCACGTAAGCAAAGCTTGCCCTGCGTATTTGCTCAGTAGTGTACAATCATCTAGGATCTTCAGCAGTTGGACCCTCTGTTTTTCTTTATTTTGATTAGCCACGCAAAAGGCAATACAGTGGCAAAGTAGTTGGGCCTTACAGCACTAASGTATCATCCGTATAGTGTGGCAGTCCGGGGGATCAGTGGAAAAGTTCACTTGGTTAGCTTCTGCTGACACCTACTGCCAGAGCTGAATGCAGCAAAATAACACAGGAGAAGGCTTTGACACTATCCCACAAGATTCATGGAATGTAGCTTTGGATTCGGACTACCAGTATTGTACTTAAAGAGATAAATACCATCCATAGTTTTATGGAAATAAGAGTAATACAGATCAGAAATGGCAAAGTCTCCAGGAGCAATTTGGGGTTTTTTGTTGCTGTTTTGCTAGTAAAATTAGTGAAGGACAAGAGTTAATGGAAAATCACTTTATGCATTTTCCATGATAGAAGCTAATGAGTTTATGGCTAGAAGTAAATGCTTCTCAGAGGCAAAAAATATGTAACTTTTTTTTTTTTTTTTAAATAGATGATACATCTCCATTGTTACTGCAAATGGTTTTACATCAGATTCAAGAAAAAGCTTCTCCTCAAAGCAATTCCTGCCCAGTAGTAGGGACCTGTTTCTTTGTTTTTGCAAACCTCCTTTTCACTTATTTCAATACCGAGAAATCACATCCAGGACAAGGAAGCGTGGCAGAAGATCCCACTGACTGGCGGGTTGTTAGGTTTAGTGAACTGCAATGAATTCATGCACACGAGAGCTGTAGTTTAGACCTTTATAGGTCTATAAAGGACTGAGAACCTTTTAGCTATCAGAAAACTAGAAACTATTAATAACATCTGGCTACTGGGGTGTTTGTGCATTTTGGAAGATGGGATATTATGCTCAGTTGCTAAAGGACAGGGCAACAAACCAGTTTGAAGGGTTCATCTAGTTTATATTTGAACTGTAATAACATCGAGGCTAAAACCCTCAGGAGACAATCTGAGGCTAGAGTGGCTTTGTTTGTTTTTCTTTTCTTCAGCCAGGCGATCCACTCCCACCACTTCCTATTTGTGTACCAGGTTCTCTCCTATGTCTTCAACTCTGAAAAATACGTGATCTCCACCTGTCAAATACTTCCAAATTTAGGCATAATCACAAGCCAGGCATCACTGCTCTGTGTTCTCTGTAAGAAGCATTAATTTTCTTTGTCACCCATTTACATCCTTGACTTGGGAATTCTTCTGTACTGGAAATGGCTGTTATTCTTCTCTGCTAAACTGGGAATTTGCAGAGAGAATTTCACTAAGGACCAGACAGTAAATCGGGATGCTTAAATACACGTGAATGTCATACAGATTTAAGTAAACCTTTAACAGCTGCCGAGATCAGTGACTGTGCATATGCTGTGAACATACAAATCAATATGGCAGTGAGTGTGTTAGTTGCTCAACCTATTTTATTTTGACACATTTATGTTTTAGAGTAATGGGATTGTACCATTCCTTCAATTTGTATTTGACAGAGCACTATGGAAAGCAGATAAATATGCACAGTAATTGCCATTGAGACTTCCATATGATCAGGTTACACATCTAGGCTAATAACACTTACATTCTCCTCTTTTTAATGGTCTACTGCCCTAAAGATTGATTTTCTACTGACAGTTGCTGGACACTGACAGTCCTGAGGAATCCATTTTGTTTGCCACTTGTGCTGGCATCAACTCTCAAAGAGATATTCAGAATAAAAAATATGCGGCCTTAATTTTGCAGAGGAGTTTGCATGTGAAATCAATTTAATTTGCTTGCAAGATAGGGCCTCAGAACCAGATTTTGAGCCAAGAAATAAAAGGAAAGCATAGGTAAAAAAACCCAGTGTACCCATTGAGCAGCTTATCTTGGATGCCGAGATTGTCCCTGCATGGGAGTCAGCTGTAGAGCTATTCTTACCGGACAAGGCTGTACCTGAACAAACATTGGGAACATTGACTTTGCAGCAGCAAAGCCTTTGAGCAGGTTATTTGGATAGTTGTAATTAGTATTAGAACCTCTGGCCAGTATTTCCCTTTTCATGTTGTTTTCCTAATGTGCTTATGTTTTGCTAACACACATACCACATTTTGAGCAGCCCAAATTTGGTCTCGTGTGTAGGAATGACATCAATGTTAACAAACTGCATCTATTAGTGGTGTAAAATGCAGAACCTGTTGCAATGGCAGCAGTTCAAGCTCTGACTTTGTGAAAGCACTGAAGGAAAACAGTTTTTCATTTTGGAGATCATTGGAAGGCAGTAGAAGAGGGATATGGAAGTTACTCAGTTGGATGTATCCACGACAAGAGTTACCAGTCCAGGTCCTCAAAATAAGCCAGATGCTGTTTTCTAACCACCATCGACTAACTATTAATTAACCCAAAGGTTTAGGAAACCTGAACTGAAGTTGCTCAGCGGTGATTCCTGTCCTTCCAGAACACTGGGCTGCACGCTGCCTCTGAGGACAAGGACGCGAGGAGGCCTGTGACCAACACCCCTTCAGCATACCGCAGTAAGCGTGGTGGTTAGTGCTCAGGCTTTTAATAACACCTGCTCAAGTGAAGGGCAACAAAATATATGCAGTTCAGCAGCAGTTTGGAAGCGAGTGCAGAATTGGTTTAAGAAGAGCGATAAATACAAGAGTCCACACTGCATGGAAGTCGAAGCTGCTCTGTGTGGTGAAGCACATACTGCTGTTGACTCCTTGTAGATAGCTGGTACTACTAATAGTACTTATGATCTCCTAAGTACTATCCAGCTGGGGGCCTACCCATGCTTTTTAGACACTAGAGTGTCATATCTAAATAGAAAAAAGTTGCATTCATTGTGGGTTGTGATGATATTGCCATCTTCCCTCGAGCTCACACTTGTGTTTTCTCCCTCCTCTTTCTCGAGTGTAAGGCTGAAATGTAGAGTGCTTTTAGGGCCAGGTCAGGCGAACTGCTAGTCTTGCAGGCTAGGCAGGATCAGCTCTGCCAGGGATTCAATGAAGATAACACCACCAGACTTTTAGCTATCCTTTCTCCATAATGCACAGTATGGAGAGCATGCGGAGTTGTAGCTGAATGCTGATAATAACTTTCACTTCTTGACAAAATAGAGCATCTTCTAGTTTATCATGATCTGGTCTTTGGCACGCTGCACAAGCCCTTTGTTTCTGTTTAGCTGGAAACTTCTGTCATTTCTCTTCCAAAGAAACAAGTCCCTCTGAGAAATAATTGCTTTCACCTGGGAATGACCCATTTCCTGAGGGTGAATGACAAAGAAGAGAGGGAATAGCACTGGGTGAAGATCAAACTTAAAATTTTGGGTCTTGCATCCTGGGCCTGAAATGAATGCCTGGTATTTTGCCTGGCAGTGCTCGGTTCTCGTCAACAAACTAGCATGGGTTCAGATATGTCCTGTTGCTGACAATTAATCACTCTTCTGACCCATTATAAATAGATTTAACTTTGTAATCAGTGTGATCTTCAAGTATGTGGTAGATTTGAAAGCAATCCTACTTTCCTGACTGTGATGTTGCTGTTCACATTGCCTGTGAAAATAGCGTGGTTATTGCCGTGATCTCTGGTAGGAGTCATTGCTGTACTTCTGCAGGGTATCTACTAACAAGGCAGACACTGTATTTCCTGAATTTTCCTTTAAGGCTGCTTAAAGGTTTAGTTACTTGCATGACCTGTATTCAGTGATAGAACACAGAACTTCCTTATCCTGTTTGCCAGATACAGTGTATAAAACTTGTAAATAAATACGCATTTAATTTGCATGAATTATTAGCTTGCCAGAGAATTGTGATTTATATCAAAGATTCTGTAATGAAAGTTTATTGCTGCAGAAATTGCTTGGGCAATCAATCATGATGATAAGCCTGCATATAGCTGGAATACTTACAAATGTCATTCATCGAAAACATTCATGTTAATTTGGGTCAAGTCACCATAAAAGATAGATTCCTCTATTGAATATAATTTATCAGTGAAATTAATATAGGGAATAGGAAGGAGAAATGCTTTTGACTTTACAGTCATAGTTTATCAAGTGCTTTCATAAAAACATCTGGCTAGAGAAGTAAACAAAACATCAAAATTTCCATCGGCTTTGACAGTAAAAGCCAATTATTTCACCAGGGTGCTACCTATTATTTACTACAAGGTACTATTAAACAATGACAGAAGTGTTTATTTCCCATATGCAAAGAAATGGATTGTTCCAGAAGCCAGTGATGTTACAGAAAAATTCTTTGGCATTCCTTCAAAATRCAGGCCGGGTTAGCACAGGATTGCCACCGTCCGATGCCCTGAGTGGTGCCCATTCTCAGTAGCTGCCACACAGTTTCACAGAGGACAGAGGCTTCCCTATTTGCATTTTTACTGTGTTCCTGCTACTTATGAAGGGAAGACTAAGGAATGAATGGGCATAGACTGCTGATTTATCCCCAAGTACAAGGCACATTGGCAGGATTACGGAGCTAGTGATGCTGCTACCTTACTGTCATACACATAAAAGAGAATTAGTAGCAGGTAAGAATGAAAATCTGTCTCATAATTTTCACCTTTTCCTCTTTAAACCTGTCCCAGATTTTGAAAGATCAGATAAAATATTATGCTGTGGAATGCATACATTTACACACACATATATATTTTCTATGCTTGACAAATTACTGTAACCAAGAGGGAATGAGCATGCACAGCTTTGCTGCCGTCACTGGAAGATGGCAGTACTCAGTCTGTCACAGGCCCAGGCCTGGAGCCATTTTTTTCCTTAAGCCTGTGAAAAAGYACACAGACAGAATTTTTCTGTATGTATTAATCATCTGAATCTTTGTAATTTAAATGTCAGCTGCATGAATTACTTTTCATGGATTAATGAAAATGAAACATGCTCTTTGTATTGGAGTACAAACACAATACATTCTCTAAGATTTTTATTCTAATTTTAAATAGTTTGGGCGACTATAGAATAGGTAAGGCCTTGGGACATAAAGTGGTGTTTGTTTGGTGGAGCCGGGATGACAGAGGAGGGAGGAAGCAGTCATTTTTGCCCTTGTATTTGTAGGGCTGGGTCACTCTGGTACTTGGCAATACCCAGCGAGGTGCTACCTTGTCTTCCAGAAGTTCAGCTTTTGTTTTCCTTTATTAAAGGATAAATCTCTATCTGGAATGGCTTCCAGAGAACTTAACCTGCATGCTGACAGTAACCCTCCTTGAGCTCTCCGCATGAATAGGCTGCCAGCCCACTGTAATTAGGTTGGAAGTTGTGAACATTATTCCCTTTCATTTTTGTGAAGTATCATTTCAGACGGCCACTGGAGATAATGTAAGCGCCAGCTCCATTCCCTCATTATCTCCTTATGTAGCACCAGCAGGAGGGATCGCTTGTGTTAACAACTTGCTCTCGCGTCTCCTCGTGTCTTGTTCCGGCGCTATCAGCAGCCGGCAGCCGGGGAACACCTCCGTTTAGATAGCTCACCACCCGGAGAAGCAGCCTGGCGTAGCTGCTCGGGAAGTGAAACCCCACCAAGGGTGTATTGAGCTCCAGAAAGCCCAGGGAGTTCAAAGGGCAAGCACAGCGCTGCCGCTGACGCCAGTCCCATGTCGGCCTGGCCTGGCTTTGGTGACTCGCAGGGGCAGATGTTTGGGGCCAGAGCCCGCGTGCCCGCGCCTGCAGGGGATTGCTGCCTGGGAGGACGCGCTGCTTGCAGTGCTGTCTGAAAACCTCCATGCCCAGAAGCCCTCGGGGCTCATCCCCAGGCGCTCAGACCCTCGCTGCACAGCAGTGGTGAGGTGCAGGCTGGGGCCTGGCCACCCGCCGTGCCCCTTTCTGTCAGCCCCTTGTCAGCGGCCACCTGTGGGAGCTCGGCCAGGCAGCGCTGTGAGGAGATGGGCGCCAAAGCCGGGGGACAAGGCCCGGCGGAGCCCCTCGGCTTCAGGCAGCGTGAGCAGCCTCCTTCCCCGGGTGCCTGCCCAGAGGGACAGGTGGCATGGGARGGAGCCTTGCTTCGGTGTGCCTGCCGCGGGGGTGAGCAGGCGGGGGGGACAGAAGAGGAATATATATGTGGGGGTGTCGTCTTAAACACGGCACCCTGCCCTTGCCCCGCTCCCTACAACAGGAAGCGCAACAAGCGCTTGCAAGGCGCCCGAAGTGTGTCCCTCTCGGCTCCCCTCCTCCGCGGCCCACCCGCGAGAAGACTACGCTTCCCAGAAAACCCGCGGGGCGGTGCAGCCGGCCGGGCTCGCCCCGCCCCCGCCCTCCCTCTGCCGCCTGGCGTCACGGTCTCTGTAGTCTTCGCGCCCTCCCCGCTCCCTTCCCCACGACGGGCCTTCGCGGCGGCGAAGACTACCGTTCCCGAGTGCCCCTGCGGCGCCGCGCCTGCGCCGTTAGCGTGGAAGTGCGAGAGGCCGTTGCGTTGCGGGCAACGGCTAAGGCAGCGAAGAGGCAGTAAGCGGCGGCGCCGGCGGCTTCCGTGTTTGCCGGGGGGGGCAGGCGGGGGTGGGGGCGAGGAGCGGCGGCGGCGGCGGCGGCGGGAGGGCGGTCGGTGGATGGGCGGTTGGCGGCCGGCACCGGTGGTGGCGGCGGCATCTGTCAGGCGCCGGACGTTAGCCGGGGCGCAGGGGATGAGCCTGTGAGGGCGGAGGAGCGCGGGTGGGGGTGAAGCCCGGCCAGAGCGGAGCGATGTCTCAGCCTCAGCAGCAGCAACAGCCGCCGCCGCCGCCGCCGCCGCCGTCTCCTCAGCAGCAGCCGCAGCCGCCGCCTCCCGCTGCCTCCAAGAAGCGGGACCGGCGCATCTTCTCGGGCACCTGCCCCGACCCCAAATGCCAGGCGCGGCTCTTCTTCCCGGCCCACGGGCCGCAGAGCAGCGGCAGCATCGAGTGCACGGACTGCGGGCAGCGCCACGAGCAGCGGCAGCTGCTGGCGGTGGAGGAGGTGACCGACCCCGACCTGGTGCTGCACAACCTGCTGCGAAACGCGCTGCTGGGCGTCAGCGGTGCCGGCCCACCCCGCAGGAACACCGAGCTCGTCAAAGTCATGGGCCTCTCCAACTACCACTGCAAGCTGCTGGCCCCCATCCTGGCCCGCTACGGTATGGATAAGCAAACTGGCAAAGCCAAGCTCCTCACAGAGATGAACCAGGGAGACATCTTTGACTGCTCCCTCTTGGGTGACCGCGCCTTCCTCATTGAGCCGGAGCATGTTGAAACCATCGGTTACGGAAAGGACCGCTCTGGCAGCCTCATCTACCTGCACGACACCCTGGAAGACATCAAGAAGGCCAACAACAGTCAGGAGTGCCTCATTCCTGTCCATGTGGATGGAGATGGCCACTGCCTTGTCCACGCAGTCTCCCGGGCGCTTGTTGGCAGGGAACTGTTCTGGCATGCTCTGCGAGAGAATCTAAAGAAGCATTTTGAGGAGAATCTGAGTCACTACAAGGCGCTTTTCCATGACTTTATTGATGCAGCAGAGTGGGAGGACATTATCAACGAATGTGACCCTTTGTTTGTTCCTCCAGAAGGTGTGCCAATGGGCCTTAGGAATATTCACATCTTTGGTCTGGCCAATGTGCTTCACCGGCCTATCATCCTGTTAGACTCCTTGAGTGGAATGCGAAGCTCCGGAGATTATTCAGCAACGTTCCTCCCTGGTCTGGTACCTCTAGAGAAATGCATGGGAAAAGATGGCATGTTGAACAAGCCGATCTGCATTGCATGGAGTAGCTCAGGACGTAACCATTATATTCCTCTAGTTGGAATAAAAGGTGCTGCTTTACCTAAACTGCCTAGGAAGCTACTTCCTAAAGCCTGGGGAGTTCCTCAAGACCTCATCAAAAAGTACATCAAGTTAGAGGAGGACGGTGGTTGTGTTATTGGAGGAGACAGAAGTTTGCAGGATAAGTACTTGATGAGGCTCGTCGCTGCAATGGAGGAGGTTTTCATGAGTAAACACGGTATCCATCCCAGTCTTGTAGCTGATGTACATCAGTATTTCTACAGAAGGACTGGTGTAATAGGAGTCCAGCCTGAAGAAGTCACTGCAGCTGCGAAAAAAGCAGTGATGGACAACCGCCTTCACAGGTGCCTCATCTGCGGGGCCCTTTCAGAGCACCATGTTCCTCCAGAGTGGCTGGCTCCTGGGGGGAAACTCTATAACCTGGCAAAAAGTACCCACGGCCAACTAAGGCCTGACAAAAATTACAGTTTTCCCCTGAACAGTTTGGTGTGTTCTTACAACCCTGCAAAGGATGTGCTGGTACCAGACTATAGCCTGAGTAGTTTGACTGCTTGTAACTGGTGTCATGGTAACTTAGTGCGTCGTGTCAGAGAAGATGGATCTGTTTCATATTTGGATGGAGACAGAACTAATACTAGGTCTACAGGTGGCAAATGTGGCTGTGGATTCAAGCACTACTGGGAAGGTAAAGAATACGATAATCTCCCTGAAGCTTTTCCTATTACTCTAGAGTGGGGTGGAAGAGTGGTCAGAGAGACAGTGTACTGGTTCCAGTATGAAAGTGACACATCTCTGAACAGCAATGTGTATGACGTCGCTATGAAACTTGTTACCAAGCACTTCCCTGGTGAATTTGGTAGTGAGATTCTTGTTCAGAAAGTTGTCAACACAATATTGCATCAAACTGCCAAAAAGAACCCTGATGATTATACCCCTGTAAATATCGACGGTGCTCACGCCCAAAGAGCTGATGATGTACAGCAAGGACAAGAGTTAGAGTCGCAACTTCCAACCAAAATTATTTTGACTGGACAGAAGACAAAAACTTTGCACAAGGAGGAGTTGAATATGAGCAAAGCTGAAAGAACTATTCAGCAGAACATTGCAGACCAGGCTTCCGTAATGCAAAAACGGAAAAGTGAAAAATTGAAACAAGAGCATAAAGGGCAACCTAGGACTGCTTCTCCTGGGGCTGTTCGTGAGGGACCATCATCTGCACCTGCTACACCAACAAAAAGCCCGTATTCTCCAACATCTACAAAAGAAAAGAAAATTCGAATAACCACAAATGATGGGAGGCAGTCAATGCTTACCCTGAAGTGCACTACCACCTTCTTGGAACTACAGGAAAGCATAGCGAGAGAATTTAATATTCCTCCGTATTTGCAATGTATTCGCTATGGCTTTCCTCCTAAAGAGCTTCTGCCTCCCAAAGAAGGCATGGAAAATGAGCCCGTTCCTTTGCAGCATGGTGACAGGATTGCGATAGAAATCCTGAAAGGTAAGGAGGAAGGCAGGCAGTCTGCTTCAGCACACTCGGCCCATGCTGTGAAGCATGAAGATGTTGCTGTGACTAGTAAAATCTCATCGAAGGAACTGCAAGAGCAAGTCGATAAGGAGATGTATTCTCTCTGTCTTCTAGCAACACTAATGGGTAAGGCTGACTTCAAGTTATACTTTAAAATTGTATTCTTAAGTAGAAGAGAACATTTTACAAACTGTAGTTACATACATATCTATATTTTTTTTTTCTTTTCTGTAACCATGGAGAAGGTTAGTTCCTTTATTCCTCTATTAGAAGAACATTTAACATGCTGTCAATGATTTGTTGAGTGTCATGACTTTTAAAAATGTGTATACGAGATACTTGTTCTTTCTTTGCTATAAAGTCCTCTCTTAAAAATTGCTGCATAGAAGTTGTTGCATTTCCTCTTCTGTCTGTCTCTCTGTTTTTCCTGTCTCTCATTAGGCACACATCTGATGTCTATGTGTGTGAGCTACATGCTCTCTTTTTTCCTACATCTCCCTCAGGTTTCAGGAAATAAGTTCAGAGCAGAGGTGAGAAGGGGATGCTCAATGTCTGCTCATTGGAAGTTTGAGGACCAAATTGTCACCTTTGTAGTAGGATAAAGTCCTGGCCTTTCTCCCCACAGGGAGTTGTGTTGGTTTAAGCAAATCAACACAACACTGTATCCTTAGCTAATCTTCTAATTTTAAGTGAAGATCTGGTCTTCTTAAAGAGCTGTGAAAAGTATAACTTCAGAATGTAAGCAGAGGAGAAACTGAAGGAAGCTAAACACAAATTTGAACCCCAAAGGTGGACATAGGGTTGCAAAGCTATGCTTCTAAATCGTCAGTCATGTAAATCTGACTAACTGTTAATAATTCAAGATGAAATGACTTTTATCAGGTGCCTGTGCTTTTTATTTTCATATTTGGACTCGGGAGACTTGGACCTTCATTTGTGTACTTTCTTCATCAGGTTTCACAGTTCTTGCTGCTTACTGGCAGGAAGTAGAWCAGTAATTACCATGCACTTAGCTCTATGAACCAGTTGATTAGTAATGTTTACAGGTTTTTTTGTGGGAGCCTTCTCTTTTGCTGGAGGGATTTGGTGTGGCTGAAGCATGTGATGTTTTAGAAACGAAACAATTGCATAATCGCAGAGTGATATGTCAGAAGTTCATCATGCAGAACTTTGATTCTTTTCCAAGCCTGATTGTTTACTCCCGTGTCTCTTGCAAGATAGCATGCTGAATCACTAGCCACCCTGTCACACTGACATTTACGCTGCAGTTCCAAAGTGCAGGAAAAGGTTAGGTTTAAAAGCTGTCTTAATTTTGAGATGAAGCTTAAAAGAGTGCTTTCCTGTTTTCAGGAAATACTCCTGAAAATGTAGTTATTGGCTTACAAAAAACTCTGAGGTGCTCTAAAAGTATCTCAGTGACTTCTGCATTAAGGTGTCTCACTTTTTTTTTTTACAAGTATTTATCTATAAACTGTGAGCTGATCTTGTATTCAAGAATCAATTTTTGTCTTTGACTCACGTTGCTGTTAGACTCTGCTTTCAAAGCACAGGTTAGAATAGAATTTACCTCACGCTTCTCTGGCTGCATCCATTTTGCATTACTAATAGAAGTAAAAGTGTCAGCAAATGATAAACCAACCAGTTACAACAACTTATGCAGCTACTGAATAAGATGCTATTTTTATATGATCACTTGTCTCATCATTCATTTTCCTTCAAAGATACTTGTGGAAAAAATCTAGACAGTTGACTACTTACAATTGTGATTTTTCAATGGGGAAACAAACTCTAAGAAACTTCTTAAGTCCTTGTACTTTCTTAAGAGTGTTGGGGTGGCAGTTCCTCAAGGTGGTATATTCAGCCTTTCTGGGACAAGAAGCCTCAGTGTTTCTCAGTTATGTTTCTGTACTGCTAAAAACCAATGCTGCAAAGTTCTGAGAGTCAGCTTATCCTGCATGCTCTTGCTGTAACTTTGTTCTGCTAAAAGCATTAATCCAATACAGTCAGATTAGAATGTGTAGAGGGAAGATGCTATTGAAATAGCTCTCTGGGCCAGACATGCTTTGCTCTTCTCCCGCCCCCCCAATGCCCACAGTGAAAATGTGTCTTCAAACATCTATAACTATTCATTCTGGATGCTTGAAAGCTTTTCTTTCATACAGGGTCTCCTGTAGGCTGACTTGATGCTTCTTTCATATTTCAGTTACTAGAATTTTTCTTTTCTGGTCTCAGCTAGTTAACTTACTAAAATTTTAGACCATGTTCTTTGATTTTTATGTATATAACCTAAAAATAAGCCTTGGGAGATTAGATACTGTAATTTCTGGACTACTTAGCTTTACAGAAAATCATGCATAATATGTTTTCTCCCCTATTTTTGTTTAGCTCAAAATACAGAATTCTACAAGGAAATGACTAAAGGAATTTTAATTTTACATTAACATAGTTAAAACATTATATTTTTAAACTGATTTTATATACACCCATGCAGAAGCACTCTGGATATATGCAAGCCAAGTATGAATCTATTTTGATTGGTTTGTTTTGCATTGATGAATTTGTCAGTGCACAAGAAATCAAAATAGCCAGGTTTAAATTAAATGTATTAATTGATACCAGGATTTGCTTGGATTTAAACAGCTTGTTTTTAAGCCAACTGTAGTTCCCTGTAACCTATGTTTATCAACTGAGCTTTTCATTTGTTTTGCACTTCTGTGTGTCCTCTCTGCTGTATGAAGTGATGGTCTTGGGCTTCCACTGGCATAGGTTAGTCTGCACCTGCTTTTTTTCAGCAGTGTATGAGGCACGCTTGTGGCTAGGATAGTCTTTATTTGTTGCCATACCTTAATGTTGTGGGGCTGAGGTCTGGTCTGAGGGAGTGTGTACTGGAGTGGGAATAGTGTGGAGAACATCATCTTTTGATAAATGTAGTGTCTTGAGGGAATTTTTAATCTAACTAAATGATCACCCAAATTGACTTGTGACCTATAAATGTCTTACTCCCATGGTAAACAAAACCAAAACAAACAGTAAAACCCAACTAGCAACAAAAATGTGCAAACCTCAAACGTAGTTTAGTTGAATCACMCACACTAGTTCCTCTGATCTGGGAAAGTCCAGTTGTAATTGTGGGTTTTTTTGGTGTTCCAATCTGAGATCTCTCTATCAAAACAGCATAGTTAGTTTGTATTCCTTTCAGCGGCTGATGCTTTTGTTTTGTGAGCCCTGCTCTCCATACTTTTCTGCATGTAGTCCTTGTTAGTGTTGCATAAAAGGCTATCTAAACAACGATGCTTCTCTGGTGCAAGGCTTGAAAAATCATGTCCAGAGTAAATAGGGAATCTTTCCTTGGAGAATGCCACTGATGTGTAAAACTGGGCTTCTTCTAAAAGCCTGGTGGTTGTCTTGTGGAAGGGAAGGGAATCCTTCAAATAAGAATGGATTGCTAGAGGGAATCCTTCAAATAAGAATGGATTGCTAGATGCAACAGTATAGGAGTCCTTAGTATGGAGTCAGCCACTGTGTGGCTGCTGGCTGTGGCCTCCCCAGGCTTCAGTAGACTGACGACTGTATTCTATTACTTAGCAGTGTAGCGGTTATTTTGATTCCTGCGGGCAGTATTTAAACCATCAGGAAGACTTCAGCTTGCTGCTGCTTGGGGGAAAATGAAGAGCCACAGCAGTGATGCTCTGGAGCCATTGTGTATAGGGATGTGTATTTCAAAATGTAAATGAGAATAGGGATGCAGGGTAGCAGTGAACACCTTTTGAAATAGCAAAAACGTGAGAGAGAGTGTTATCAGCAGTAATTGTCCTCCCTCCATGCAGCTGTTTGAAGAAGAGAGAAAGCGGTGTCAGTAGTGGGGAGGAAAAGAGAATGCTCCTCTTAATATATTTTTTTTTTTTTTTTTTTAGTGGGTCAGTGAGAGCTGGAGAGGAGCTTCAAATTTATTAGCAAGTCAGTAGAGAGGAGTTATCAGGATAAAGTCAAAAAAACAAGACCTCCTTCTTCAGTAGATCATGGAAAATAAGACAGACGAGTAGTCAGTTTTACTTGGATGTTCTTGCTAGGAAGTGAAGGCCAAATCTGTGAGCTTGATGTGCAAATGAATGCAATGAACCACAGGATATATGGTTCAAGGGAATGCATTTAAAAGGAACCAGATTATGTAGGTCTCCTGTCTTTAAAATGTCTAAAGACAGAACACGATGAAGATGCAGTTACCTTTTTATAGAGAATGGGGACTTGAATAACACCTGAAGTGGACAGGTGAGCAACAGAATCTTTCTGGTGGGGGGACAGACGAGCAGGGGAGCGTACAGAGTCCCGTGCCTGTCGGGGAAGGGAAACAGAAAAGTCGGAGAGTGGCTTGAAGGGTTTCAGAGCGTAATGTAGCACATAATGCTGCTGTCACAAGGGTGAAGCATTTTCTCACCTGAGGCAGGTGGGATAGGAGAGTAGCCACAGTTACCTTGTGGGATACGCAGTGAAGAAATGCAAGGAGGGATTTAGATGTGCCCTATATTCAGTATGTGGAAGCTATTAAAAATAACTTTTTACTTTTACTTTGCTCTTAACAGCAAGCAAAGAAATATTGGTGGGTAATATTTTACATCCTCACACGTTCCAACTATCTATTCCAAGTAGTAAGTGTATCCAGTTAACTTTAGTTGACGATTTACGTTCTCCAATTTTAATAGAAAATGGAGAGACATGGTTATTGAGATTTTGATGCCTAAAGAAGGGTGCAATTTGTATTTAAAGTATCTTGGTATATCCCCTGAATGTTTGATATAAAGTGGGGAAAGCAATTTTTTCTGAAAATGTATACGTGCAGTAGTTGTTTCTGCATCAGGAGAATGGAATTTATCAGTACTTTCTGTTTGCACTACTTTGACAGCTACATCACATGTCACTTCTCTGAAGCAGGTAAGTGGTTAGCAAAATGAGGAGAAGGGTATAGGTAAAAATGCAGATCTGAACTGATTTAGCAGGTGCTGTCGGGTCACTGATATTCTGTCATTGTAACCCAATTTTTCTGTTCTTTATCTTCCTTTCCTTACATAGTCTAGGTTTTTTTTTTTCCTCTCAGCAGCATTTAAAATTGTCACATTTCAATGCCATTTTTGGCATCTTTGAAAAATGCCAGTTACACAGGACTGCTGGGGCCTCACAGTTGGTATTTTGTTTCTAACTCTCAAGAAAAGCAAGGTACAGACACAGCTTCTACACAGCTCCCTGTGTGGACGTTTGTATCTCAGCTACAGTATAAAGTCTGCTGTATGGCAGCTGTGAAATTGAGATCTGATTTTTGAGAATGTGTAGGGATATAGAATTGAGGTTTTAATGTGCAAGGGTACGTGCTTGAATTTTGGAAGTGTGTTAGTCATTTCCTAGTTTTATGTTGAAAGCATGGGTAGGAGGGGAATGGAGACTCGTGTGTGGGGCCTGGCAAAGAACCAGGAGCTGCAGCTTGGATCAAATCAAATTTGGGAACCTTTGTACTAGAACATGTAGGATATTTGACTGCAGACGGTGGTATGTTTTCCTGAAAGTTTCTCAATGTCCTGGGCCCCTGTTCTGTAAATTTGCAATAAAAATTCAAATTCTTAATTGCATAGAAGAGGGTGAGGATTCAGCTTTTAATTCAAGGAGTTACATTTTCAGCCATTGTCTGTAATGTTAAAATATGACTGTTTAATTCTAATGATTGTGTTTGATTTTTACAGGAGAAGATGTTTGGTCTTACGCAAAGGGGCTTCCTCAATTGTTTCAGCAGGGTGGAGTATTCTACAGCATAATGAAGAAAACCACAGGTATTTTTTGGTTTTGTTTTTATCCCTTCCTTCCTCTGTTTTCAAATCTTTAAAATTGTAAATTGGTATTGAGTCACTTGTAAGCATAAATATATTTTTATTTTATGACCATGGTACCTTTTCATTTTCATAATATTGTAGAACTCCTTTTGCTCCCTCATAGAGCCTAAGACTAGGGAATCTCACTAAGACTAGTTCATTCAACTTCAATCTCTTCTTTTCTGAAATTTTCTCTACAACCATACATCTCCATTTAAACTTTCTGAATTGTACAAACAACTTCAATAAGTTAACTGATTTCTCCCCCCCCCCCCCCCCCCGAAAGATCAAACAAAGAGAAGATCATAGGATCTATTCCTGTTATACTTTAAAACACTTACTGGATAAGCAGTTCATCTTTCTAGTGCGCTTCTTAGTAGAGATTTTATACAGGGGTACTGCATGTTTTAAATTTAAATGGTTGGTTAAATTTGTCTTTCATATTCCTAAGATTCTTGTTCAAAAGCAAAGCTATCCATCCCCTTCTTGCGTTGATAAATGCCGCATCTTGGAGGACTATGTGCAGAATAACCAAGCAAGTAGTTAGAGTATATTTGATTTTTAGATGGCTTTACAAATACTACCTACAAAGAATAACATCTGTTTCTTAAGAGAAGAAAGTACTATTCAGTTATTTTCTCTCATTTATTTTCTTATTGAAGTCTTTGCATTCATAGTTTAGCTCTTGTGGTTTCATCTATAATAATGATTCCTTTGCTGCTTTCTTACTGTTCGATTTCTTCTTAGGCAGTTTTATCAACCTTAACTTAATCTTGATTATTTCTGGAAACAGGTATTTTACCACGCAATTTCTGTTCTGTTTGCAGTAATTAAAATGCATGGTATACTCAATGCCCACTACCTCTCACTGAATTCTTAGCCTGGGTAATAGAATTAGCATGCAAGTGTTTTATAGCAGATCTGTTTCCTTTTAGTTTTCTTTCTTTTACTATGCTTGTGCAGTAAAGACTGGTGTATTGTTTGTGGCAAGTGAATACGCTTAAACAGTGCCTGATGGAAAGGACATTTTGGACCGATTAATGACTAGCCAGAATCTGAAATGAATCCAAGGGATTTTAACCCAGCTGGTCATTAACTCACAGGAAATTCCTGACTTAAAAGTCATTTTTGCCAACTGACAATCTAAGAACTAAGGCTGTGGGAGATGATATTCTGTATTTGAACATTATTGCATTTCTGTGTGTGCAGGTATTTTACACTACCTTGGTAGGTAGAATTACTATTTCAGCATTAACATACTTGTTTGATTTGAACATTTTATGAACTACTAAATTTCCACATTAAACAATTACAGTGTGCAACAATCTATCTTTTTCACTTAAAGAAGCTCCTTACCTATTTGTAATATTTTAGTTAATGTCATAATGCAACTATTATACTGGACATTTGGAACAAAGCTTTCTATTAAGTGTAGGTACTGTTAATCAATTGAAATTTGATTTAGTAGATCTTGTTTAAGATCTTACTTTGAGATTTCAGGATTGCAATTTCAGGGGCAGTTTTGGCCTGTCATAGAAGCTGTTACAGCTCTCTTGCAAATGAAGGTTGAGCTGGTAAATTACATAGTTAAAATATGTTCTTCAGGCTAAGTTAGATGGATAGGTGTTTGGGGTTAAATTTTGTTCTGTGTGTATTTTGGCTGTTTGGTTATTGGTTCCCATGGATATGTAAAGAAAGGAGCTATATGTCTGAAGTTCTCGAAATAAAATCTCATCTGTAGATTCTCTGCAACTGTAAAAGTGTGTGAATCAGAAGCTGTGGAGGATGAGTGAGATTGTTTTTATACCGATGAACCAACTGACCAGTTTAATAATGTTTCAAATTMTTTGAGTGACCTTTTTCATTGATGCCCAGAATACTTGTTTTGACTGCATTGTATTTGATAACACATAAATAGGATTTGTTTGTTGTGTTTCTTCCTTTCTGCATAATTTCTCATGTTTTTCTTCAAGAATTGTAAGAGARTATGAGGAAAAAATCCCATTAATTTACCTATTCCTGGCACTTTTAAAAAGTGGGTTTTTTTATTGTAGCTCTCCTTGCATAGCTGATAGAACTGAAGTGAAGAGAGTTGTTGCAGCCAAATTTTCATCTGCAGATAGCTTTTAACTCACAGAAAGCTGTTGTCACTAAAGTGATACCTTACTGCTTTTACCACAACCTGTGTGGGGCAGAGTTGAAAGAGTTATTTTGTATTTTATGATGATAAACTGGAAAACCCAGTGTTGCCCACTTTTGACACAGACCAGCTTCAGAACTTAAATTTGTCTAGTGAACTCTCAATTTTAGCAGATCCGTCAAATTGTAAGTGGGACAATGAAATGAACAGCAGATCAAAAATATTATGCCTCATGTTTGTTTTGTAAAGGTTAATAGTTATAATCTCCAGGACTACTAAACATAGTAAGCTTGAAACACTTTTGTTTATCTAGCAACACTTCCTCTCTGAGAAGAAGACAAATAGCAAATCTGAAATTCCTCGGTCTTAGCAGCAGTTGTACACCCTGAAATCCTACTACAATTCTAACTAGTATGGAAGTGGTCTTAAATAGTACTTCTCCAGATAGACAGTGATTTGAAATGTGCTCTTTGGCAGTTTTCTGGGGTTTTTGTTTGTTTGGGTTTTTTTGTGTGGTTTTGGGGCACAGGGTGGTGGTGGTAGTGATGGGGTTTGGCTTGCTTTGTGTTACTGCAAACGTATACTATTTCTTTAACTTCCATTGTATTAGAACTGCAAGTCCCAGAAAAGAGGTTATTTTGTCTAATACTACAGTCCTGTCTCTTCATTAGAATCACCATAGAAGGCAGCAGCATCTTAGGGGTATACTGTGGTTGCTATCATATGGCATACAAGCCTAAATTGTTTTTCTCCCACAGTAATAAGTTTCAGTGTGTTTGTTTTTACATGCTTGATGCAATAAGCTTAAATACAATAATTACTGTGTATTCAGAGCATGCCTTAAAATATGTTAGCACTTCAGATAACTTTTTCTGTCTTTATAGGTTTGGCTGATGGCAAGCACTGTACTTTTCCACATCTGCCTGGTAAAAACTTTGTGTACAATGCAGCAGAAGACAGATTAGAGCTGTGTGTGGATGCTGCTGGGCACTTCCCTATTGGTCCTGATGTTGAAGAGTTGGTTAAAGAGGCCTTAAGTCAAGTGCGAGCAGAAGCTACTTCAAGAAGCAGGGAAGCAAGTCCTTCACATGGAATGCTGAAGCTGGGTAGTGGTGGAGTAGTGAAAAAGAAATCTGAACAACTACATAACATAACTGCGTTTCAAGGAAAGGGCCATTCCCTAGGAACTGCATCTAGTAGTCAACAACATGATCAAAGAGCCAGGGAAACACCACTTTTAAGAAAGCATAGCACAGAAACGGACTTCAGTCCTTCTGCTAAAATTGAGCCTTCTGTATTCACAGCTGCTTCTGGTAACAGTGAGCTTATCCGAATTGCACCAGGAGTTGTGACAATGAGAGACAGCAGGCAGCTTGACCCCACTTTGATTGAGGCACAGAGAAAAAAGTTGCAGGAAATGGTCTCTTCTATTCAGGCTTCAATGGATAGACATTTGCGGGATCAGAATACAGAGCAGTCAGCATCAGTTGATCTATCTCAAAGAAAAGTAGAGGCAGTGAGTTCAACTGCTAAAACTGGGAGCTTTCAGGCTGGCTTACCTGAATCATTTTCTGCACCAGGTGGTACTGAACACTTGAATACCGAATCAACTGATGGTAACATGGTGAATTCTGTGGGAACAACATTCCCTGCAAGGTCTAAAGCACAAAAGGGGAATTCTGTTGAGGAGCTTGAGGAGATGGATAGTCAAGATGCAGGAATCACTAATGCAACTGAGCCAATGGATCACTCTTGATAGGTTAAAATCTAATAAGGGTAGAAGAAATTACTGTTCAAATGTAATGTTTATTGGCTGGGCCACACAAAGTGATTAGTTATTAAATCTTGTATGTACGTCAAAGATTATATCATCTTATTCAGTGCATGATAAGCAAGTGTGTGATTGGCAATAGCTTTCAATATTACCATACTGCTGCCCAGGCTGGCTCTGTTACCTGTAAATTAGTTATTAGGAAATGCACTGAGATGAATATCTGCTGTAAATGTGGGTTCTTGAAAATCCTTTGTAATTTTTAATTCCTTAAAAGTCTTAAAATTTAAGCCCATGCAAGGTTCTTACCATGCTAGTTTAAGGTTACCGGAAAGGCTAGAACAGGCAAAACTAGAAACGTGACAAAGTTAATTCTGTCCCAGGTACTTAATCCCGCTCAAAGATACACTATAAACATGAATTATACATAAATTTCAAAAAGCAACTGAAACTAAACTTCTGCTAAATTTGATAATGCAGTATATACAGTACTTTAATTACATTGTGCTGGCACTTCCTCCGATTTAAAAACTTTCATTCATACAGCTTGTCAGAAATCTTGGAATAAGTGTAACTTTAGTAAACTCTCTAATTTCTGCATACTGTCAGTTTAAGCAAGTTAGAAAAAAGGCTACTTAGTGTATGATGAAGATAAAGTGAATGTGGTGTGGTTATGCATGGCTGTCTGAGCCAACACAACCATTTTGGTGCTCTGTTAGTAAGTGATAGCATGTTTTTATTTCCTCCCAAATACCGAGCTGGTCAGATGTTGTGCAACTTTTAATACAACTACAGGAGAGAAGAAGTTGGCAATTGCAAGAAACAACAAATGTTCAATGGCAAATCCATTTATTTTAAAAGACTTTGATTACTAGCATTGGTTAGTAATGGCAAAAACTAAACAACAGCTGTCCTCTTCAGAGCAAATTAACAATTTATTGGAAGGAAATGACTCTCTAACATACATTATCCTGAAGTGCTCAGTGATAATTGAGCTTTTGGAAGCTCACTGTTTACTCCATGGAAACAAGGAATACATGCTGTTTCAGTGTCTATAAAGACTGCCCACCGCTATTAGCCTCACTGCAGTTTGTGATGCAGATTTCCCTGCATCAGTGATAATATAGCTGGTATCCACTTAAGTAGCGTGTTCATCAGACCTGCAGTGCTATTTCTTAAGAAGCAGCCATTGTGCTTGCTCCCTAAGGATGGAATGTGTATCTGATACTGCACTTTGCTTCCTATCTTCATAGTCATATTTAAGTGCACTATTGTTGCTTCCTCGAATGGTAAAATAACACTGAATGGATGAAAGATGTTAATACAGCTTCAAAGGAATTAAGAGCATTTAAATATTGAAGTCCGTGTTTGTGCACATGTGGGTTTTTACCAGTTCACAAATGTTTGTTTGTATTGTATATGTTTGTATTCAGAAAAGTCTCCTCACTTTTTACATTTCTAATCACTTAAAACAGTTCTAAGCATTAGTATGATAAAACGTCCCATGAGGGAGGATTTATTTTTCTATGTAAAAATTAACTGAAGCAAGTCACTTAAAGAATAGCCCCCGTTTTGTCAAAGTAAATTAAAATGCCTCTGTTGGTTAACTTTTTATGTAAAGGGAATAAATATTTTATGATTTAGTACACTACTTATAGGTAAAAAAAAAAAAAATCACCTTTTCACAAATAAATGAAAAATTTTAAGATCTCAAATTGCTAACCTGTAAGTTAGCAATTTGGAAGCTTGGAATGTATGAAGTAATTTGGCTCACCAGAACTGACCTTGCTGATGCACTGATTAACTGGCAGGGCTTATTCAATGAGAAACAGGATGCACATGCAGCAGCTGGAAGCCTGCCATGATTTCTGAAAACATTTAGTCTCCCATGAATCAGTCTAGCTGTCTGAACGCTACTTCTACATAGAAAATGTTGAGTAGAAGCTTGTGCTTTGTCATGGTGTGAAGTTTAGAAAAGTATAGCGGTGGCATGTTCCTGGGAAGGAGTTTAAGTGAGGAGAGGCTGAGGGGGAGGAATATCCTGGATCTCTTGCATTTTAGACAAGGTAACTATCACTTAGACATTTTTAACCTTTTCTTTAGAAAAAGAAGTCTTCCTCAGCTGAAAAAAATATGGGCAGTGTATATGAGAGAATTTTAAGTTTGAAATAAATGGAAATATTTATTGCACGTCATCCTTATTTCAAGGGAAGATACTTACTTCTTTCATGCCTTTCTGGTAAGACTACAGAAGTTTGTGTGCCTTTTACTGTGTAAAGAGGAAGGTTTGGTTTAATTTGGACACACTTCCCATTTCAGCAGTAATTTGACATTTTCCTTCTTATCTAAGTAGAAATAGACACAGATAATAGCTCTGTTTGACTCACCATTAGTGTCATCTCGGGTCCACTCAAGTCATGTAGATCAGAACTCTCCAATTCCTAAAAAAATATGGTCTCAAAAAGGAATGGTAAAATGGTGTAAAAATCACAGGATCCGCTGATGTGAATTCCTCTGGTGTAAAGCAGGATTGTGCATATTTCTTTGCAGTCTTCTTATTTCACGTAGCTTTCTCATGCATTTAAATATCAGTGTTTTTGAGAAAGATGGCTTTTGATACTCTCAAGTGAAGCTGAACTTCCTCTACATGCCGGTGAGATGTGTAACTGTACAGGAGAAGTGAAATAAAGAACACTGAAGTGTAAGTTTGAACAGATGTTTCATTTGATTGCTAGCAGTGGGTGCAAATGTAAGTTGAGGCAAATCTGTGTGCCTGTTTTTGGAGCACCCACGTGCTTCTTAGATTTCCCTGTTAGAGTCAGGAAAATGGTGGTGGGGTGCAAGGGCAGGGAAGACATTGACTCATTCATTGTGGATGTGAAGCCCTGTCAATAGAATTTCTCAAATGGCGTGAAGAGTGTCCCTTTCTCAACAAACCCGCAACTTCTTGCTACTGAATTGCCTCTGGACTTAGGCTGTGCTTCTAAAGTATTTTTGAGTACCTGCCTGATTACTTTCTTGTTTAGGGGCCAACCACCTTCTACACAGTGTCTCATGGCAAAGACGACTTAAATTATTTGAAAATCCTAAACTTTACTATGGCTTAGTATGTATAACCTAAATGAGAGATGATTACTGAAAATACAGGCCCAGTACAAAAAAAAAAAGGAGAATGAACTAGATTGCTGATGAGCATATGGGAAACCTCAGAACAGATCAGTTTTCCAGGCAAATGCAAGATTTTTACGACTTCAAATGGCTGGCTGCTTAGGAGGGTTGACTTTTTGATACTGCTGTTTCTCTGTCAATTGTTTGCATTTCAGTGAGGGAAAATAAATAGCAGCTTTTCAATGAAATCCTATAAATATATTTGGGATGTCTTCACTGTTATAGTCACAAAACAGCAATGTATATTGTTGGTTTTGTGAATCCCATATAGTTTACTAGTCTTCTGATAGATACAAAATGTGAGCTAGACGTTGCCCCTGACAGAATGCTCTAGCAGTGTCACAGAGGCACAGTGCCACAAGGCTGGATGCTAACAACCCTGTAGAACAGGCATACTTTCAAGACCAAAATGCTTAATTTATGATCCTTCAAAAAGTAGAATCTATTGTCACTGTCACAAGGTTAGCAGAGTTGCTTGCTACTTTTTCAATGTGCTGAAAATGCCAGGTAATAAAACTCATAGTATGCTTACAATTGGGAGAGCGATGCTTGATCTGAAATGTATGAAAAATGAATGCTTTAAGAAGATGCCACTGTTATCTCTACATTTGTTTGGCTCCCATTTTCAAATAGCAGAATTTACATGCTTTTGTAAAATAATAATAATATGAAGTTGATCCTTCTGTTAAAAAAAACACAACAGTAAGTGGTTTATTTGTTTTGCTTGTGGATATCAGTTTAGCTTCTTAAAATTGAAGAAGTTGCTTAAGATCCTTAGAATGCAGGATTCCCTCTGAGCCCTTATGCCTGCGGTCGAGCAATAAAAGGTTGAAACAAGAGTGGTATTTTCAGAATTATTTTACGTTTAATGAGGATTATTGCCAAGAAATGAAAGAGTGCACTTCTAGGAGGGAATGCTATTTAAAATGTATAAATAAGAATTAAAATAGTGTATATATTTAGAAAACAAATCTTTTTAAACAGTAAGTGCTTTACATGTTGAATTAAAAATAAATTAGCATAGAAACGATACCATCTTCACAGTACTGGCTGTTATCCAGCACAGTTTGGTTTGTTTTATTTGTGATTGCTGTACTAATTATATTTGATTTTTTTATCTGTAATGTAACAATAGTGTATTATAACAGTATATAGTGTACTATACTACACTTCACTGTACAGTATTTGGAATTTTCTTTGATTGCTATATTAAAACTATAAGTTAAAACATCTGCTTTGGTTTTATAAGGTGCAACTTTTATCTAGCCTTTCACACATTAGCCTGTTTAATTAACACTGATTTGGCTACAAAATGAATGAGTTGTAATTATATTAACTTCTGCATTCTACAGATAAATTGCATTATACTTGCATACATGAATACTAGTACAGAAGTTGAAAAACTGGTATGAATCTTAGAAAAGTAAACACTGATGTCATCCATTTTGCTTTAGTTATGTTTCTGTTTAAAAGAAACTTTTTTGAAAGAACAACTATGGAAAAATTTTTTTTTACCTCATATCTGTTCTGAACATTTCATTAAACACATAGGACCTTTGAATTTGAGAGATTTTTAAAACAGGTTTTCATATATTTGAGACCAAAATCTGAGATCTGAATCTTTTTTCAAAGTTGTCGCCAAGAAGAAGGTATAGAAAAATGCTGACCAAGTCATGCATGACATTTAAGGTATCTTGCAATCTGTGGTTTGAAACATTGGTCAAAACATATTTCAAAGCAAAATTTTAATGCATGCATGTAATATGCAAGTATGAATAGTATGATTTTGGAAGAACTTGGCTTTTGAAAATTTGGCAGTACTCAAAGATGAACATATTGACAACTACTTAAATTATCTCTGTGTTTTTTTCACCAGCTACATGTGGTACTTTGTTTCAAAAATTGGCTGTAATCATAACTTTTGAGCCTAAAAAGTCATAAAATCCATCTGCAAAACTCTGTTACTTCTTCCTGTATTTATTGAAAGGCTTTAATTCAAAGTGTGCTAGCATTAAAGCATTCTTTAAAATGATGGATGTAAATACACGGAGTTAATTTTGATTGCATGTCATATCATGAAGAACTGAAAATTATCCTTTGGAAGATTTGTATTTCAAAGGCTTAAATGCTTAATGCTAAGCTAGAAATTTACTGATCTTTATTAATGCAGTGTTTATAATCTGAGCCAAAACCAGTACTGAATGTATGAAGCAACCAAGTTAAGAGTGCTTTCGAAGTGTTCATGTTTTTCTTCTGCTATTAATTGTACAGCCTTAATATCTGTCTAAATTTTTCTATTTTAGATTGCAGTTGGGTTTGGGTGTTGTGTGTTTTTTTTTTTTTCTTTTTTCCCCTTAGGTATGTCCATAGCAAATCTGTTCTAAGATCCCTGCAAAACCCCAGCTTCCTGCCAGAACAAGACCCCTCACAACATAATTTTCTCCCTAGGATCAGGGTGAGAGTGAACCTTAGATGTTCATCAGCATGTGTAGTGAGTTGTGGAAGGTGCTTTTGGTATTACGAAGAGTCAATTCAAACACGTATATTGACTGCAAAAGTTAGTAGAAACTGTGTCGCTTTGCTTGATGTGGAGTTTATTGAGGCTTTGATATATGTTGGCTTCTACTGATCTGTGATGTTTTGAATATTTACTTCTTAATGATAGATAAAGAAAAGTAGTAGTGTTTGGATCCATAGTAGACTTGATGGTCAAGCTGACATTACAGAAACCTGGTTGCCACAACTGATTTGAAATGGTTATTCTGATTTGAATTACTTAAATTGATGTACACTGGGTGATTCTGAACATTTATTAATACCGTCAAAGACATTAGGCTTCAGTGTAAGGATGACCTCTGTTGCAGTAACTTGCAGACACTTTAAGAGGCTTCAGAAAAGACTATTATTCTCTGTTCTGTTAATGAAAGGCATTGATTTGATGATTAAGAGATAGCTGCACAGACTTGTATTTGGACTTTATCCACCTCTGGTTTTTTAAATGACTACCTAATTTTGTTTTCTGCTGGAAATAGTACTTCCAGTGGCTTGTCTTGCTGGTAGCAAATCTAATTTCACTTCTAAAGTGATCCTGTAGATCTGGACTGGGTCTGTGCCGTTTGGAAACTTGTATTCAATAAGTAAAAAATTTAAAAAAARATGGCAGGTGGAAGGAAGTTACCAGAAATTAGAAGAATGTTTAGAAGGTGCTATGGTTCTTATTAGCCAATAGTCTGTGGAGCCTGGCTGCATGAAATGCATAGTCATTTCTTATAAACCTTTAAGACATGGTTGAAACAACTTCTTTCAGAATAAGAAAACTTGATTTTATACGCTATTTCGTCAACTCAGTATCTAAGATTTTCTTTAAAATGAAGCTTCTTTCAGGTTGTTGCATTGTTGTATAAATGTAGAGAGATACTTGCCAGACACTACCTCTTAATCCTAACCTCTTCTTTCCCATATGCATTTGTGCAGACTCTGCAAATCCTAAAGAGGTCTCTTCTGATGTTGGGCTAGCTTTCCTGTTTGCTTTTCATCTGCCATTTGAAGTTATATACTGAATCATTTTTACCACGGACATTTTTGTAAGCTTATTGTCCTCTGTTTATACTGCTGCTCTTAGAGACAGTAAGAGGCAATAGATAAATGATCCAATTTCACACAAATTAGACTGATAGAAATGAAAACCCTGTTTGACTTCCTCTGAGATCCGTATGTATGGGACAGAAAGGAATGAAGGGAGATTCCCAAGAAAGCAGAGGACTTGTGGGCTTATTCAGGAGAGTGAAGAAGATACATAAGGATTTATCAATGATTCTAAAAATCACCTAGTAGTTCTGTAGGGCAACCATGTTTCGTGTTGTTCCACCTCCAGGGTGATGAGCTTTAGAAGCTGCAGTGGCTCGCTCTAAATCTGGGGATTTCCCCGAGATCCACGTTTCTTTTCTCCTAGGAGCAAAAGCTGCCAAATACATACTTTTCCACCCAGTGGGAGAGAAGGGGTGAGACCTCACTAGTTGTTGCCACGTGATGGTGTAGGGTTTGTGGCAGCAAGAAAAAAGCCAAAACACACAGAAAAGGCAAGGGCCTAACTTCAAATTGTGGGGAATTAAATAACTCCTATTTCTAACTATTTGTATGTTCAAATCTGCTCAAGTGTTGCTCAGTACATAGCCAAGTCCTGCATCTGAACATTGCACATACAAGAATTTTTCCCCCACTATGTCTTTCTTAAAATAAGGTCCTTCTTGGCTTCCGAAGACAGATGCTGGAAATAGCAATTATTTTTGCAGACAGGAGGAGGGATGCAGGAAATAAGGGTCAAGAGTACCTGCTTCCTTTCGCTTTCAACAAGAAAATTGAAGGCATGGTACAATGGAAGAAACTAAATACCAGTATTTATTTCTTTGCTCCCTCTGTTTCTCCTAACCTCTACCCTGCCGTATTCACTAACGTATTTTTTTGTTTTCTTCCCTGCATTTGAAGTCAGCCGAGCTAGCCCATTCCCTTCTTAGTTTGGAAACTTTGAACTCGGGTGTCTAGTAAGCCAGCAGCCCAAAAATCCCCAGTTATCTATTGTCTACTCTGAAAGACATCTTTTTTTATTTAACATTATGGATCTTTCCAACCCTAACCCTGAGGTTCTACATTTGAAACTCTCATAAACTCGCATCCTTGCACAAACTCAGAAAATAATTTGCAATAACTAAGGACCTTTCATGGACACTCACTGCTGACTGCAGAAGTGGAGCCAGGATGGAGGTGTGCAGTCTTTCACATCTGTAAGCACTCTCCGCTCTCTTTCCTCTCCTCCTGCTGGAATTCTGCAGTGCATGGGAGCAACACTACCTTGGAAAAAGAGGTAAACTGCAGTTGTGCAAGCAGCAGAGGCCAGCATCTCTGGGATTGCCGGTTGTGGTACTGGAAGATTTGTCTCYGTGACTCCTGTTATTGCAATCAGTGTTAGGAGCGGGAAGGAGGGAGTCTTGTTGCTAGTTTGGAAAGTAGGGGATCAGAACACTATTCTTTTTATAAAGTGGTTTTCATTTTGTGGGTAGAAAGTCAAGTCAGTGCTTTCCATTTATCACCAGGATACTACTGAACTTAGGCTGTTTGCTTGAATCTAGCTCAGGCTGCTGCTGGGACACCGTTACTGCTGCTTGACTACTGTCTACCCACCTGACCGTTTGCTTGGCTTAGTCTGGCTCTGGCTGCTTTACAAAGCCCTTGCATTAGGACTAATTGTTTACTCTTGGGGTTGGCAAAATCTAAGGATTAAGTTGACTTCTCCTGCATTTGTAGTGATGACTTACTAGGGCATAATTCCAAAACAGCATGGGAAAATGCATACTGCTAATACATGATTAACAGGTGACTTCTAAACGATCTCTTCGGTCTCCAAAGTTGTATGTATGTTTGTGAAAGGAGCAGATCTTTTTTTTTTTTAAATGTGTGCATGCCTGACCAGAACTAGTAAAATTATTCCTCCATGATTTCCAAAACAAACAAGTGGCATTTGAGACATTAGTAAAGCTTGTTAATTGAGATTAATATTATAATCTAATCTTGCAGCAATATCATTATTATTTATTGGGAGTGTTGATAGCAAGATCATAGGTAATGTCTGAGTGTAACTTTGGGAATGTTTTTTTCCCCCTTTGATTCAAGGCTGTTCCACTTTTAACCGCTAAAAAGTAATTGTTTGCCTATACAGTGCCTCATATAAATTAATACCTGTGCCATTGAAACCATAGATGAAGTGATTGCCAACCAGAAATGTGTCTCTTCAAAGGGGTACTATGAGTGTAGCTGCCACTGTACTTGCATAAGCAGATGAGGTGAGGCTTAAGACTTGGTTTCTAAGTGACAGTGTCCATCAGAGCTCTGCACTGACACCATTTCCTCACACTCGGTGCAAAAGACAGTGTGAGCTCAGCATGACCTCAGTTTCTTCTCAAGCCAATGACAGCTGAGGATTGCCAGAAGCAGGGATACAGAGCAGCTCATGAGATCTGAAATATAATCTCATCCCTGAGAACTACAATTATTCCACAGTAAGTAACTTGTTCTTTGTGTATGTGCCTGAGCAGATCCTAATGTAGGTCCCTGGCAGGGCTATATCCCTGGAGCTGCTTTATTGATCTCCTGAACTTGGGAACTGCGGTTGTTTTTTTCAGTCCAAGGCTTGATCCAAAGGCCACCTCAGAATTCTTTGAGCAGTCGTACAGGCTCCTTGAGAAGCTGATATAGGCTGCTTTGGGAATGTACAAGAGGATGTTTTTTGTGCACAATTGTCACGGAGGTTAATGCACTAGTGTAAATTCTAAGCCCATCCAGATATACTAAATTATTCTGATATTTTTGTGATACGGTAGCCTTTAAGCCTTACATTTCCACCCTCCCTACACTAGCATGAATAATGTAGACCTGTCAATATAGTAAAGCAAAACTCATGAAATCACAAAGTACATACAATTCTTCTGTGTCATGGTTAACAGAACGCAGGTGAATTGAGTTAGGCAGAGGTATTAGCACTTTTTCCCCTCTCTGAAAAGCTGTATAAATAGATTAAGTCAAAGTGCACAGAGCTTGCTAACTCTTCTGGGTGAAGTGGTTGATCCTGTAAGACTTAGCATCTCAAGAAAATGTTGTAAGGAGCATTTAAAGAGAATTCCAGCAAAAGCAGATAATTTTCAACAGCCATGAATAGAATATTGCCCTTCTGAAACTTTGATACTAAGAAGTTTAAAAAAAGAAAAAAAAAAAAAAAAAGACTAAGTATGACTCTGAAGGCACACAGCAAATTGAAATTGCTCTGAACTGCAGCTTCACTGAACTGAATGCGACGTGACTCAAGTACGAATGACAAGCTGGGATCTTCAGTACTGAGACACGGAGCAGATGCAGATAATATGCTGTCCATATGGAGAACTATTTTAATTTAAAAGAGTATTTGGTGAGTATCCTCGTGCTCTTCATTAGGAATTTCTCCAAACATGGGGAGGAAGCTCAACCCCCACAGGGCTGATGCAAGCAAGATCACCTTAGGTGCTGAATGAGTGGTGCCATGACATTGAAGCTAGACCAAGTCAACTAGCTGGACTGAAGACTTGACGGATGCATGTGGTTCTGATTGACATCTGTAGTGTAGAGCTGCCAGTGTAGAGCTCTGAAGATTATAGTAACTAGAGGAACTGGTGATAAGGCATTGAAGACTGCTAAAAGGAAAGTATCTGGTAAAAAAACTGTAAGCTCACCTACACTGATCTTGGTCTTTATTTTAGCAATCATCATGTGTTTCTTTTACTTTATAGACCTTAGTTCTATGAGACTGGCAGCAATTGCTTTTGAGTTGGGAAACTGTTTGCTGAGGAAATAAGCCACTTGTTTTCCACAATTCACAAAAACTAATTCCTGAGTTTACCTTGTAGGAATTTTGCTAGATTCAAAGGTTGACGCTCTCGTAGCAAGAAGTCAGTTGTGTCCCTTGTTGATTGTCTGTGCTGAGAATCATCTTCACAAAGATTCTGGGTTCCTCCATTGTAAGGTTTCTGAAAAACCTACAGGGAGATCATTTAGGATAAACTGATTATTCTTAACTTCATGTCAGTGGTGTTAAGCCCTGTGCCTTCTGGGGAATATCCTTGTATTGCTTAGTTGTCCAGATAAATGTTGAACTGGCTGCCTGAATTCACAATGAGATCCTGATGAGCATAGCAGCAAAGAATTACAAACTTCTGCACATGACTTCAGAGTTTTTCCATCATTTCTGCTCTGTGACAATATGAAATGGGATCACGACTGGTATTTTTTTATTCATTAAAGGCTTTGCCAGGGAATAGATGGAACTCTCACAGAATTGGAGCAGTAACAAATGAGCCCGGTAATGCACATATGGACTTAACATATGGCCTAATAGTGTCATACCTTCATACCACTGCAGCTGGGTGAAATTTTTTGAAGCATCAGCGTTGCACAGAAAGGGACCTGTTTCCCAGCAGGAACAGAGTTGCTGATCTGCCATTGGTTAGGGTCATAATGAATGCCTAATAGAATTTTTTTCCCTGCAGATCAGCAGTGTTGTGGTTTAACCCGGCAGGCAGCTAAGCACCACACGGCCGTTTGCTCGCTCCCCCCTACCCAGCAGTGGGATGGGGGAAAGAATCAGGGGGAAAAAAAAAAAAGTAAAATTCGTGGGTTGAGATAAAGACAGTTTAACAGAACAGAAAAGGAAGGGAAAATAATAATATTGATAAAAGAATGATGACATTTCATACCGTATGAGGCTGACGACACAAATCCTGTCTTGGGGTGGTTTTTATTCCACATACTGTTTGATTACAGCTTTCGTAGTTCAAAGTTCCTGTCAGAGCTTTGATGTGGGGAAACCTGCTGTGTTGTCATCTCTGGATACTGAAAGTGAATCACAGTGAGTGCAGGTTGGTGCTGAACATCTATTAGTAAGCAGCAGGCAAAGACTACTTGTAAATAAACAAATAAAAACTTCAACAAATTTGATTTTTTTTTTTTTTTTTTCTCTTCTGTGAAAGCTGCAACGATACGAGTTCGCCCTTGCAATAGTCGGTTTGTAAGGCGGGTAAGTTGGGTTTTTGTGGGTTTTTTCCCCCTCCCGGGCCTTAGGGGCTGTGCCAGGGCCTGAGGTTCCCCTGCGCCTGCGCAGGGGGCGCTGCCAGCCCAGCTTTCCCGCCCGCCCTCCTCCCTCCTGCGCAGGCCGGGCCGCGGCGCCCCGCACGGGTGGGTGMGTGTGCGAACATGTATACCGGTGCGTGTGTGCAGGTGCAAGCTCCAGGCATACAAGGTTTCATTTATACAAATAAATTCCAGCTTAAGGCTTTCGTGTAGGGGAATACCTAGAAGATACGCAGGTTACGCTGGAGTGTAGGTTGTACGTCATGGTGGCGATGGCTTCAGGAGGTTGTTTCCTCTATGGWGGTGGTGGTGAACAATTTTCCGTAAGTAAACCATTTAAAAAATGTATTTGGAATAAGAGAGCATACGCTGTTCTGGTGATTTGTTTTGACCATTAAAGTAAAAATCACATGAAAATTAATAAAGGAAAAAGCTGATGGTTGGGCCCTGTGATAGACTTGAGCACCCAAGAACTGAGCAAACGCTGTGGGTGAGCATCTTCCAACGCCGGCCCCGGGAGTGCCTTTCTTAGGGCTGCAGGAAAATGGTCCCCTGCCCTTTTTTGGCTCTGTAACCACCAACCCCCGTCTTGATGGCAGGTGCTCGCACACTTTTCTCCTAGGAGCTCCGCAGAGTTCATGTGTTTCTAAGTGCTGCCACAAGAGGATGTGGTGCGATGTTTGGGGAGCCTTTTTTTTTTTAATACGACAGTGTAGCGGCGGGAGCAGGCGCCCCACCGGCGGGATGGCTGGGCACGATGAGACCCACGCCTCTCGCTTCTCAAGCACGCGTGTAACCACAGGGCACTGCTGTTTCGGAGGAGGAGAGGAAGGGAGGGAAGAGGGAAGGGCTGTCTTCGCACCCCGTGAGCCTGCGCACAGTGCGGCAGTGTGAGGGGCCGAGGGCACCGTCCGCGCCCCCCGTGCTAACCGACCCGCCGGTGGCAGGGGGAGGCCCTGGGTGCGGGTGCTCGCCCTGTCAGGCTCGGGTCGCCTGCGATTTCAGATCTCGGCTTAAAGCGAGTCTTTACGCTCCAGCTGTTCCCGGGGGAGGGGGCCCCGACCCCGGCCGCGGCGCGCACCGCCCGCCGTGCGGAACGGCCAGGCTGTGTGCCGCGGGATGGCAGCGGCGCCCAGCTCCCTTCGATAGCTCAGCTGGTAGAGCGGAGGACTGTAGAGGCACGGCCCGCGGGAATCCTTAGGTCGCTGGTTCGATTCCGGCTCGAAGGAGACGCTCGGTTTTGCGCCGCCGCGCGGGGCGGCCGCTGGTTTTTTTTCCGTCAGGAGCGTCCCCCCTGCCGTTGCCGCTGGTGCTGGCGGCGCGCGGGTGCTCGTTACGGGGCAGGGGGGAGGGGACCCCGGCTCCCCGCCACCCCCGTGCCCCACCAGCCGGGAAAACTCGCTCTCCCGTCATGCCTCGCCCTCGCCGCCCCTCCCCCTCCCCGCCCGCGGCTGGCGCGAGACCCCGCCCCCCGCCCGGGTCGCGTGCGGCGGCGGCGGCCAATGGGGCGGCAGTCCGCCTGCGCAGATTCAAACGGTGGCTCTGGAAGGAGGCTGGGCGCGAGATTCGGCGGCACCGACTGAGCCCGCCGCGAGCGCGGCGGTGGCGGCGCAGCCCGGGCGGCGGGGGCCGGGCGGCAGCGGGGGCCGGGGGGCCCGGGCAGGGCAGCGCAGCGCAGCGCAGCGCAGGAGCCCCGGGCGGGAAGGCGCCGCCGGAGCCCGCGGCAGCTCTGACAGGAGGGGGGAGGCACAGCTGGGCGAGAAAGGGGCCGCTGCGCGCTCCGTCCTTGCGGGCAGGGGCCAGGCCGAGCCATGCCTGACGCGCCGGCTGCCGGGCCGGGCCGGGGCTGAGGGCGGCCGCTGGGGCGCTGTGGGTACCGCGAAGCTCCGCGGGGAGGAGGGGACCGTCGAAGGAGCCCTGCCCGCCTCCAGCCTTCCTGAGCCGCCAGTGCCCCTCTCCGTCCCCCGCCCGCCCTGCCGCGCCGCCCGGCTGTGAGAGAAGGAGCCCGGGCGGGGGCTCGGGGGCTCCGCGCTGCGCCCCGCTGCCGTGGCGGCCCCCCCTATGGTGCGCCCCGAGGATGGCGAAGAGACCGCGCAGGTGAGTGTGGCTCCGGGCCCGGCCCGGGGATGTCTGCGCCTTCTGCCCCCCGCCCCCTCCCGGGCAGTCGCTGCCTTCCACGCCGCTGCCCCGCGCTCAGGTACCCCCCCGCGCCCCGGGATCCCTGCCAGGTGCCGCCGCCGTCCCCCCCCGTCCCTGCCGCCCCTCACCCCCCCGCCGAGCTGTGCTGGCGCTGCGCTCGGCCTCCTTCCACCTCCCCGGCCTCGGGTATCACTGCCCACCTCCCAACCTCCGCCCTCTGATTCCTCCTTCGCCCGGCACCCGCACCAGGTATCTGTCTTCCCTCTGGCTTACGAGCACCAGCTCTCAGGTATAAATCTCGCCTCTCACTTAGAGGCTGCTCTCACTTCTGTGCTTTCGCTCAGACCATCTTTGTTGTGGCTTACCTAGGCAACTCCTTAGCTTTTCTTTCCTGTGGTCACTGAGCCTGTCAGTAACGACTACGTTGTCTCCGCAGTAGCTTTTCCTGCTGGTTACTTTCCTTCTGCTGGAGTAATACTTGTTTTTCTCTTCCCGAGTGGCTTTGGCACAGCCTTGATGGAAGGTTTGGGGCTGTTCAGTTAAAGTTAATGTTCAGGCCTGCTGATTCTTCCAATATCTTAAATGCACCTACTGATTTGGCATGTTCTTTGATTGAGGATGTCATAATCTAGCCTGAAATCTTCCTGAGAGAGAATGTTTTCCTCAAGAGCTTCAGCAGCAGCCCCAGACGGTTTTGATACATCTTTTGTTTTATTGATATGAAAATGGGTGTGTCTTTGCTTTGTATTCAGAAGGTGGGTCTTGAAGAACTGTTTTATTGCTATAATTATTCTTGTCCTAAGTAGAAAATCAGTTTCTGAAAAGTGATAAAGAAATGTAAAAGAAGGATTAGGATTGAGAGAGGAAAGGATACTCAGTGAGTAATATTAATGCGTGAGTTACCTATGGCATCAGGGGTTTACTGTGACTGCATACTTCTCATGGAATTGGGGGTGGTTTCACAGTTACAGATACTAAAACTGCTTGTGCATTTTCCTCTGACAACTAAACCAAGAAAGCAATGCTTCGGGGTTCTAGTTGTGTAGGGAACAAAGATTCTTTAAGGGGCTTTGCTTGCAGAGGCTAACTGCTGGAGCTGTCTATGCTTAGCTATCTGCAAGAATCAGCTGAGAGAGAGAATGTTTCTTGTTACTCCTAATCTGCATTTTGTAATTTAAGAGACTTTCATCTGTGGTATTGCAAACAATAGTTTCATCTTTGCAAAGCTTTAGCTCGTATTATCTCCCATGGCTGTGGAGTGCTTTGATGTCATCATTGAAAATAGAGCTGGTTGTGGATAGCAGAGTAACGTTTGGTTAGAGATCAGTAGCCCTGGAAGAATACTGTGTCAGTGTGTGATGATGATGATGTCTCCAAAACTAAATCATTGTAGTTATGATTTTACATAAAGGTGATTTCAAGATTGTTAATCTAAGTGTGGAGTAAGGAGAAAGTATAATTGTTTTGCACCAAATGGGATTAAGTTTAATACTGTTAAACTGCTCTTGGTTTTTTGCATTTGGAAGCTTAATGTTTTTCCTTTAATGGTTCTCAACTCAGAATTGCAAAGACAGCTAGCACAAGACTCATGAAATACTTTATTGTTCCAGATTTCTTATTTGATGAAATTTGGTGGCCATGTTCCACTTTCGTGCAGTATTGTGGCACAGCTTCATAACTGCAAAAGAATTGTCAAATGAACTATAACAACCCCACATGTTTGAAAATCTTTTCTTTTTAATCAAAAGCTTAAGTTAGTAGTCCCAGCCATTCATGTATATTTAATTTATAATCTACTGGTGTACTATTCTAAACAAGACCAAAGACTAAACAGTTAATTCATGTGGAATCAAGGTGCAAGAGAGCTTAGTGCCTGCTTGACTGGCCTTCGTGCATGTGGAGGCGGCCGGCGGCCGTGCTGGTTTGGCTGTGGGACACGCGTGCCGCTGGAGAACTCCAGGTGCAGGGTTCTTAACTGCCGCTGCCGGCGGGGACCCCACGTTGTATAGTACCAGCAGTCTTGTCAGCATCACTGCTGTGTATGTGGAGCCCTTCCTCTTTTTTAAAATCCTCGTGACTTTTCATGTAACTGAAGAGTCTGTTCTTGAACTAGTTTGCTGTGCAGTGGGTAAGGAGACTGTGTTGACAAACAGCTTAACCACAAGGCCAAATTTTAGTTATAAGTAAATTGTATGGCTGGCTTGGTATGAAATAGGATTATAATACCAAGATATACTCCTGAAGGTTGTCGAGAACTTGTAGTAGTACTGCGAAGAACTTGCTGTTGACCTTTTGACAAGCTTGCTGCTTTGTATTTCACTGGCTCCACAAAGTTTTAATATGTTTACATGTTACTAACTATTTCTACTGCATCATGAAGCTAAGTAGGGCAAATCCAGATGTGGTGTAATGTGAAGCAATATTAAATACACTGGGTCTGCAAGCGGTGGGTACATACTATCTTGTAGTAATGCTTTCAAGTAAGTAGTGCTCTTCTTGAATGACCATATTTTCATGTTAGCCACAGAGAACRTACTTACTTAATGGGAAATAAAAAATATACATAAATGGTTGATCAGCATGCTGTGTGGGTGAATTGCATGTTCTGGAAATTAATGCAGAGATCTGCCATCTAACCGGTTCTTAGGACACCAGCACAGGTTAATTCTGGGAAAGGCTTTTTTTACCTTGGCTGAAAAATGGAAGTAATTTTCAAGGCTGAGCAGAACTAATAAGTTTAGTTTTGAACATGAATTTATGATATTTATATCGTGCTTTATACTGATAATAAAATGGAGAAAAATTAAGATTGCAGTGTGAAACTGCTTTTAATTAAAGCTGTGTATTTGGATGGGAGTCCCTTCTTTGTGTCTTTGCTATAACTAATGCAGAGGAATTGCTCATCTTGTTGCTAGGCCTAGGTTTCCACATGTGTTTGAATTTATGCTGTCTAACATGAGTCACTGACATATAAGTTTAAGTGATATTTCCATGAAACATTTCCCTGTGCTGCTTGTTTGTAAGGCTTTGTTTATCGAGGCTGTGAATTATGCATTTCTCCAGTAGATGGAGTGTGATCTACATGAAGTCACAGAGGTTACCTGGCTTCCTGCCCCTCTGACTCTTAACTTAAAGGGTCAGCACTGTTACTTCTTGCTGAAATATTTCTTTCTTGAAAGATTTGTATCTAATTCCTGTAACATTGAGGCGATGCTTTTATTCAAGGCAGGAGCCCACTTAAAATCTCAAGTTGACGCCAAATTATTTGGCACCGTTGTTGTGTTTGTTGTTTGAGTTATGGAGGTGGAACATGAATGTATTTTGCAGACTAGCAAACCACTTTATCTTATAAGCTTATTTGTGTAAAATGAAGATTCATAAACGTGTTACAAAAACATGATCTTAAACAATAAATTTGAAGCAAAAGCTAAGCCTTGACTTGGAATGAATTACCTGTCCATATCCCAGTATGTGGCCTTGAAATTAAAATTAACTCTGTTCCTTTGACATGGTGAATATAGGCTACTGCTGGAGGCAGATCTTGTGTTCATGCAAATTCCGTATGTCATTTTAGAACAATATGTACAGATTGGAAAAAAGCTACAAGCAGTTAGAAAAAATAAGTTATTCAGAGTTATTTTAAACTCTTTTTCTGTCTTCTTCACTCTTCTGTTGTACTCTGCAGTGAGGAAGATGATGACCTTCAATATGTGGATCATGACTATGAAGTACCACAGCAAAAAGGTTTGAAGAAGATATGTAACAGGGTGAAATGGACACGTGATGAGGTAATACTCTTTTTTTGGCTTTAGTTTCATTCCTATATGATACTGGTAGCACATGAATTATGTTATTATTTAGTATCGTATTGGGATAGCATGTAGCATTTATTGGCTGAGGTTATGTCTCAACAGGATGAAAGGCTAAAGAAGCTGGTGGAACAAAATGGTACAGATGATTGGGCTTTCATTGCTAGTCATCTACAAGTAAGTTGAATCTCTGTTTCAGTTAAGTTCCCTTTTAATATTTATTTGCTTTGGTCATATGTCTAGTTTGGAAATGAGGTGAAATAGAAATCAGAAACACATAATAGTGAAAAATATTTTAAAGGATGCTTGTAAATTGGACTTGAGATCTAGCTCAGACCTTGGAGAACCTTATCAGCTCAGTCTGGGGCTCAAGTGATGGTCTGAAATGATCAAAAATAATTGATGCCTTCTGTCCACACTTGCTATTTGTTTTCATTCTGGAATATATTCCTGCTTCAGTTGGTTGCATCAGTTGTGGCGGTTACATCTACAGTTCACAGGTTGCTTCTGAAGCAGTTAGGAGAGTGGGTTGCACCTGAAAGATTGCTTGAAAGGAGCAGGAACAATTTCTTAAACACCTTAGGACAAGGGCGGTGGGGTGGTGTGGGTTTTTTTTGTTTTGTTTTGATGTTTGTTGAGTATTTTGGTGGTGTTTTTTACAGTGATGTCTGCTTTCCTAACATATGTAAATCTTTCCACCCAATGATATCTTCAGTTGCTAGGAATGGAACCTTAGTGGGTTTCTTGGAAGTTTCCTACTGACACTTAAAATTTCTTGTTCTGTTCCAGTGGTCAGGTGGAATGAGTAAAGGAGCTGTTGGTTCAAACACTAAATGACTCCTCAGCTGTATGAGCTGCACTGGTAGAAAATACCTACAACTAGAATGGATGATGTTTGTTTCTCTTCTGATTAAATGTTATAAAATGCCTACTATAAAAACATGGCTAGAATCTAAGGCTGAAATCACTACCTAGAAGTGGTATTGAATGTTCAAATGTTAGAAATCAAAAAACTACAGCCCTCCCCACCTTTGTGGCTCTTATAATATTGAGTGGGATGATACGGTGGTATGAAATTCCTGTGTAACCAGGTAAAAATAGACTTGAATTCTAAATGCTGAACAACTGTAACTTTTCATTGTTCTCATCATATTGGTGCATCTGTGGTGCTTCTGATTTTTTCTTTTTCCAGGTGGCAAAGTATAGATATCAGGGAACAAACTCAAAGCTTCTAAATTTAAGGAGTGCATAAGCAAATCACTATTCCTTACATGTACATTATCCCCTTTCCAGAAAGCAGTGAAATGAGTGAATGGCAGAGGAGGAAGGGATAATATCAAAAATCTTTTATATTAAACTGTTTAAAAATACCATGTTTGGTGATACTGATCTTCAGGTGTAGTACGGAGTTGCGTTTAACAGATCTAACAGTGTAATTTAATGAAGAGTTCTCCAGCTGAAAACAAATGCTTCTGGAGACAGAAAGCTATTGTTCAGCTGTGCCCAAGTGAGGTTGAAAAAAGGCTCCCCAGCTATCGTGGGAAACATGCATGGAGGATCAGGTTGTCCATTGCAGAATCGTTGATGTTGGAAGGAACTTCTCAAGATCATCTAGTCCAAGTCCCCTGCTCAAGCAATGTCAGCTGGAGCAGGCTGCCCAGGACGGTGTCCAGTTGCATTTTTAATATCTCCATGGATGGAGACTCCACGGCCTCTCTGGGCGACATATTGCCGTGCTCAAATTACAAAGCCAAATAATAGAGGCCCGCATAATTAGCACTTACCTTGTTACTGATGGTCTTTTGCTAGGAAAACGAAGTGTATCTTGAGTTACTAGTGTGTAAAGGCACTCAAACGGCCATGTTTTCTGAACCTCATTTCACCATTGAGCTGGGCACAAGTAAACTTTCCCTCTGTTTTGGCCAAAAAAAGTGAAGATGGCTTAAAGGTGACTCTCAAGAGAGGGAATGCAGCTTGTATTCTCTTTCGATTTATTGTGGCTAAGGCAGACCTGAAACAATTTTATTGTTTCCTCCCATCATTTGTTTTGCTCTTCTCCCTGAAATATGTCATGATTTGAGAAATGTCTGGAAGGTAAAAACACTAAAAGGCCACAATTTCAAAATGTTTCTTTCATCGAAAATGGGAACAGCTATCCAATATGGAGTCTGTCTTTTACAGCTTGTCTCCACCAGCAAATGATGATGTTTTGTAACAAACTCTAGTGTGCTTTTAATCATACAGTATCTACTTGTGATTAACTTGAAGGGACTGTGATCAATGTAATTTTAGATGTAACAGTGTTTTGGGTGTTTTTTCTGGTCTTGCAGACTGCTTCTTGTTTAACTTCATCTTAGCATGATAACGCCTTTACTTGGTAGACAAGCCCAGCAAAACCTTGAAATCGGTACTTGCTATCCAGCAGCTTGCACTGAAGAGAGTAAATCATCATGTCCCAGTGTTATAAAAGGCGTACTAGTATGCTGTGCTGGAGGAGGCTCTTATCTGCATATTTTTAAGGTTTGGACCAACTGAGAGTCCCAAACGTTCCTACAGACAGTTTTTAGGAGACTAAGTGAAAGCTTACTTCTCTTTCATAACTGGGAACAATATTTCAAAAGATCCTTAGTGAAGCTACAGAAAAGCACCATCTGTCCTGAGCAGAAAAAACAGTGTTGTTTAATTAGTATGTGTTAGCTAAACTTGATATAAATCTGTTTTCCTTGACACTGTAGTAAAGAGCTGAGAATATATTCATTTGAGACTTAGAAAAAAGTTTATTCTTTTATTTGAAAGAAAAAGTATTTCCTTTAAAAATTTCTTTCCTTATATAGGTTATAGGTAATGTCAAAAACATGTCAATCACATAAAGTTCAGAGAAGGTGTGGAGTAATGAGGACAAAAGTAATTCTAAGTTTTTCTTTAAAGAAGAGTAAGTTCTGAATTTGATTCTCAAGTAAGAACATTGAAGTAATTAGATTAGAGCTTTGTGCAAGGCTGTTTTTTCTGGAGGAGAGCTTTTATAAGCAAATGGAAGAAGGAATGATAAGGGAGAATTTAAATATTACACTTAGAACAAAGGTCTGAATAAGTCTTTTAATTTGAAATAAGCTAATATTTCTGGCTAGCTAATATTTACAGTTTTATGTATTCAAGAGTTTAACAGCTACACCGGTCTTCTAAAACTGTTTCAGAATCGTTCAGATTTTCAGTGCCAGCATCGATGGCAGAAGGTATTAAACCCAGAATTGATTAAAGGTCCCTGGACTAAAGAAGAGGATCAGAGGGTAATAAAAACTAATTGATACTGTATTCTTTTACTGTAATAAAACTGGCATTCTTAGCACACTGCTAAGAATGTGTACTTTTTCTTAGGTTTCATCCCCACAAAAATGATGTCTGATGCATCTTGTGACATAGATAATTACATTACATTACGCTGTGTGAGAAGAAAAAAAAAATGCAGCTGCTCTTAAGTAGATGGAATGTCTGGTCTGCTCAAGTGTTTCATTTCCCTTTGCTCAGATTGCTAGCTGAACTACTCTAGTTTACCAAGTAGAGGAGATCTCTTTACAGCACTAAAGATCAAAGGTCTCATTTACATTTTTCCTCAAACCCACCAGACTTAAAGGGGTTGGGAATAAGGGAAATTATTTCATGCTCTACTGTTATAGAAGCTAGCAATGGTGCACTAGACTCCTTTTCCCCATCTCTGTTAATCCACACTGTAGCTTTTTGCCTGCAAAACCTGGACTGCCCAGGCAGTAGGGAGGTGCAYATACGATAGCTTTCACATACAATATTTCAAATCGACTGCTTATTCCCACTGTTTAAAACTGTTTTAAGATGTTTAAAACTAGTATTTGTCAACTTGTGAATATGGTCGTCTTAATCTATTTTTTCACAGTTCTCATCAGTCTTTTAAGAAAAAGCTTCAAATGTGTAAAAACACGTAGAAATGGGATGCAGGTTGGGAATAGAGAGGTGTGGGTTTTTTCTTATACGTTTGTTGTTGAAAAAAGTCAAACCAAGCATCTTTACCAGCTTCTTTTTTGGTCTTTCCTAATGTCAGCTTATGCAATGGGTGACAGAAAGGAAACTTCCAAATGAGTGTGTTCATCAGTATATACTTATATTCTAAACACAGTGAATTTGGAGTTAATAAGCAATTTTTGGATTTCTTGAAAAATAATTTTTAAAACCTCAAGTCGCTGTCTGCCTCCTTAAGCCTAGTATCTTATCAAGTTGACTATTATAATCCTATTCTAAAATGTGAGTTTATCACTGTTCTCAGTCTTTGATTAGGAAAACTAGGGTTTGGAATTACAAAGTGCTTTCATCTGTGTTCCAGGTTATTGAATTAGTTCAGAAGTATGGTCCAAAGCGCTGGTCTCTAATTGCAAAACACCTGAAAGGAAGAATAGGCAAGCAATGCAGAGAGAGATGGCATAACCATCTCAATCCTGAGGTAAAAAAGTCTTCGTGGACAGAAGAAGAGGACAGAATAATCTATGAAGCTCACAAGCGTTTGGGAAACCGATGGGCTGAAATAGCAAAACTTCTTCCTGGAAGGTGCTTTTCAACTCTATTTGTGTTAAATATTGGAATATGGAAAGCAGTCATCGCACAAGTCTTTCCAATGTAATTTGTTAGAGAGCATCTGTTGAAACTTAAGTCACAACATCTTTATCTTGATAGATTCTGAAATTTTTTTAAGATCTTTTGCATTTGATTATGTATTATTAAAAAGATATAAAACCAATAAAAAGACCTCTAATGCTCTGCAGGTTCCTTCAAAAATCCTCCTGTTAGAAAAAAAACTGTAGTAGAGCTGAAGAGTAACTGCAAGTAATAGTGGAAGAATGCCTTAACATCTTATGACCTTATATCAAAGTGCCTTCATTAATATGCATTTGGGAGTGACTTTCTTTTTGGTTTAAGATCAGAAATTCTTTTATTTATTTATTTTTTGTGGAACACTTCTTGTTAAACAGGACACTCAAAAAAGAGAATCTTAGTAACCTTCATAAGTTGAGGCTTAGGAGTCATGCATTGCAAAGCTAGTTGGTTACCATGTAGTCTCTAAGTTAAGAATGAATTGTATGCATTGATGTCCTTGTCTTTGTTTCAAGTGTGATTGCCAACTTATATGCTTGTGGAAAACAAAATTTTAGTGTATAAAGAGTTTAATGAAATAAATTTTTTACCTTGTACTGTTAGTTGAAATTCAATGTTAAGCTGTCCCTCTCTAAATTCAGTCTGTGTGTTCAGGAGGTGACTGTCTAGCTGTGCCTAAGGAATGTCAGCATTTGTTATGATGGGAGAATGAGTCCTTAGAGATGTGGGTTTAAAAACTTGACATTTTGATTAAGTACACAATCCATGAATCACAGGAAATCCTTTGGAGGAATGGGAAGGGAATGGATTGCATCTTAATAGAATTTCAGAGAGGGAAGATGAGTTTGTAAGGACAGAGGCATTCCTCATTCACTAACTTATTTGTTGAAAATAAATCCAAGATGAGACTCTTGGCTAAAGATTGGATCCTAGACCTAGAAGATTYGTAAAGAGTCTAACACTAGTGGGATGAAAAAGGGGAATACTTCTTGGAGTTGAACTTAAATGAAGAATGGGGTACACAGAAATAAAAATTACTTTGAGCCTCTTTCTAAGGCTAGTAATAATATTATTAGTATTTTAGCTAATATTTTAGACTGTAATGCAGTCATACTCTACTCTTGCCTTAATGCTTGTCTAGTGTTAAAAGTGATTTCAGCCTGCTTGTCAAACTGCAGGCATTTTCTTTCCAAGGGGAGTGACAGTGGGAACTGGTCTTCCGCCATGCCTGCTTTCCCCATACAAGATCAAGGACACCAAGAGGTAGCGGGATGTTCTTCCACAAAGCTGCACATAAAACTCAGAGCTGGGAATGCAGGCTGTCATTTTTTTTAGAAGAGATGTCTTCCAGTGGCAAACACTAGCCACAGCGCCCGTATTATGCTGTGGGACAGTAGGGTGATTGCCTTAGCTTCATGTTCTGCAAATTTATAGCAGAGGGTAAATAATGTAGTGGCAGAGAACACATGGTTGTTCCAAGTACCCAAGAAAAAAGATTCTCACCTGTGATAATAGCCAGAACCAAGGCTTTCTCTTTTGCTACTTCTAATTTCCTGCAGACTTGAAGTTTAGTAGAAGGAAGTTTTGAAAAGAGTAGCTTTCTAGTCATTATGCCAAAACCCCACTGATAATAGAACTTCCAGTCCAAGCTCCTGGAGCTTTCTGGATTTGTGGCTTCGGATTAACCTACTGTACAAACACTGTAAATTATGCCAAGTATATTAAACTTTGAGCTATGGAAACCAGTCACTGTTGTACACTTTCATTTTAGGACTGATAATTCGATTAAAAATCACTGGAATTCAACAATGCGAAGAAAGGTGGAACAGGAAGGATATTTACAAGATGGTATAAAGTCTGAAAGAGCTAGTTCATCCAAACTGCAGCCCCAACCTTGTCTGACTATGGAACACTTGCACACTCAAAATCAATTTTACATACCTGTTCAGACACATGTAAGTTCAAAATCCAGAATAATTAGTATTTCCCAGTTTCAAATAATTTATTGGGTTTGGAACGAGAAACAAATCTGAAAGAATGAAGATCTGTTGAGTATTTTTGTGATATTCTGGTAACTTAGGGTTTGTAAACAATAACAAACAGTTTATGTGCAATAAACTAGAGATAATTTTTTAGCCTCCTTTTCTTTAGGGTTTGTAAAATGATTTATGTCTTTTTAGATTCCAGCATACCAGTATGCCTCGCCAGAAGGCAGCTGTCTAGAACATGCTTCAGCTTCTTCCAACTTAGTTCAGGTAAATTGTTAATAGGCATTGTAAATGAAGAGAATGTACTGTGTATTATGCTGTAAAATGAAGAGTTTAAAAACCTGTAACTTCAAAATGTCTTTAAGTCTTTATCATTCACCTAAATTTATGTATGTGTTCCTCTGTAAGTAGGCTTGCTAGCTTAATTGGTAGTTCTAGATAGGAAAAAAGGAGCTGTCTTTATACATCCCAGAAACACAATGGTTGTGCTTATTTCTGACAGAAGTATGGCTTAAAACATAGTCTACTCATTAAATCTTTAGGTTAAAATCATGGCCTGTTAGTATTACCTAGTTTCTGAGAGATTTAACGACAAGATTTTACTACTTCATATATGTAATAAATATAACCCTATCTGAAAGACTCAGTTCAAATAACTTACTGTGACTTACACTTATGGCTGTGCTTTCTTGTTCTCAATAGGTTTTAGTTTTTTCTGACTGATAAACTTCTGTCAATCAGTTGAAGATGCTCTTTTGCAACATTCTAAATCCTGAAGTATTGAGAAACTTTAAAACAACAAAAAAAAATCAGATATATTTACTTCCTTTTGCTCCTTTGGGCTCACTTAGAATATATCTGAAATTCCTCATGTGTGGCAGACTGAATGTAGGTCTTGGTTTGTAATATCACTTCTTGGAAGAATTTTTGTGAATTTGAAATTAGTAAAAAAATTATTTTGACACAGGGAATAATACATACTTTGTTTGTGCTAGATGTGTCAGAGGCACTCTGCAGAACTCTGTACCTAACCTTAAGTTTCCCTGTGCAGGTCATCTGTTTCATGGTGCATTTTCTTCCCTGATCTCAGTATAAGAATACAAATCATAACAAAGCCTCGTATGGCCTTTGACGCTCTGGATTACCCTATACAGAAAAGTATAAGATACTTTCTGCTCCTTGAAGTCCTCCCTAAACTGGGGAGTATAACTAGTTTTGAAACTCATGGCATATATCCTCACTTTACCTACATTTATAGCAATAATAGAAAGTTTTAAGGAGGTTAAAAACAAAGCAAGCAACCAAAACCAATTAGTTAATTTTCTTTTCTGGTAGTAGTGATAGGATTGCTTGTGTAGACACTCTGTCAGCAAATGCTGGTTTGAAACACTTTCTTGCACACTTAGTGAGGATAAATAACTCAAAATTCTAGAAAGCACATGAAAACACAAACACATCTACCAAGGTGCCAACATTGTTGCTTCTATTAGAGATAGAACTGAGTGACTTTTGGTTAAAAAGTGCTATAGCGTACTGAGCATGTACAGGCCATATTAGAAACCTGTTAAACTATTAGCTTGTATATCACTTTAACATCGGATCCATCTCCTGGTAGTTGCTGGAGTTGTTTCGCTTGCGAGTGACTACTGTATTACAAAATATGATACAGCTTGAACAGCTCTGTTCCCGCTATGTGTGGATTTCTGTTAAAAATGTAGCTGTGTTATAATGTAGAATCTTTACTGTGGAGGGCTGGCAGAGATGGAAAATAGTAATGGCTTCTTTCTTAAATTTTTTAGCAGTCGTTTATTGATGATGATCCTGATAAAGAAAAGAAAATAAAGGAACTTGAATTGCTACTAATGTCAGCAGAGAATGAAATCAGAAGAAAACGAGTGTCTTCTGTAAGGACTGTAAATTTCTGTAAATATTTGAATATGCTTTACTGAGATTAAGCCTCGGCAATTTAGTAATGGATGTTGGTTTTTTTGTGGTGTTTTTTCACCCGACCTTCTAAAATCAAACCTATGGCTGTTGGGTTGTAAAACAAAGTCTATATATTAGAATTGAGGCAAATTATTCTTAGTGCAGTTTTCTAAACTGTGAAAACAGCAGAAATATGACCTGCAATTTGGCAGTTGTTCCTAAGACCTAGGATTTTAATCCTCTTCAAGAGGAAGCATGTTTGTTGATATCACTGCCATTCAATTTTATAGATCAGCAATGTCAATCATCTATTCAACAGAGAAAGGTGAAATATACATAGGTTTTGCCCTATTTGATTTCAAAAGGTCCTGTAGATTATATTTTTATCAAACTTCTGTGTGAGTGCTTGCAATACTTAATATCCACATTCAGACATGACAAACAGTATATAAATTTGCACTGTACGAAATTTACATGTACTTCAGTGGAATGAGGGAAACTTGCAGATGACAGTCACTTATTTCCTCAAGAACAGAGGGCTGTGAACAACATCAGACACCTAACCAACCCAACCGTATTGATCACTAATTTAGATTACAGGTGAACTTCCATTTCTTTGTGGTGGAGCTATTCCTGGCATTCTCTTGAAACAGTGCAACGTTCTGCTTATCTAGTGGAATCTGCTTTGCTTCTAGATTTCCAGTGAAAATGAAAATCTCTTTCTTGAGTACTAAGCAGTGTACTAAAATGGGATAACCATTTAGAAGTAAACTATCAATGCAGAATCTGCGTTAAAAACAAAATGGGATCAAACAAGAAGTATTTCACATTCTAGAAACAGTTTCTAATCTGAAAACGTGCCTGTGTTCTGTAGTGAAGATGCCTTTGTAATGTACTGATGTTCAGGAACACAGGAAACTTGCATCAGAGATGGCTTCCAATACAACCCATAATTATCTAAATTATAAGCATGTATAAGATATGAATGAGAGGTAAGATAAAAATCTTACACAATTTGAGAATGTTGAGTATGTTAATGTAAGGAGAAGACTAACTGCATTAATGCAAACAGATAATTAGTGTTTGAAAAAGCAAAAATCAATCAATCAGTTGTGCTTAGTCTTTCCACATACTACTTTTTTTTTTCCTCCCCACGGTCACATAATTGACTCTTTTCAACTTCTAAGTTGAATAAGATTACCATGTTTCTTCATACTTTTTAGCAAGCTGGAAACTTACCTTGTTGGTCTGGAAGTTTTGTCACAGAAGATTGTGTGTCTAATACACTAAATAGCCTTGGGGAACAAACAAGTGAGTTCTACAGCATGGATGAGACCCACAGCGCATCTGTTCAGCAGAACTCACCACCTAAGTATTTGGCTGTGGAAGCAAATACAATGTTATCATCTCTACAAACCATTCCGGAATTTGCAGAGACACTAGAGCTTATTGAATCTGTAAGTCTGTATTTATTCTAAGTTTATTTAGGACCATCAACTTACACAATATGTGTAAGATACTCTTAAAAATTACCTTATTCTGTACTTGTCTGTAGTTTCACCCATATTGAGTGATTTGTTTTATTGCCTGTTTTAAACGAATTGTGTTCTAAAATATTTAGTGTTTTGGGATTGTGTGAAAGGTACAGGGAGAATAATTCAGTATATGGCTTCTGGAGGTAGAGAGCTGTTAGATTGGCTTGGACGTTGTGGGATAATCTTGGATAAGCCTGCCAGTGTTTGAGTGTTTTGCATCTTGCCTCATAGGATCCTGTAGCGTGGAGCGATGTCACCAGTTTTGAGCTTTCAGAGGCTGTTGCATCTCCTGTCAAGCCAGCTCCAGTAAAACTAATGCGGATTCAACACAATGAAGGGGCTGCTGAGTGCCAGTATAACGTCAGCGTTGTGCTTGATGGCAAAAAACACAGTAGCATCAGTGGCGAGGAAGAAGCAGTTTTTCCAACAACCCCAAACTTAACTAAATTCAGCACTCCACCTGCTATCCTAAGAAAGAAAAAGAGATTGCGTGTTGGGCAGTCACCAGTTAATGAACTGAATGATGGCTTGTGTAATGATGCCATCAATGTTGCACTAAAGCATACACCAGTGAAAACACTACCATTTTCTCCATCACAGGTGAGTTTATTTTTAAATCTGGCTGAACTATGAAGACTGCAGTGGGTGGATTATAAATTACAAGTACTTTCTTCCCTAGTCATACATTGTAGCCTAAACAAATATGTTCAAAAACTTCTTAAAACATCTGCGTAAGAGTAGATATATTAAAAATAAATTGTTAAATAACCTATTTCCTCTGTTTTGAAGACTAACTGGGGGGGAGAGGGGCAGCAACTTATGTCTCAGCTCACACTTTCTCATGCAAATAATTGTTGATAGAGACCTGTTGTCTCTGTGACCTAATTAAGCAGTAGGGATTTTAAGGAGAAAATAAAAGTTTCAGCAATAAATATCGCAAATGTCTTGGAGTATAAGTCGAGAATAGTTTATTGGGGTTTGTCAGTAAAAGGCCCTCAGATATATACATACAATTTTTTTTACTGCTTAGTACAGCGGTGAAGTTTTGTGCTTTAAGGTTGCTTAGGTTTTTTTCCTCTCTTGCGCTTAGTTTTTCAACACTTGCTCTGGAAATGAACAATTTAACCTTGAAAATCCTGCATTTACATCGACTCCAATCTGTGGGCAGAAAGTTCTTATTACAACTCCTCTACACAAGGAAATGACACCAAAAGATCAAAAGGAAAATGTGGGGTAGGATTATTACATTAAACACCTGGTGGTGGTGCTCAAATAAAAACAAGTTTTTCTATAAACATTGAGAAATTAGTCTACCTGTATGCATACTGTAAACGAGTTTTAAAACCCTTAACACTTAAATACTTGTGTACAAACAAACTGGCTTCCTGTTTTTAACTTAACAGAAAGTGACTTGTACTCAGTTAAAATTTTTCCTTTTTTAAAATACTGAACAAAATCCAATTAAAGTTTAACATACCTGGGGTAATGCTATGGTGATCTTAATTCTTTCAGATTCATGGTGGTGATATCTGTTGTGTAAATTAAGGTATTTTAAAATGTTTCTTAGATTCATTTTATTACATTACTGTTGATAAAGTGAAATATTGAAATGCATGTATGAACACTTTTCTATGCTTGAATAGTTTTAGAACTCCCACAATTAGAAGATCTCTTTTGGGTTCAACACCAAGGACGCCAACTCCTTTTAAAAATGCTTTGGCTGCTCAGGAAAAAAAGTATGGTCCCCTCAAGCTTACGGTATGTGATGACATTGTTTATTTTCTTCTTTGTAAAGTCTAAATGCCCTCTTGTTTTTGAGATATTGTAAGCCTCAGCATGATCTTAGAAAGCATTTTCTAACAATGCTGTTGTTTCAGTGACATTCCATATTATCCTAGAGAACAGCTAGAATATGAATCAAAAATGTTTCAAGTTTTGTATGTTAGACTAGTATCCTTCAGTGTAGTATGGAGGCRTTGTTTTTTTGAATGGTACGTGGTACATACAATCATCTGATCCATAGTAATCTTAAATGCATTGGTTCCGCATTTGTGAGTTGTTTTAAATTTGTATAGCCTTGCCAACACTGTACCTCTTATGAGGTGGTAACATCGTTGTCTGCGATTTTAATTTTAATACTTTAGCATTCTGTTTTTTCAAAAGAAAAATTGCAAGTGAGAGTGAATGGTGTGGGTCCTCCGACTGGATAATCTAGTAAGAGCAAACTGGTGCAGATGAATGTGACTGACTTCATTATTTTAAGCAACTTTCTCATTTGACTTGAAAAACTGCATTATCTTTGAATCCCCTGGACTGAGTTGCTTTCTGGTTTTGGTTCTTCTACAGTGCTAGGACTGAAACTAGATGTTTACCACTGCATGCTAGTATTCTAAGAATTTTTTTGATGGGAAGATGTTTGGAAGTGTTTTATCCTTCCTAGGGGCTTACTTGAGTGACGTCTACGATTTTCTTCATCCTAAAAACCAAAATCTTAATATAGCAATTTGTTATTCCTCTGATTCTTCTGGCTGTCACAGAAGACTTTTTTTTTATTGACTATGGATAATGTTAGTTTTTTGTTTGTTTGTTCCAAATGAATTCAATTTTTGCTCTCTTCCTAGCCTAGCTAAGGTATGTTAATGCATAATAACTTTTGGAATTCAGTAGACATATGCTTTTCAAGTTCTGAAAAAATTCCAGCCAATATATATTGACTACTTCTTTTCTGCAAACACAGAAGGTAGCTCAGACTTTGCCACAGGGCTTGGCACCATCTGTGTTACCCTATAGATTCACAGTCTCTCACTATGCAAATGGAGTGGTTTGGCATTCCTGTTTCTGTCCACTATTAACCTCCTGTTCAAAATCAAATTTTGAGGGCTTAAGGGAATTCTTCTCCTGTTGGTACACAAAGGAGCCATCTGTATGGCTTCTGTGAAATTCTGTACTGTACTTAGGACTATCAATGTCTTATTCAAAGATTTGTGTTACGACTGATACAAATTCCTTTCCTGACAAGAGTCATACTTTTATAGTACAGTTTTTTAGTATGTTTGTAGGCATGTATATATACATATGTGTGTTTATGTATGTGTTTAGTATATATAAAGCATTTGTATCCCTTTTGTCAGTGGATAACCATTGCTAATAAATGCAAACAAGTAGTTTACATGTCATCTTCAATGCTACCTTGCATTTTTTGAGGCACCGTGTGCATGTATATGTTTTATCTGGCTAGAAATAATGTGGAGTAAAATGAATCAAAAAAATCTGCATAGCCTTGAAATGTTGATCTGTAGTTGTTAACTACAATAGCTTAAATCCTTTTATCTATTGCTATATTTTGCAAGATCTCTTTTCTGGCCTACATTAGCTGAAAGTAGAATATGGTAAAAACTAGCAACTAATAGACTTCCTGTATTTTCTCCTCCAATTTTAATTAACGTAGTCACAACCACTTGCCTTCTTGGAGGAAGACATTAGGGAAGTTTTGAAAGAGGAAACTGGAACAGATATATTTCTCAAGGAGGAAGATGACACTGTGTATAAAAGCTGCAAGGAGGAGGTAACATTACAATAATAATTTCAAATAGGAAATAACTGCTTTTAAATAATGTTTTACAATTTTTCTCTGCAAAATGTTTATTGCAGCACAACTCTTCTAAAAAAGTCAGAAAATCACTGGTCCTAGATCCATGGGGAAAAGAAGAGGTTGGTGCCCAGCTCTTCACAGAAGATAATAGTTTAGATGTACAGGTAAGTATTAAACTACTGAAGAGCATCACTGGCAGCAATATTAATATAGAACTGAGTATCTTTCTTTCTATCAACTAAAATAAAGTGTTTGGATTGAGGCTAGATTCATAAATCTAGAAAGTGAAAATCATCTTCAGTTTGAAATACTACTTCAAGTACTTAAGCAATACTTGAACATCGGGCTTGAATTCATACATGAATTCTTTCTTTCAGGCCTTCAGAGCAGGACTAGTAAAGTAATGTGGATGCTTTGCAGATTTGCTGTTATAGCAAAGCTGCTTCCGTGCTGGTTACCTATAAACTTTAGCATATATGGCACACTGAAGCTCTATGTAATACACCAGGAAGATTGCATTTGCCCCTGTGTTTTGCATACTTGACAGTCTGGCAGACATGTTCTGAAGATACCTAATTGCATATTAGGCAGCATGTTTTCCCTTTTCCCGCTTCACGTAGTAGGGGAATACTTTAAGAAATATCAAGCACGTAGAAGATGAGGTTTGTGGGCTTCTTCTGCCTGAAGGAGTTTGAATACTTCTGTCTCAACAACCAAGACATCAAGAGTTCAGAGATGGGGCTGTTTTGGTCCCTCATTCCTTTAAAAAGTAGCCCAATATTTTTTCCAGTTGAGTGATTGCATAGATTAATCTTTAGTCTTGTAGTTTGTAGGAAAACTTCATTCTAATCTAGTTCTTAAATTAATGTATGTATGTGTTTAATTCTGAAAGAGCAAACATCTGTGACTCTTGATCAGGTATAAAGCTATATTCAAGAGGTAGGAGCCAAAGTCCCTAAAAAGAGCAGGTGCTTAAGTCATACCACTTTCTGATTATTGTAGCTGGTTTTCTAAATTCCCTTCTTAAATGCCTCGTAGACTCTGTGCCAAGCCTCGGTGTCTGTCCACTGGGTGTTAGGTRCTCTGCCACCTAGTGGAAACTCCCCGCTTCCCCGAGAACATCTCTGTCTTGTGAGGAGCAGCGTTGCTGCAGCCATTCAAAACAGAAACAAAATGCCTGGTGTTCTGTTAGTAATGTTTTGTTATGACATGGTATATTGCACATCACTGATGTTCAGGTTATTAAGCTAAAGCCAAGATACGCTATGATGTTGTGGTATATTAAAGGCAGTGGACTGGGAAACAATTGCTTTTCCTCCATTTTTATGAGGGATGCTGGTGCAACAGAAACGTTCGCTCTTAGCAAGAGAGGTAGTGGTAGTATCTGATTTAAAAATGAAAAAAAAGTGCCAATCCTTAAGTAGAAATTGTGTGTCCATGTGGCGGTAAGTTAGGAGCAATGTCCGAGGTAGAACAAATATGTAAAGGTAGCTTAACGCAGTTTAATGGGGTGGTTTTGTAAGCAAACAAGTACATATGCCACTGTTACTCTCATCTGATTTCACTCTCTAAAATTGCCATATACCTTCTGCTTTGCTATAGTGAAGCTGGATTAATTTCTTTTTATTTCCATAAACATTATCAGCATATAAAAATCTTCTGAAATGATCAATCCAGTGCTTATTTCAGTTCTTAAAGCAGTTCCTCCCCCTGATGTGATCTTAATTTTTTTTTACTCCAGTCTCCTTGTGCTTACTTTCACAAGGGTTGTACTAGAAGTGAATTAAAAGCTTCTTTCTTTAAAACTGTTCTGTAGTTGCCACTTTATCAAGTCTTGTTCTTAACAAAATGTCATCAGCTGTAGCATGGCTTTATATGAAGGAAACCGTCTACTCAGTAATGCTCAAATCATGCTAGCTAGCAGTTGCTTGTTTTACTGTGCTCAGTATTGACTATGAACCCCAGTATAGACCAGGCTAGTTCTTCATAACTGTTCATTACTTTTTCTTTTCAGATTCTTTCCTAGGGTCTTTCTGATAGTATTTGCTTTGTTTACATTTTGGCTTCTCTGATCAAAGCAGTTGAAGACTTTTTTTTTTAAATTAAATACTAATTATTATTCCTGTTCCCTACCCTTTTTTTTGTCAATAGTCGGAAAATGCATATACCACATCTTTATTAATGATACCATTGTCGGAAATACATGACAACAGATGTAACCTGACATCAGAAAACCAGGATGCAAATGCAGCAAACAAAGCAAATGCCGTAATTAAGAAGAAACTGAATGCATGTGCTTCAAAAAATGTCAAAATGGAGAAAGCTCTTCAGGTCTGGATGCAAAGAATTCTATTAGTTTTGTTAGCAGGTTAACAAAGAATTTCTTTCTGGTTTCTGTCTTGTACTAATGTCTGAATTGTTCGATTCAGTCATCTAGTTTCGGTCAGTGTTTCCATGATCCTTATTTCTTGTAAGTTGGTTGTTTGTCCACAAAGTGTTTATTCATAGCTAAGTTCTTTAAATATAACCCTGATGTTTCACTGAGTGGCCTCTAAGATTTAAACGTGGGGGGAAAAAAACAGGATAGGGCAGACCTACAAAACAGGTTTGGGTACCAAAGTCTTAGCAGTAAGAAAACTTGACTTGGTGCAAACTAAACCTCTATAGCACCTAAGTTTCTCAAATTTGCCTGGTGCTTACTTCATAATAAGCCCAGTGGAATTTGTTAAGCAGAGTTCATCCACAGGTTCTGTTTGGTAATTGTTCTTGTAACGTACTTGTTCTTGTACATCTATGTATTTTCCATACCATTAAAACTGTGGAACCTAGTTTTTCCTCTGTGTGTGTCTTGACCACCAGCTTTAGGGAGAGATTCTCTTTGACCTAACTTGGTGCTTGGTGCCTGTTCTAGTTTGCCCCATAGGGAGTTAACATATAAAGTTTTTGTGTCTTCTCAGAATATATACAGCTAATTTAAAATTTAAAAAAAAAAAAAAAAAAAAAAAGGCAGGGCACCTGGAGCCTGATCTTCCATGTCCCACTTAATTGCTTTAACGATGATGTATTTGTAAGTACAGAGGCAACAGTATTACTTTCTGATCCTTTCTTATGAGAAGAAAGAACAAACCTCATTTAATTGTGATGTTCCAAAAAAAGAATTAACTGCTGTGAATTGCAGCAAAGGTGAATACATCTATCTGGCCCAGAACTATGCTCTTAAGAATACTTAAAAGGGGAGCTTAGTCATACTATACTCACAAATATTCTCATTGAACCATTTTTCCCTTTTTGCTCTTTCCCCTGAGAAATTCCCTCTCAGTGTAGTGGCCTCTCTAACCACGAGTCCCTTCCATGAATCAAGTCCTGCTAAATTTCTAGACAAACTCAAATGGCTAATTTTCTCCGTGCATCTATATGTGGAACTGATCCTTTGGATCAGTTTCTAGCTCAATGTGGGAGGGAGAGAATCTTGCATTCTTCATTATGCTACAATCTGCTAGTGTCAGGTCCAATTTAGACCTGCTACAAACCAGCTTGAAATTCAATAAATAATGTAAATGTGCAGGGTTTGCTTCATGGAAGAAGCAGGACTAGTGGCTCAATTATTCTTCCATTCATTATTTTTATTCCTAATTCCTTTGCCATTTCTAATATATTCCCAAAACATCTGACCGTTCTTCCACAGCTGCCACTTTGGTTCATTGAAGTCCTTCACAGTATTCTTTTTCAGCTGCCAAACCATTTTGCCTTCCTTGGTGTCTTGTTTCAGCTGCCAATATTGTATTTTTCTGCCTGTTGAACTTAGCACATTTAAAGGGGAAGATATCCAAAGAGAAGATGACTTAATTAACTTTCCTTTTAGGTATCAATTGTTGAACTAGTCTCTTTTTAAGAATGTTTTTCATTTTGTGTGTTAGAACTTAAAGCGTAACACAGATGCACTGCTGGGGAGCTGGATTAAGGGGTGGAGAGGGTCCTTTGTCACAGGTTTTAGGTGTTGTATTGTAGAACTGAATCTTTCTCAGTAAAATACAGTATTGCTAGACTTTGATACTTTATTATTACTCTGAAAGGTTGTACAAGAATCGCTCAAGTATTTTAGTTAGTTAAAAGAATCTTTTTAACTGAATTTTATTTTATGCAGTCAAATTGTGAATGGGAAGCAGTCGTTTACGGAAAAACAGAAGACCAGCTTATCATGACTGAACAAGCAAGAAGATACCTGAGCACATACACAGCTACCAACAGCACTTCAAGGGCTCTGATACTGTGATGGTCACTGCAACTGACAACCATCTCTTTCCATTGAAACTGACACAATGTTGAAGGCGATTCCAGCAAAATACTTGTGAATTAAGTCTTTACTTTGAGACAGTCTGCCAAGAGAAACCTTAAAGCTACCTTAAAGCTTCCTTTCTTCTTTTGACTGACAAAGAACAGACATGAAGCTCTTGTATTCTCTACGAAGGGATAGTACAAACAGTTCTGCAATGAATTTCTTAAATATTAAAAAAGTATCACCCTAAAATATGATAAAGAATGGTAAAATACATTGCAGTACTGACAACATAGAGTTTTTAGGTCTATTTTTCATATTTATTCTTTTGACTTGCATTGCTTTTTTTCTGTTAGTGCATTTTCAATATAGAGTAGGTTTATAGGTTGTTACTGGTTTCCAAATGAACAACATACATGACTGAATGTGCTTTTGCTTATGTAGCATTTTTCTAGTATATAAAGAAACACAATGGAAAGGAGTATAAAGGAAGGATAGAAAGTTGCACTACTAATTTTTTTGGTATGCTGCAAAACAATGAAATTAACTACAGTGTTAAATATATTTATTTGCAAATGGTACTAGAAGTAGGCAGAGGAGGATCAATTAGGTTTTAGTGTAAAGCATCAGTATTTTCTTCATAAATCTCAAAATGAGATGATTGTTGAATGTATTGTACAGTGTGTAGGAACAGGGAAAATTTTGTAAATTGGAAAGGAGTCTGTTTTTATAATTTATTTTCATTTTAAAGCTTAAATGTAGATATTTATATGTATGCAGGTTGTCTAGAAGCCAATGTTGTTTCCTGTTAAAACAGCTAAGATGAAAAAAGGACAAGTTTAAAGTATGGAATAGCAGAAGAAGGTGAAGTGTACAAATCTATACTGTATGTTACATCTACATAAAGATTGCACTATAACCCTTAAATCATGTTGGTCTACAAAATAATTACAAGGTATACCTGTATTGTACAGCAACTGTTCCTGTACCTTGTTTAAATATATTTAGAAAGGAATGATGGGGTCTTATATGTGACCCAGGAGTACTTCGTCCTGCATAGGAACTAAAAACTAATGCATTTAAATTTTTTTTTTTTTTTTTTTTTTTTTTAAGAAACTTGGCACCTTGGATCTCAAAACAATTATATCTGCACTTAAGTTTGACCATTATATACTTACTAAATGTCTGAAGAGCAAAGAGAACATTCTTTTATTTATGAAAAATCTTTGTCCTTATTTAAAGGTATACAGGTCACAACAGTTGCTTTAGTTGCCTATTTTAGGTATTTGCACTTATTTTATGTCTCTTTTTTTTTTTTTTTTTAAGGAATGTTTTGGTTTGCTTTTGTTGTAGAGTTTTTTATGTAGTTCATTTCGAGCAAGTTATAATGGTGTGCTATCAACGAATACTGACAGGTAAATAGAATTGTACACTGTAGTTTTAGTTATTTATAATACAAACACTCTTCCTCTCCACTCCCGGGTGTGCTGCTACAGATAGTGGCAGAATCGGCTTGCTGCTATGAGAGATGGAAAGAGCGAGCATCATATGCACTGTATGTAAAATTATAAAAATGGTGTCAGGTTCTCTAGTTAACTTTATGAGATCAACCAGTACTATGCAGGGTGTGGAAAGTATTCCTATCACTTTAATATCAAAGATGGTAGAGAATAATTTATTAATGGAGAATTTTAACATGCGATGAGTGGCACAAGGAAGGTAATGGGTTATTCAACTTTTTTAAACATCTCAAAGCTTATACAATCCTTATTTTTAGGAGCTTTTTGATATTAAATATTTGCCTGGCTATGATAGTAGTAGGCATAAACATTTTTAGCAGTTTTTAATTCACATCAAAATTTTAAGGGGGAGGGAATCCTATATAAGCAAGGGGATCAGAAAATACCCATCATGCCAGGATTACTCCTCACCTATGAAAACTGAGAGGAGGCAATTGGAATTCTTGGCAGTGCTAGATTTGGGTGTGCATTACCAGAATGGATTTAACAGCAACACTTAACGCTGGAGACAGCATTTAATTCACAAAAATGAAATACGACATTGAGAGAGAATGAATATCTAGAATCTGGATGATATATTTCAGTAGAAGTGGTATCAGCAGAACTGCCTATACCAAGTTTAAGCTTAGATTTATGGTAAGTAGTGTTAATTTGTGTTGGTATTGGTTGGATCATTTAGTTAACTTCTACTTTGTTGCTTTAGCAGGAAGGTTTTAATCTTTCATATGTCAGGCATCTTTTATTACTTTTTGAATGTTGTGTGCATTTGCATTTCTTTCAGTTTATAAGTAGATTGTACATGCAGCAGCCAAACTTGCATGAAACCTAAATACATATTACTCCATATTTTTGTTTTAAGGTTTGACATAATGTGCAACAAATGCCTTGTTTATCTTAGTTTTTGTTGTACTACAAACTTTTCTTTTATGTAAGAGAATCTCACATACAATACAGACTATATTAATGTCAGAAATAAAGCATCTATGTACCAAGTTACTGTAAATGCCTTTTATTTGAGCACTTAAACACTCGGTGCTCATTAAAGCAACATGTATGTACGTGTGCATGTGAAACTGCAAGAAACCTACCTTCTGTAGACTGGGCAGAGATGAATGGCAATCGTGGGAATCAGTGGGTTATACAGCAGGATGGAGTCCCTTGACAATACATGCTTCAACCCAACCTACTTGTAAGCCTGCTTGTATTTGGTTAACAGTTTGTATTTGTCTCTCAAAGCTTTAATACAAGTATTTATGTATAGGAGACAGTCTGAGGGATGAAGAATGTTGCTAGTGTAAAGCTTTTTTACATTCCTTTCATTTCTATGGTAGAAGTGATATTTTAGTATGTGTGCCTGGGTCTTGGGAGGTAAATGCAAGTGTAAGCTGTGCAGCGTGATCTTTTTTTCCCCCTAACTAGTACTTACAAACATGTATTAATCTGAATTAGCGGTAGACTTTGACTCTCTTATTTTGCTAGAAATGTGGGCATTCAATAGATAATATCTATTGCCTTTCCCAGTTTTGTGACAAAATATAAATGGCAAACAATTAAAGTAAGATAATCTGTTGAAGGAAAGGACGAGAGGGACTAACACAAGCCAGTTCTTTGGAAATATGTCCTGGTGATTTGTATCGCCTAGCTTTAAGCTGTAGAGGCAAACTGTGACTGTTACTGGGGCTTTGCTGGGGTTCTGGCTGTCATAGCCAGACCACTGTATGAATATCCTGCAGACCTGCTCGTGTTTGCATGCGTGAAGTTTTCCATCGCTTGGGACAAGTGAGGTGGGCTGACTGTAGAGTTCTTGTCGAGGCTGGCTGCTGACATCTGAAATCAGGGCGAAATGTAAGTAGATGAAAGTGAAGTCTCTAATGATGTGACTAGTTCATTTTTCTATATCAACTTTGCTCAGTGAAAGGAAGTAGAGCAGATGGATAGCCAGTAAGCCAAACTTGGGAGGAACTACAACCCTAAGTTTGATTATATGAAGACTCTGGAAGCTTTACTCATGGGCCTGGCTTTTACTTAGAAGAAATGGTCTTTAAGGAATTGATTGGTGAGAATAAGCCCAGTTCCTACCGCTATTATTCTGGTTTTACATGAGAATAACTCTACTAGAGTTRCACCAAACTAAAACTGATGCAATGTTGTGAGTGAATCAAGCTTCATGAAATAAGGGTTTTAACACTGGATATTAACTGACCACCATACCTGTGACCAAGGTCCAACACAATGCAAACAACAAAAATTCTGAAACAGGAATTGATAGTTGCATTTGGTTTTGTGACAAACATTCAGATAAAGGTTCAGTACCTGGGCAGAAAATACACTGATGTCTTCTAATGCTAGACCTCTTTCTTTTTTTTTTTTTTTTTTTCCCCCCCATAAGTTTCCTTGACCTTGGATAAGCCGAAGCTTTACAGGCTTAAATGCTTACTTTCATGAGGGAGCTGTGGGTTACTGTTTCTGTGCCAGCTGAGCCAAAGGATTGGTCCCTCCTGAAGCTGCAGCATACTGGTCTGTGTGGCTTCCCCTGGAGACAGCCAGCTTATCCCTTGAGTGGGTTGGATTCTTGCCTTGCAGCTGAAGGGAACAATAGGATCCTTGTAGTTCTCCTAGCATGATGTGTTGGAAGAACAGGTAAGCTTTGGACATTTATACATAATCTTACATTTTTGTATGAAGCAAAAATCCAAATGCTCGTACCCGCTGTATTCCACCTTAATGATTATGAAGAAACCTCAGTAGTGCAGCTTCTGTTCGCATCTGGAGTAAGAGATGGGCGATATTGCATTCTTCAGTATCAACTTGTGTTGGTGGTTTGGTTTTCTTTTTTAATTTCATTTTCTCTTCTGCTTCATTGCTGTGTGTGTTTTTTGTGAGGTGCAGAACTGAAAGGTACACTCTGACGGTGCCTGCTATTGGACTGCATGACCCCAGTGGTACAGCTGCTAATTGCAAAGGGAATTCTGTCTACCTGCTATTACCTTTTACCGAAATTTGGGTTTCTTCTTCGGGTTTATTTTTAGAGAGTCCTCTGATTTCTGTGTCTGACGTCTGATTTCCTGTGTCGTCACACCCTCTGACTACAGAGAAGACGGATGTTAATGGCCTTAGTACCCGCCAGATGGGAATGGGCTGTGTATTGGCTGGCAGTGATGTACGTCTGAGACTGTCCTGTGTCATAGTCTGAGGGGAAAGGGTGCTTTTGTCTTTTGGGGAGGGAGAATTCTGCTTACTCAGCATTTACTTCTTTGCCGACTGTTGGCCAGTTGCTTGATCTTAGTTACTCCTGGTAAAAGTGATGTTTGGTGGTTGTACAACCAACAGAACTTTAGAGCATGCTGTAGCGCATGTTGTGCACTCTGCTTTAAAATGGTCTATCCCATAGGTTAGGAAATATTTGCTCGGTTTTCTGAGGGTATCAAGTTCTTACATCAGTAGGCATTAAATAAAAAATAATTAAAAAAAAAAAAAGAATCAACAGAACAAACCCATAAAATAGACAAAGAAAACCCAGAGAAAACTGCTCATTGAAAGACCATGCTCATAAGCAGTGATATAAAGTTCCTCAAAAGTCTTTGTAGGAGCTATATGAACAAAATAAGCTATGCATATACATTAGATGGGAAGACAAAGTTTGGAAAAGCAATCAGCTTTGTAAATCAGAGCAGTTGAGGATGTGTTTGCATGTATGCATAGGGATGAGTCGCCTTGATGCGCTCATCTTAAAGCTGAGTGGTGTACGGGAGGACAGCATCCTCCTTTGCCTATTTCTCATGCTGGCAAGCCTGCGTTTGTGGCAACCCGGTGCCAGAGAGGACTGCCCCAGCACCAGGGCTGGGGCTGTGCCACGCAGCAAAGGGGAAGCGTGTTAGTCGTGCTGAGCGGCGGGCCCGAATAGCTGGATAAATCAGCCGCCGGCAATTTACAAATGAATGCCACGTTCTCCTCAGCCATACGGAAACGAGCGGATCAGCGGTGTCTGGAGGGCCTGTGTCACCAGAAGTAGGCCAGTTTGTGCGCCGTCCTGCGCTGGCAAACGGCCAGGCTTTGTGTGCTCCAGACACCAGATGGGAAGCAATTATGAGTGTGACAAGCGGGTCATCTGGCAGACACTCTGTGGACCTGCTGCCGCATAATTTTTGGCGGGAAGAGGAGAGCTTTTTCTTTTCTGCCCCCCCTCCCCCCGCCTCTTTTTGTTGTTGTTGTTGTTGTTGTTGTTGTTGTTGTTAATACAACCTCTCCTCTCCTTTAGCGAACTTGCGGTGACCGGGTACGGAGCATCCTGTGTTTGCTGAGTTTATGCTCCTTTTGTGCCCTTGCTGGTGCTTACCAAAGGGCAAGTGTTTTCCCTTGGTCAGCAGTAAGCTATGTTTACACTTGTGTTTGTACATCGTGTAGTTTGCAAATACTGGCCTGCAGTGCTGGCATGGCTGTTTTAGCAACTTGGCAAGCCAGGTCAGGGCGGGAGACCTCCAGCCCAGGACAGGAGAACGAGGGAGCCTGGCAACTCCTCCAGCGTGGACCTGGTCGTCCAACAGGGAGCCCAAGGGAGAAAGAAACCCCACGCTCTTCAAAACTTCCCATCTCCCTGTCGAGCCAGGCGGAGGGGGTGGACCTGTCAGCAGCTGGGGCCAAGATGGGACCTTGTCAGTTTGTCCTTTGACCGTAGTCACTGGCCTGTGAAAGGGGAGTTTTGCGAGCCTGGACAAATCAGCTTAGCTGGCTCCAGCTGAGTATGACAATACAGCCCCTCAACCGAGAGCCTGTCGCTAATTGCGTTGGGCAAATGTGTAAAATGTATTACATCTTCCATTGCTTTTGTCCGGCTGGCTGGGGAAAAATGGCAAAYGTGGCCTGGGTCGCCCGAGGTCGCGCTTTCAGGGTGCAGCTGGAGGTGRCGAAGGTCCGAGCAGGCGCAGGGGCTCCGTCGGTACTGACCCGGGAGAGGAGAGCCGGCGCTCGCTGGGGTGCGGGGCAGGCTGGCAGCGCTCCTGAGGAGCTCGGTGACAGTGGGTGGCATCTGACTCCCTCCCTCAGCAGCGGCTCAGTAGCAAGCATGGATATAAATGCAGGGTGGGGGAAATTTCCCCGTACCTGAGGTGTTCCCAGCTCATGTGTACAGAGAATGGCCCTCAGCAACATGTCTGTAAAAAGCTGCAGAGTTTGAATCCACCTCTGGAAATCATGTTCGAAAGAGTTTTTGGGCCCAGAGCCTCAGCTCAGCTCACGACAGACGCTGTCAGTAGTTTTACATCTAATGTTTCCTGCTGGTAAATGTTTGCCCAGAACTCATCGGGGTCTATGTTTATAACCCAGCCTGGCCCTTCATCATGGGTTAGCATCGCGTTCCTCGCCATTGGGGAAGGCAGGAGTAAGCATGTGTGTTTCTCTCATTTCCAGCTTTAAATGAGCCGATAACAGCAAGGTAAGAAGAGAAATGTTGCCCTGAAGGATTTAGTGGTTGCAAGAGCAATTTCAGGGGAGAAGCACCTGCAGCCTCTGATCCTCTTCAGCTTCCCATTTCCCATGGTTTGCTGCCAGGCTCTGTGACAAGGGCAGCTCGAGCACCCCACTTCCAGCCCACCTCCCTGCCCCACGGCAGCTCAGCTCTGCAGGTGGAAAAGCCAGCAGCAGGTCCAGCTGTCGGCAGCAGTGCTGGTCTACCTTGTCCTCCTACCTYCTTCAAACTCTATTGCTAGAGACTGCTTGCATTCATAGCAAAGGCATGTTCTGCAAAGCTGCTTGGAGCCAGCCCTGCTTAAACAGTCAAAAATGCAAATAATTAAAGATGTTGGAAAAATTCACTCTGAGTATGCAAGGTCTGACTATGATAAGATGGGAGAAAAAAGATAATATTAATTTAGTTAAAATCTTTGGAGCTAAGGGAGCAGGACCAGTGGCACCCTCAAGTGCCAGCATCTCTGTGTGCCTCCCAAGTGCTGTCATCAGTAGGACTGTGGGTCTGCCTGTTCAGGAGAGATGTCGGAGGTTTGAGGCTGAATCTACATGCACAGACCCATGACGTTCAGGTGGTGGCTGGACCAAAGTACTTGCCGCTGTAACCTGGTATCTCCTTCTCTCTTTCTTTCCTTTTTTTTTTTTTTTCCTTTCCTTTCCCCTGAGACTTTTTTTTGTTTTGAGATGTCTGAGAGGGCATTTGGGAGATGTGGGGTTTTTTGGCCTGATGACTACAGACAGAATATTTTGCAGGCAGTGCTTGTTGCAGTTTTTTCATTTGCAAAGTGTGTAATAGATGGGAGGATAGACATGATCACATTGCAGTAAGGATTATGGACCTCGGTTTTTCTTCTAAAGAACAAAAAGTCTTTCTGACTCTTTACTGAATATGAATAACGCTATCAGCTATTGATTTACTTAAGCAATATGACAGCTGCAAAGCAGGTGGAACATAGATCTTGGAAAAAATGACCTTCAGCCATCTCAAAAGCTTTACTCTATAGCATTGACTTTCATTCAGAGGGTTAGTTGTCAGACTTGTTCCCAGCTCAGGATGCCTTGCTGTGAAAATGCCCCCTCTGTGCCTTCTCCCTCATAGCCAAGTAGTAGTCAGGCGGTGATGCTAAAAACTCCGCTTGGGTTTGACGCTAGTGAAAAAGAAGGGTTTCGGTCCAGAAAGGCTGGTGAGGGGTTGAAATGAATGGGGGAGCTGAGGGGTGCAGGCTCTGCCCCAGCTCTGCGCTGCCTGGCCCGTCCAAGTGGTGCGCAGGGACACTGCCAGCCGTGGCCCCGAGCCTGTGCAGGTGGAAACTCAAAAATATTTAGTTTTTACTTTTTAGAGCAGTTTAAATCCATAACTGCATGCCTTATGCATGGAAGATGTTAAAGCATTTGGAGGGAAGGGGAATGTTTTCCTTGTCACGCCTCACTGTGTGAAACGGCGTTTCCCGTGGGACCGGGAACCAGCCGAGGTTTACGTCACCTAAATATAATRTAGCCAGAGCCTCAGAGCCGGCTGTTCACATCGGCGCAGACACGGGGACTGTTTTTGGCGTGCAGCATGCGGTACGTGAGCGACCCTGGTGCCCTGAGGTGTGGTGATGACTGTGGGTCACTGCGCACGGTCAATCCGTGGCGGTGGTGGTGAGCAGCACCCTCTTACTCAACCGTGTGCGGCGTAAGGGGACACGTGTCCAGCTATCCTGTCAGGATATTTATGAAACAACAACAGTGCAACTTCACATAACACTGTCTCCAACATACAAGGGAAGTCCTTTCGTTTCCCGATGCGTGGCATCTGCCGGGTCTCCGTGTCTGCGCTGGTTATCAAGATACAGTAAAGCTTGATAATAGTTGTGTGCATTTGCCCTGATAAGATGGACTTTATGCTGTTTTCTCATGGCAAATAAAAGGAAATAAAGCAATTTCTTTTGCAGCGGGTGATGGTGGTTTGGTGGTCGGGTTGCTGGCTGGGAGAGGGTGAAGCCGGGCACCCCCGGGCGGGTGCCCCAGGGAGATCTCGCTGGCTGCCTGCGCCGTCTTTTGGGAGCGGGTGTCGAGACACAGGGGAAAATGTGCCTGTCAATGGGTGGTTTTGTACAACACGTACCCTCTACGTAGCAAGAGGCAAGAAGGTTTCCTCGATCGTGTGAAGTGTTTCTCTTAGGCGCTGCCTGCGTCCATCTGTAAGGCAGTTGTTTTGTCCTGTGTTGCAGGGTTCATGCACAAGCTACTTTCTCTCTGAAATATTCTGCTTAAACTAACAACCCTCCAGCTGGGAGCACAACTGGATGCGAAGGAGATGACTTGGGAGTTTTCCTTCTGTTGTGGGTCGTGTGGGAGAACTACCGAAGGGGTTTTACTGTTGACCTGATGATTTCTAGGGACAAAAGTGACCGCTGTAACTGGCTGACCTGACTCTTACATAAAACTGGCTCCATAACCTCATTTATCTCCAACTTCACCCAAATGTCTGTTAAATAGTTCATTCTGGTGCATCAAAAAGGAGATTTGAGGGCAGAGGGTTTGGCTCTCCTGCGTTTGTCAGATCCTGGAGGAAGGAAGCGTTCAAGCTGCCTTGAGGTTCTTCCAAAAATATTGGTCCTCATGGAAAGTACCAGAAGTACCAGTTCCAAAACCGTGAGCAACTAAACGCAGACTGTGCCGAGGTTTGCACTGCTGACCCCTTTTTGCGAAGGCAAGGCTTCTCCTTTGGCAGGAGGGTGGGCCCCCTCCCCTGGAGCCTGTGGAGGAGGCTTCCACGATGGCAGGGCACGGTCCCAGAGGTCCGGACTGGCCAGAGCCTCCTTCAGCATTTCGATGACTGGATCACATGCAAGCTTTGCATTTCAGGTGAACTACTGAAAATTGAGCAGTCAATGGGCCATCGGGAGCTGTGTGTGAACTTTTATACCTGTTCTGTCTGAATTTTGAATCTTACTTTTCCCCATCTTCTATTAATAATCATTGTTGAAGGTTTCAGCTTGGTGGCTGTGGTGCAATTCATACCTGTGACTTTATAAAGGCAAGGAGGTTTATCGCAGCACAGCAATTTTTCTACCCTATTTTTAGGCACTTGGATTAGCTGGAGTATATTTTTATTTTGTTGAAGTCTCCTTTTGCTGAGCCTTTAAATGTCTTGCAGAACAGCAACTTGCAAGCCTGCTAATACCAACACTCTCCTAATAAAAATGCAGCCACCTATGAGGCAGAAGGCGATGGTGCCAGCCAGGTTAGCCGGTGATGTAGGGAGAGGTGTGAAGATGGAGCCTCTGTCTAGGTAAAGCAGCATTTACCTCTGCACGCCTAGGTGGTTGCCTGCCTTTCTTCTCCATTAGAGCATGCCTAGGAAGGGCAGGGATTTCCCACCCTCTGGGCAGAGCATCCAGCACCCTCCCGCATCCTCGCAGGGTTTCTGGGGGGTGATGCACCCCCAGAAGCTGGGGATGGACCTGGACAGCCCAGCAGGGTGACCTGAAGGCTCCTGTGTGTGTCAGCAGCTATAGGTGGAGACCTCTTCTCACTGCTGAARTGTGGTGTGATATTGTAGAGCTGAGCAAATCTGTGTGAAGCTGACCTGGCCTCAGAGCTGTGTCAGTGCTCTGTGTCAGTATGATGCTGGCGTGCGATGGCTGCACTGGTAATTCATACAATACTCCAGACGCCTGCTGGGACCTGTTGTGTAGTGGCAAGGCTGGTGTAAGCCAGCTGGTCACGCCGAAAAGCAAGAGTTGTGTGAATAAGCTGTTTCTCTTGCTTTTGCAAAAAGCTCATTATCAGCCTGAACGTGCAGTCGTCCTCCTTACCGTGCTATCCGCACTGAGCCGCTGGCACCTGCTTCAGCGGCTGGACCAGGTGAGGAAGGGTTTTATTGATGCTGTGTGGGGGCTGAGGCTGCTGACCCCCGTGCTTTTTGGATTCGGAGGGTTTCTGGTTTCCATCTCTGCTGGTGACCCTGGTTGAGCTTTCATTACACGTGGGTCTCCAGCCTGGCAGTGATCACATGCAGTAAGAAGGTATTTTTAACTCTGGGAGCTAAAGCTGAGGCGATGGTCTGCAGAGAAGCCCTTGATGTGTCCAGCTGCCGCGGCTGCTATGCAAATCGGGCCAGACCCTGTTCTGCATGCTCGCACCGATGGACGTGCGAGTGCTGCACATACATGTCCTCCCCGGCACGAGGAGGCACATGGGGCCGGTTGCGGCATGGCCAGGGATGCCGTTGGCCAGGGAGGAAGGCAGCTTGGGCCGAGCCCTCCCACGCCTCGGGGTCCCTGGCAAGGGACGGCATGGCTGGTTCCCGCTACTTGCCCGCAGGGAGGATTGACATGGGGCAAAACAGGTGCTGGAGTGGTGGCAACCAGACCGTAGCTGTTTTGCACATGTGGGGCAACTCCTCTGTCACACTGGTGGAGATTGTCTCATTTCTTTAGGTGGCAAAGGTCAGGGAAGAAAGGGCATCACCTGAGGCACCGCATAGTTACTGAGCATCTCTGCTTTCCAGCTGGAGACCTGATGTCTGGTGAGGGCCTTGTGGCTGGCTGCAAAAGGAACAACTACCTTTGTGTGTGTCGGTCGGGCGTCAGCTGAGATGGGTGCAATGGTCACAAAATAAAGGCTGCCTTGCAACACCCCAGGCTGAATGCTGGCACCACCTGGTCACATCCTTGCCTACCSCATGGCGGCTTTTCATGGACCTTTGCCTTTGCTGCGTCTGGCTGGTGCACTGAGGCACGGGAGCCTGGCTTGCCATCTGCTGGTGGCTTCTGCGTCAAAGGGTCTATCCGTGGAGGAAAATGATCAGAGGCTTATTTCGCATTCTTTTTTTTTCCTAGAATATTTGCATCTCTTCCGCTAATGGGTTAACCCACCTCAAGCATATGGTAGTCAGCTAAATAACTTGATATTTCTATTTATAATGTAAACGATTAAAAAAAAGAGTAGCCAAGCTTGGATTTTAGATGTTACCATCGTGATTAAAAGAATAGACATTGCAAGAGTCTGAGTGTTGATGAACCCATTTGTAAGGGTTCATTATAGATAAATCTTTATCCAACTTGCTTCAAATCTGATCAAAAATCTGCTTGCATCCTAACTTACAAGGACAAATGTCAGATACCCAGTATTACGAGGGCTCTGGGATAGAGTTATAAAGAAGTTATAGGGCTGCGGTTTTCACAGGAAAGAATAATGTCTTTATTAGAAAAAATCATTTGCAGGACTTTCTGTGCAGTCTAGCAGTTACATACAGTCTCGCTAGGCTTGCCACTGCACTCCCAGGCTGAAGTAGCCTGTCACTTCTGAAGCTCTTGCTGTGTGTTTAGTGGTCCTTGTTACTCGGACAACTGCATCGACGAGGATGCTGTTGCTTCCTGAACCCCACCTTTGCTTTTGCTGGCACAGCACAGGAGCAGACAACGCCACGGCGGAGCGGCTGGTTTCACAGTGTCAGCTCCTGGCACGGCTGCGCCGAGGTCTTGCTTCACCAAAAAGTGCCTCGTCAGTGGTGGGGGGGAAGGACCGTGCACGCTGCGGGGCCCTTTGCATGTCTCTTCTGCTTTATGGTCCAGTGCACCCCCCCCAAAAAAAAGGGAGCATCAAGCAAATAGATGGTGTGTTGCCTCTTACTATTTCACTGCTACGCAAACCGTGACKGCGCAGTAGGAAAATGTCGGTCTAAAATAAAGCAGAGTAAACTGTTAGGGCAGGTGAATCTGCAGGGTGGGAGGTCTGACGGGGTGAAACACCTGGGAGCGGGGGCTGCCAGCCAGTGTCTGTGCTGATCTCCTGCCTTTGGGTGGGCTGTGGGGCCCTTGGCTGCTCCATAGGGCTTATTAATAAGGCTGTTAAAAATGATGCCTTTTTTTGTAGTGAATCCAACCTGATGGCTGAGAAGGGGCATCATTCACATGTGCTTCCATTTCATGTTCTCCTTTGAGCCCAGCTGCTTGTTTTTTCTGGGCCTTCATCTAACTTTATTAAATATTCAACTCTCTTTTTTCCTTCTAAATGCTTCACTTTTTACTTTAGTCATCTGTGTGCCTATTCATTTAAATAATAGTTCTGCCACTTAAAAAAAAGGTTTTCAACATCATGTAGGGTCGAGCTGCTCATGCGTGAATAATCTATGGCGTTAACACTGAGATTTTAAAAATCTCTCATAAAGTATTTATGGCTATTTGACATCTGCATTTTTTGTAGAGTTCACATACAGGGTTTCATCTGAGAAATCTGACTTGTTTTGCTTTTCTTTGTGTGTGCAAGTCCTGATATTGCAACTTTTCTGGCTGGGTAACTCTCAGATGTGGAATTACTCTGCAAATGCCAATGTTTGAGTTAAAAATGTTTTCTGCAAAAAGTGTGCAGTATTCCCCAAGCAGCGATGTGTCTGTGATCAACTCTTCTGGCAAACCTGTTTGTTRCAGGATCTGTAAAGTGAGTGGAAAAGGGGAAGAAAGGTAGGCAAAGCATATCTGAGATTTTTTTTTTCAGGCATCAGTAAGAATTATTTTATATAGTAGCYTAGCTTTAAATTCACTACAGTTTATTTAAATAAAGTGGTATGCAAAGTAATGGTGGATATTTTAATGAGTAGCTCTATCACAAAGATGTTTTTGAAATGGTGAGAAGAAATTAGAAACCTTTTTTTGGAAATGAAATATAAATGACTGTAAGCGTGATGGACTGTCATCATGCAGTCTATTTCAGTCAGGTTGGTGCCCCAGTTAGTCTCTAGTTCCGGGGAACCCRAAGTTGTAAAATGACATGAAACGCGTCTGAAAAATGCCTCCTTTCATAGATGTTATAAAGTATGACAATATGCATGGATCAGGCAGTGCCAGTCGGCTGCACAGTTAGCAACTTTTCTGTCTTTGATGGAAAAATGGTACAGTTCACTTATTTTTTTAATCACTATTTCACATTTTTCTAACGGTGTGCTGGAGTCGACCCAATGTTACTTTCTGTACATTTTCATCTGGGAAATGTATTGCATATCCACATCCTGTTCCATACTCATGCCGATATTTTTAACACATGACTAAGGGTCGGGTATTCGCAGAGGAGTTCCCAGCAGAGGCCAGGTTGTTACCCCACGTCCTGGAAAATATCTGTGCCGAGTCCTGTGGTGTGGACACTCATCGAGAGGACACTCCTCGGTTGCTCATTTTAAACGTAGATGCTGTCTGTAATGGAAGGACCAGAAATGTGGCACCTCTTCACCAGAGCTGCGCAGAGTACGGGCAGCGCGGCAGGGAGCGGGACAAGCCATCCTTTAATGGATGGGCTTTCCAAAGTCCGGGTTGGTGAAGGATGTCAACACCATACATTTTCTTTCCTTGTGATATCTTAAAGTCTTTCCCCTTGCAGTCCTGAGCCAGCTCCCCTAGCCTGGGCTCCTGCGTCCCTGTACGACCCACCTCGTGTTGGGCCCGTGGTTCAGCATACAGTCTCCGAAGACCATGTTGTGTTTGGGGTAATTAAGTGACTTTCTTGTCAGCTGGTAGGACTGAAGATGGGGAGCACTCTGTTTTATTCTCTACCAGAGCCTCAGCTACCCTTGAGGAGTCTCTGTCTTGGTGCTCTTATTTGATGGGAGGGAGGGAGGTGATGCTGCTTACCTCCCAGGGATGCAGTGAGACTAAACGTCGTGTCTGCAATGCTCTTGAGGTCAGGTGTGTAAATGTGTATCTAATGCTGGCACTGCCAGGGCTTTTCTCTGAGTATCTGATAACAAACAGTGATTCTACCACCCGTAAAATATTGGAGCYGCTCACAAACATACACTTCCAGGCTCTCCCTGTAAGGAGCAAAATTTGGGTTCTTTGCCATCAGGTGTTCATGATCTTCAGTGTCATAAACCCTGCCTTCACKTTCCACTAAATGCTTCCCAAAAGCTTTTAAGTCACTGAGACCCGTTATGTTACCACATGCTACTTGTTTCTTTTATTTTTTTTTAATGAATAGGACATATTTTATTTGAATCAATAAAATAGGTTTCTACTACAATACAAGAAATGCCCACAGCAGTTCCTGGAATACAGAGAAATTAAATATGCTTCTTGTAAACCTCTCCTCCTCTTGTAGATCCAAATTATAAATTAAATAAATAAGAAAACCATAAATACACATTTCAAGATACAGCAATTATTAGGTAGAAACATTAATCATCTCCTCTTTGCCTCCATTCTCATACTGCTTAAAGCTATTAATTAACAAATGAAATACTATGATACAGCCTTCTCAACAGACAAAACGCTTGCTGCTCTGGACTGYGTGTTGGGTGCTCACGGGTCACACTAGCTACAAGGGCAGGTACCACAAATGCTCACTGTCCTAAATTACCCCAAATGCAGCAAATGGACTTTTCCCAGTGTCTGTCCATCTTCTTTATTTTTGCTTTGCTTAGAGAATGAGACCAAAAAAGGGAACTGGTGATTACTATTCTCCCTCCTCCTTGAGCATATGCATTGCTGTGCAAGAGAGCAGTCCCGCTGAGTTTACTAGGTTTACCTTCTRGCAGGATTTCTATGGGCTGGGGAGGGGGGTGTAGTGTGGTTGGTGATACTTGTAAAAGACGTTTCAGGAAAATCTTGGCCATGGCTCCAGCTTGGTTCAGTCATGGAGGACCTGATGTTGGCAGGGTCATGGTGTCCAGACTATTACACAGGGGCAATGTGTCAGGGTCTAATTTCAAGGTGGGGTGGACCCCTGTGAGAAAACTGCTCTGGTGCTGCTCAGGTGTGCTGCCTTCAGTGGGCGTTGGCATTGCTCTCACATACCGTGGCTGGCGACACATGGTCAATACCAGGCCACCATCGCCTCTTCTCCTTGCCTTGCCAGCAGCCAGGGCCTTTCAGTGTGTGGTTAATGAGGAGCTGTGTTCTCCTTCTTTCCCAGGAGGAAGAAAGAAAAGCAGGAGAGCAAATCATCCCTCTGTCAGGCTGCCGCGCCAGAGAAGGACTTTTGCCTTTGGTAAGGAGGAGGGGAGAGTCTGTGTGATTTCTAGCTGCAAGGCTGTCCTCTGTGAGYTGTTGAGCACCTCTGAAGGAGAAGCAGTGATGGACAGCTGAACGCAAGGGCTGACAGATATTTTATGATGGTCTAGTGCTTCTCCCCTCCTTGGCAGACTCAGGACTGAGTTGGCTCTGGCCGTATGAAAAGTCATAGTACCTTTTTAAAGAAGAACTTGCTTCCCTGTCCTACTGCCTTCTCCAGCATGTCCAGCCCCACATAGGAGCCCTCCTTGAAGCCACCGGGGACATTTGCTCTGTAAAGGTACTGGGCCGCTCCAGTTGCTTTCCCATCCCGTGGACTTTGGTTGCTCAGGTTGTCAAGCTGCGAACCTTTCTTGTGTGCTGCTCCACCCTGCTCACCCCAAAGCCAGAGGACCTGGCTGCTTTAGCAGCCTTTCCCTCCCATCAGGCAGTACCCTGGTACCTCTGAGCTGGTGACCCCTGACCRGGCATAACTGCCTGAGCTTGCAGCTCTGCAGGTTGTAATCCAAGGTTCCCTCAGTCCTGCGCTGTAAGAGAAATTCAGAATATGCTTTTTTCGAAGTCCAGGTTGAAGATGATCTTAACACAAGCAGTGGATGAAGTCAGCAGGTACCCCAAATGCAGAAGTTGCCTGGGTGGTTATGGTAGGAGGGGAAGGGGCTGTAACCACTGTTAACGCTGCTGACATATGTTTCAGACCTTTGGTGGGTTCATGGCTCTGGAGCCTCCTCACCTCGGCACTGTGGCACTGTGTATGACGGCATCTCATTATGTTTTACTACGCTGGCTGCAGGCAAGCAAGCTGCAGATGGAAGCTTCTTTCCTCTGCTTCTGTCATAGAGTAAGACCTTTGTTTTTCATTTATGCTTTGGAGCACTGGCAGATTAGAGAAGATTGTCATTACTATGAGCAACAGCAGAGACACCTCCTCCAATTTCATATTTAAAGTTCTGTATTTAGGCAAACCAAAGTCTTTTATAATAACCAGGGGAGCAATCATATGAGGCAAGTACTGTTCATGACTAATATAATGTTATCTGTAACACTGGTGAAACCTTTTTTGTAAAAGTTTGGGGTTTTTTTTGAAAGGAAAACCCAAGGGGCCATGACCAGCAATTTTTAAATTGAAAAAAATTTTCAGAAAAATTTTTGAGCAAATTCCATTAAATCCATCTATTCATAAGCACAGGTCTCCTATATGCGAATATCTCATGTTTAGTCACCTAGTTGCACCATTTACATATTTTCTTTCATCCTAGTATTGTGTGCACTTAGTGAACTATCTTCTACCACATAGGTAGAGAGTAAGTTGCTGGCTATCAGTTAACATATAAGCAGGTTCTATGGAAGAAAGTATCTCTTGAGGTTATCCAGTTGCTCATAGCTTGATCTGGCAGGACACTCTGAAACACCAATCACTTGTCACATACATAGCAAAGTTTGGTAAATATGTGTTTGCAAACTTGCTCAGTTCTGACTCACCCGTTCTTTTAAAACGTTTGCATCTTTTACTCCTGTCTTGAAACATCAAAACTGAAGAAAAAAAGATGTTTAGCGTATGTCATTCAACCAAGCATATCGTAAGATGTGGTTTTTATCTCATGATATGAGAGGGGGAAGAGGACAAGCAGTGGTACACAACGAGCAGACCCCTGGGATTTAATGGCACTCTGTAATCGATCTGTTGCCTTGCAGGAATACACAGACCTCTTGGTAGGCTTTTCTTGTTGTGAGTCCGAGCTGACTCAGAAAGGACATGTAAAATGTTGAATGGGCCAGCATTAGTTTCAGCATCGAGTCAAAACGTAATTCTAGTGGGATACTTGGGATTTTAGTATATCGCAACAAAGAAAGGCCAGGGAGTTGCATCTCATTCACCATTTTTACCTTAGTTAGCCTTTTTCCCACCATTCTGAGGCGATGGCATCAAGTAATAAAAAGGATATTGTTTTCCTGRATGAGCTGTGCTGTGCTTGTTCCCTCATTGATCCTAGAGCACCTTGTTCTGTCTTTCCAAGTGATGCTGAGCCTTATCAGTCCGCCTCAAAGGCACTGTTTGTTGCCCCCAGATACTCTGACTTCTTCTTGTGCTTCATCCACATCTTCCTCAGGAGGCTGGGCGTCCCGCACAGGTTGCCTCCCGTCAGCGGTAGGGAAGCTTCTGCTCCTGGTGGCAGGGTAAGGTCGTACTCTGCCGTCTTCCTCCAGCACTGCCTGTGCCTAGCAAATAAAGCACAGATGTGTAAAGCATTCATCTCCATGGCCCTTCTCCCCTGCTTATGACCACTAGCCATTGAAAAACAAGGGCTGCCTGTCTGCAAAGATATGTCCGTGCCTTGCCTGTCCCTGGGACTGGCAAGTCTGSAGTCAGCAGGGGCTGTGCGGGGCGGTGGGCTTGGACACTGCAGCTGCCCCTGCCCCTGCTGCCCCCCGCTCCCCTTGGAGCCCCTCATTGACTTGCTGTCAGGGTGAACACTCACACGAGGGGATGGGCTACAAGTAGGACTGCTACTAGGTGCACTCTCTGTAGCATTTGCCACCAGAGAAAAAGCTGGTAGGTGGCCTGGGGACAGAGCTGAGCCCTTCCACCAGAGCCCCGGGGACCATGCGGCAATGCCCAGGCGGGGTGAGCTCCACCTGGCTGAGGGGGCTACACTGGCTTACACCGGCTGAGGGGGATTTATGTCTCTGCGTACAAAGTGCGAGGACACTGTGGCAATGAGCTTGTTTCTGTCCCTCAGGTGGCAATGGTGGCATCTCAAATATCGCCTGGATGCGTGCCTGGGTTAACTGTCTACTGATGAGTGCATTTGTACTATGGTGAAGCTGTTCCTTAATTACACTTAAAGACAATAAAGCTTTATTTTAAAAATATTTAATTACATTTTCTAAACTGCCTTAGGGCAAATATTATAGACTCCTTAAGGGGAAAATACTTAAATTTTGAATTTAGATGCTTTTCTTTCTAGTGATAAAACAGAGCTGTAACTGGCACCAGGGCAGCTGTATAAATGGACATGGCTGACGGTATAATCGGCATGTCCTTTAGCCGATTTCTCCCTGCCTTTGGGAAGCAAGCGGCATGRCTTTACTGTAAATCAGCGAGGTTTTACAGCTGCAATTCAGAGGAGATCTGCAGCTGAGCACTTCTTTGTGTTTCTGGTGAGAGGGGGACCTGTGGCGGAGATGCCCCGTCCCCTTTCCTGCCCGGCAGCGCCCCATGCGCAGCCCCCCCAGGCTTGGCTGGAGGGGTGGGAAGGGACTTACTCATCTGTAGGACTGCCATCGCCTGCGGGCGAGTCTGTGACAGCCGCCACTTTCGCTGTGATATGGGCAACCGGCGATGGTGGGAACTGTGGGAGGAAAAAGCACRTCATTAGGAAACACCAGTGATGAGTAGGGACCCCAGGTTTGTCTGCAGAAAGAGGCTGTTTTAGGAAAATGAATAAGTACTGTAAATCTCTTAACAAGAGAGAGCAGGCTGGCTAAGGACTTGACTGTCCAAATCTTACCCACACAAATACTGCTTGCTCACGTGAACAGCCTCACTGAGCTCAGCACAGGGCTCGTATGAGCAAGAATTACACCTCCCATCGAAGGAGGGAGGCTTGCAGAACTTTTTGTTCCCTAGTTTTTATGTCTAGCTTCCCGAGGAGGCGAGGCTTTGTGCAGACTGAGCAGCCTGCCTCTTGCAGGCTTCACAAGCCACCTCTACTGCTGGCTGGGAAGCAGCTGTCCCAGCCATCGCCGTTTCTTGAGCGTTCAGAAATGTTTCCCCATTTTGCTGGGTGCTGATCTGTGGCATGGGGGGCCCTGGTTCATGCCCCAGTTCTGGCATGGCCCCACAAGTGCCTGATGATCAACTTCTTCCTTGTCTTATTTGATCATAAATTGCCCTGAGTCAATTTGTGTGACTCAAGAACTGAGTCACATTTTCCCATAAACAGGCCACTGAGACTGGCATATCCTCCAAGATAGTAAGCTAAACTGTGGGTTGCCCAGAAACAGAAAAAAATGTCAAAAATGGTGATGTGCTCTCATCATTTCAGGCAATAAACACTGATTTTACTAGCAATACTGAAAAATTTCTTCAAATTATTGTCACTACTATAACTGGTCTTAAGCTGTCTAGGGCTATTTCCCTTGGGATTAATCTGAGACTGGATATGTTTAGGTGTGCTCTGCAAGTATCCCAAGACTTAAAGATGTTTGAAATCACTTTTGCAAGCATCGTTTGAAATTTAAGTGGGTTAATTATTGGTAGGTGCAATTAGTTTCATTACACTGAATACCATTAATTTTGACCATCCTTCAATATTGTACAGCCATTTTTCTCGAGTGTAGCCCAGCTACCAGCTAGCAAGTATATTGCAGCCATCCAAAAGATCATTTGAAGCCATAAAGTTTCTATAGCATGGTCTGGTGTTGGTCAGAAACTTTTCAAAGGACTATTTTCTGTTTGAAAATCTAGTTTTTATAAAATGTAAGGATTTTGAAAATTGTTTTTTGGTAAGAAAAAAAAGGGAGGGAAAATGTTTTAGTAAAGCTGAGTCACTTTTAACCAAAACATTTTGTCTGTTCATTACAGAACAAATTTTTGGTTTCTGTATGATGATTTTCCCATCAACTCTTTATTGACATTTTTGATTGATCTGATTATCACGTCAGGTTGGCATTCTGCAGAATATGAATTATTTGATGCTTGTTCCACTTCAGAAATTATTTTTTTCCCATTTTGTGAAATTCCCTGAGAAACAAGAGGCTAATTCCTCCCAGCTCTTGCAGGTGGCTGAGCATCCAGAACAGGAGCCTGCCTGTTTCCATTCCACAACTCGTCCTGGTTCCCTGAGGGGCAGCCGTCCTATGCCAGTCTCCGCTCCCAGCTAAGGATCCTCTGGCATAAATCATGTCTCAAAACCTTAACGAAGACTGTGAAATCTGCACGTACTGTGACAGACTGACATGCTGTTAATGTGGGACATGCTGACAGGTACTAGATTTTAAGATGCATCAGGCAGTGGTAGTTGGTCTTGCTATATTTACTTACCGAAGATTTTCCATCCAACAGGTGATTACAGGACTTGGATGACTCTTGTTCAGCAATTCCCACTGCAAAGCATAAGAAACATGGCATTATCGGTAATTATCCCATTGGCACAGCTTGTATTAAAAGCCTCCTTCTATGCAGTTAAACCCAGATATGAACAGAGCCCAGATGCAGGTTATAGTCCCACTAGATCTGATTATAGCAAAAGTGCACAAGCTTCTTTATTATGATCATCTACTGTCATGTCAAAATAAGTGATTTTGGAATTGCTTAAGTCATTCTGGAAAGTCACTCAACTGTTTGCTCCTAGACTTTTCAAATGAGATGATGAACTGTCCTTAGCAGACCGAGCTAAGTGGGAGCCCCTCCCCCTCTGTGAACACTCATGTGTATGTATACACAAAGAGTGGTCCCATCTGCTGCTCCTCAGCAGAGGTGGGGTAATGCAGTTTTTGTGCGTCTTAGAGCCCCCACTGCCAGGTTTGTCCTGCCTAGGAGATAATTATCCTTTCTGGATTGCCCTGGGGAGTTATTCTTACCTGGGCAGAGATGTGTGCTACACCCACCCATCACAGGGAGGGATTTCAACCTTTCTGTCTGTCCGTGGCTGAGTGGCACCTCTCTCTGCTGTCCTCAAACCTGGAGGTTACCTCTCAGTTACAAGTGAGCGCTCAGCTGATAACTTATCCATGGATAAACGCTCACTGACGTTCCTGCTAGTTGTGCTGAGAAAATAAATGAGTGAGGGATGCCAGATTATTTTCATGGAGCCAAATCCTCCCATTTGGCTGTGGGAATGTGGAGATCTCCTTCTTTTTTTTTTTTTTTTTCCTTTCTTTCTGTTCCTGGCCATTTTCGGTTGTCTGCTGTTTTTTAAAAGGATATTCAGGTAAGTGAAGAGCAAGGATCTACAGAAACACCAAGATTCACCAAGACAGAGGATAGAATATGATTCACAACTGCTGTGACCAGTGGAATAGAAATAATGACAGCAAACATMAAAAATAGCCAAGGTGCTGCTTATAGTGCTGTCTCCAGCATGAGTTAGCAATCAGAACTGTCTTCTCCTTCTGGGAGCCATATTTGACCATGATAAATATCTTAACCTGCCTCTCTCTTCCCGCTCCATGCCCCCCCCCCCCAGTAATTCCATTAGGTACCTAACTGTATCCCTCACGTCAAAGTTTAATTCAATTGCCTCCTCTCATCTTGCATATTAGGTACTAACAACATTCAGCAAGCGGCTCCAGGCATCAGTGCTTCAGCTAATGTCCACATTTTTTCTTTTTTTTTTGTTTTGTTTGCTCTTATATTGTCTGATTCTTCCCTTCAGCCTGTCCCTCTTCTTATTAGATATAGAAAACATTCTGGCAAAGTTTTGGCGAAGTATGTAAGCAAAAGTAAGTCCTTGTGGCTTCAGGTTCATAAGTGCTCTTCAGGACAGTGGTGGCTGGGTGCAGTGTGAATTCCACTTCCAGAAGGTGCTATGGATGTCCAGGCCTGGGACAAGGGTTGCTCCACATCTGTTATTCTGACCTGCCCTGTGTTTCCAAGATGAGTACTTGTACAAAAACTTGGTACAAAACTGAGTACTTCTTTCCTGGAGAGTAAGTGCAATTTTTTTTTAATCTATCATCCATCCTGTGAAGCAAAGCACAGCTTTGAGTGCAGTCAGGGGTTTCTTGTTCTGGCCTTCCACTACACTTACTTGCCTTCCTGCATGCTGGAATGCACTTTCCTTATGCTTTGATATTTGTGTAGGGTTTCCAATGCTAGCAATAAGTGTGCTGATGCTCTTATCTATGCTCTTGTTTACACATTTTTCACTTCCTCTGGAAGTTGAACTGTTCACTCTGTGACCCAGATTTCAAGTTGTGCTTTACCAAATCTGAAGTCTCTTTAATATTCAACAGTACTTGTCTATGGAGCAAACATGGAAAACTTTACAGACACAACTATTTCCAGTAAGAAAGTTGAAGAATGTTTTTGAAGGGTGACATTTATGTGGAGGTCATATTTGTACCGAGATTAATGAAAATAGATGATACATATCCATACATATACCTCATTTCATATCACATTATGCTGGCTCTCCAGCTGTTGAGAAACAGCTGGAGAAACCTTTCTGGACTCTCTCATGGCACCCTATTCTCTGTGTAGGTATTATTAGTACAGTGCGTACTGAAACCGGACACTGCAGCACATCATAGCAAAGAGCTATTTTTATTTTCATACAAGTATTTGCAAATGCTTCTACTTTCCTCCCCTTAAAATGCTAAATCTGTAAAGTCAGGCACTCACAAGTTATGAAATACCAGAACTGGACCAAAGTTATTTCATCCCCCCAAGGATCTGGACACTGAGATTCAGTCTCTAATTTGTGACCAGATACCATTCTTCCACAGACTTTCTGCTTCACTCATATAGACAGCATTCACTCAGAAAGCAGTTGTTCATCTTTAGCTTTTATTTCTCAGTGCACAGTTCTATACTTACTTTCCCCACCAGTGAATCCTCTGAGGATAGAACTATTAATATTTTCACCTGCTTTTCTGTATTGCTGATCACTGTAGTCATCATCTGCACAAATGTTTTAAAAAATCAGCTTCGTCACCTCCTGGAGGACAACGTGTTATGCTAGGAAAACAGAGGTAGGTACTGAGTTTAAGATCAGAAGTTCCTGGGATCCAGTTTTTCAGAGGCTTGAGGAGGATGCAGCACTGTTCATAGTCAAAGCACAGTTTTTAGTGCAGCAGGAACTGAGCGCTCCTGGGTGTTGCAGTCGGAGGTATGAAGCAGGCACCCAGAAAAGGGGGATAAATCAGCTGTGTGAGGTGACGAGCATCACTGAGGAGTCTGGTGGCAGTGATGGACAGACCTTAGGGGGCTATTGCAGGAGACGCTCTGCTGCGGTCCCGGAGCACCCTCTGGGCTAGGGGGAACAGGGATCCGACAAACAACCTCGCCATGCTGCACAAACTTAGGCAGCCCTGCAGTAGCTCTCTTGTCTTCTCCAGATGCTCCTGGTGAGTTTGTCCCATCCTGTTCTCCTCACTCCCTCCCTCCACTCCTCAGTCAGTCTTTTTTGTTTTATTTTTCATTCTAATTTAAACTTAGTTTCTCCCTCTTTCCCATTCAGCATCCCAGTTTCTTTGCCCAATTGCTTTCCTTTCTCCCCCTATGAGAACTGTTTCCCCCTTTTCTGCTATTCTTTTCGGATTCCTACATCTTTTCTCCTGTTTGCACCTATCATCTGTCATCCTTTACCTCTTGTTGCCCCTAACAGCAGAGACCAGCAGTCCCTCCTTTCTCCTGCGTCAGCTCTCTGCCACCCACTACCCCACAGCCGGTCCCAGCCACTCCTCCTCCTCTCCCCTGTCCAGCCCCGAAGCCCCAGCTCTTTGTTCAGCTGTTTCTTGGCTCCGGTCCTGGTTTGAGATCTTTCCCTACGGTCCCAAGCTCAGTTTGTTCCTTCCCAGTTTCCCAGGCCCTGCTCTTGTCTGGTCTGTGTTCAAATGGGATGGCTTATGAGCAGTGCAGTTGCAGACCAGTGGTGTGAAGAACATGCACCTTCATGGTAGTATCTGCTTTACAGATTTAGCACCTTTTAACAGCTAAATGTCCAACGTCTCTACCAAACACGTGCCATATGGGATTTTTTCACAGGCTTATTACTTGACTGCATCTGGGTGGTTTTTCAAGGGAGAGCAAAAGATGCGTTTTTGATTAAAAGGCCATCCCTTGCCAAACTGTATGGCCCTGCTCCAGCTTTGACCTTCCAAACATAACACACTGGTGTTGAAGGAGCTGAATGACCAGTCTATTTATGTTTACTCATTTCCTTGGTTTTGCATTGGCAAACCCTATTTTTCCTTCACGGGTTCTCACAAATATGCTGAACAAGTTTTGGTTGAAAAAACAAAATCAAGTCTGTGGCTGACATCCAGAATCTAAAACTTCATCCCAAATAATTATGTTCTGGCAAGTTCTAAGCAGGGATCTTATATAATAAGATGACTCAGGCAAACTCAGTAATATGCAATCTATCATCTCTAAAATATTGCCAGCCTTTGGAAAGGGAGTGTTTATGACTGAATAAAGCGAGTTTATGACTCTGAATAAAGTGAGAGCTCTGCAATGCCACGGTCGTTATCTCATTAATTCCACCAGACATTTTAAGCATGGAAGCATCCTTCAGATACATAACAAAGTGCCTGCTTTGCTGCAAACTGGAAGGCTGCAATATCTAAAAATGTTCCACAGAGGAATAAAGCCACTTCTGCGGACTTACTGTGCTGGGCAGTGCCCTTGGCGGGGCAGGGTTCCCGCTGCCTGCTCTGCAGGCGGCCCAAGCCCCGCACCTCGTCTTCGCTGTACAGCACCTGGAGGAGGTCACCCTGGTGGGGCTGCAGCTTCTCTGTCCTGTGGGGCCGACGATCGGATACGGCTACCACCTACAGGGAAGAAGCAAAACCATCCCGTTACAAATGGCCTTGGAGATAAGGTGGTCTGTCAAGGTCACGGGGGAGCAGCATGGCGCTTGCTCTTCCCACTGCTTTACTGTTATCCAAAGGGGATTTTGTTGGGTGGGGACTGTGGGATTTGAAGGGTTTGGTTTGTCTGGGTCCTGCCTCCGTGCATGAGATGTATAGAAGTATGGGAAAATCAAGTGTGGTGTCTCTGGGACCCAGCTACTTAGTTGCACCTTTCTGTATTCTCCTCAGGAGACTGAAATGTGGTCCTTTTCAAGATCCACTGAATAGGATATGCCTATGAGACAGCTCAAATTTAATTTCTTATTGCATCATATCTTGGGCAATCAGTTAAACTTATGCAATATGAATTACAAATGCTATTTCTTCATGGCCTCTCCTGTCTTTTGGACTTATTTACATTTTATACCTGGTAAATGACTACAGAGCATACAAGGCGGTGAATAATTGTGCTCCTAGAGATTAATTTTCACAAACATTATCTCACATAAACAAAACTCACTGAGCGCTGCATCTTTGAACAGAGTCCCTGAAAAYGAGCATGAACAAAATCAGTTTCTTTTCTACATCGATCACGACTGAGCCATGGCACTCACTGTGGTGCCACAGGCATCTGGGGAAGCCAGAGCTAATGTGAGCTTAAAAAAACAGAGATAGGGTCCAAGTAGGTGGATCCATTAGGACTGTTGTCCCGGATGGTCCAGAAACAATTTTCTCAAGAAGATTAAAGTCCCTACAGCAGGGAAAGAGTGTTTCATAGAGGTTTTTTTTATTCTTCTCTGAAGACTTGCTACTGTCATACAGAGAACAAGTTAAACAGGGCGAAGATCCAAACCAGCAAGGAAACAAGACATGTGGCAACTATTCCTACTGTTTCCTATTAGACTTACTTATGTTGATCTTACATTGGAAGACCAGGAGAAAAGCAGTTACTTGCATCTAACTGATGACTGATAGTTGCCATCTACGTGTTTTACATATAAATACAGTTATTTTGTCTCAAGACTGAGACCAGCAACTGACCAGTCCGCTATTGACATAGAAAAAGCCTTAATTCCATCTATTGCTCTGCCTTCTAACATACACTCACTCAAGATAAAAACAAGACCGCATTCAAGGATGTCCCCTCACGCAAAATTGTCCATTTTCTTTAAGTAAATTTTAATTCAGTTTGCCATTAATCTGCAATATTCTGTGTATGTGAATTTTTACACAGATATAAAACACATGCAAACCAATGTTTTCTAAAACAGGAAAAAAGAAAAACCCCAACCTGACCGCTTTTTACTCTTTTGACTCTGTACCCTCAGGAGTCTGGAGAAGGCTACATGACCTAGATCCTACTGATCAGCAGGACAAGGAGCAGAAACTGCCCAACAGCAGGCAAAAATACTGCTGGAAAGGGCTGGTGAGGCAACCAAAGCCTAATCCAAGACCTAAGAGGGGTTTTCTCTTAGTTCTGTGGATTTTGGCACACAGCCTAACACAATCCCTGCTCCGTAAGCTACTTAAGGATGTGCCCAGTGTTAAGTTAAAGTCAAAGGGACTACTGGTGTCCTTGAAGACAAGCACATGCTAAAGGAGGCTGCAGCTGGGGCCCAGCTCTACTGACCACGAATCTGGTGCTGCCGGACAGAGCTGAGCCTCAGCATTGCTCCGATAATTCAGAAATGAGGGTGATGCTGGTGGTGGGAGGCTTCCTGTTGCTGCTTAAGCAGCTGCCGTTGGCTCTCTCCCAGCTGCCCCTGGACCAGTTCCAGGACCTCCCCATCCCTCCGTGCAGGTCCTCGCAGGCTGCAGGCTCCCATGTCCACACATGGGTGTGCAGCCCACTGCATCACCCTGACCACCCAAACCTTGCAAGCTGCTTACCAGAGGCATTGCCCCCCATCACCACAGCGACATCAGTGGAGAGACCTGTCTTTATTACGGATACGATGAGGCGGTGGCTAGCAGGAGTCTCTCATGACAGCCCTTGGAGTCTGCCTCATGTGAACCGAGCTCTTCCAGCTGTCAAAGAATGCTACAAAGCTCACCTTTCCCACCAGCTCTGGAAATATGCGCAGTGCTCTTGRTCACACTCAGTCTTTCTTGGTGTGTGACAGAAAATGTCTGCAACCCTCTGCTACTGAGACACCTGAGGATGCTTCTTTTGTATGGTCATGGACAGAGCATTTTTGGTAAGTAGGATGCTGGCTGCAGTCGTCTCTATCCTGAAAGTGGCTTATTTGATCAGTGTAAACCACCACGAACTTGAAACTGACAATCTGCCTATGCATTGCAAAGGATGAAATTTAGTTTGGGGAAAGGAAGCAGGATTTTAAACTCCATTAATAGCAGGAATTATTTAGGCGTGTTGTCTATTTTTTCAAGATTCCTTGTTACATGTCATATCAGTAATGACAAAATGACGTCAAGCAGAAGAATCTGTATAAATAAGTTGCAATGCCATTTTCCATTACAACTGGAGACAACAGCACAACCTCTATAGCACATCTTCAGTTAGCATCTTTGTTTGCAGCATTTGGCTGTAGTACACTTTTGGAGTTTCTTATCTCCTAATTCAAGATTTCAAGTGACTTTGGCTACCTCACCCATTACTGTAATATGTAAAGACTTATCTAGGTCAGGAAACTAAACCTGCTGTCGCGCAGTTTTGATCTAAACTGGAGCTGACATTTCTCTAGGGTACCTAGGGTAAGGCAGAAGGATCAGCTGGAAGTCACTTTTCTTTTCTAGATGTACCAGGGATTTTAAATCTGTGTGAATGGCAGAGTCAGCCAAACTATGCAGAATTAGTAAACTGCTCTCTAAATAACTACTGTTTTTAGAACCTGTAAGTCCACTGACCGGCTCAGTCTGTTTGCAGGATGCCGACTCTGAATTCAGAGCTCAGCAAAGTATCTTTTTTGTGGATTTTACCACCTGGCATACCCACTGTTGGAATCAGCTGTGTTAAGCGGGGAGCATGGACGACACAGGAGGGTTGCAGAGCAGTGCAGAGGATGTTCCAACAACCCAGCCAGTGCTCCTCAACCCAAAATCCCACCACCAAACCAACAACCAACCAGAAAAGGTGACAATTAAACATCTGGCTTTGGATAAAACTTTGAAGCTTAGAGGCTGAACAACGAAGTGCTTGTTAGTGGAGGAAATGCCAGATTTGTAGAGTTAAGCTCTTTTTGATGATCTATTGCTGATCTAATTTTTAATGATGTGGCAGCACTAGCATGCACAGAGGGATTTGCCATTTTTCTGCAAAGTAGCCAGGTACTGGTGTCCAGACAGTTCTACCCAAAGGATTTTGGGGCTAGAAGAGCAAGGGAAGAGAAGGGAAGGATCTACTATCACTGGAAATAACTCTTAATAGGGCAATAGGAACTGCAAATAAGCATATTGGTGAAACACTCAATTAAAAAAAAGAAGGTGTTTCCCCCTTTCTCTCACCCTTCCACAGTCATGATCGTGCTTTTGGGATGGGTTCTTGAATGTGATGGAAGTTACCCCCCAAGGTCAGTCATTTGAATGTTAAATCACTTAATGCTACACTGCTTGAGTATTTCTGCCGTGAAAAAAAGTCTGGCAGATGTCCACATTGCTTGCTATTTTTGCCCTTGCCGAGGATTAAAGTTGTGCATCCACTGCAATCACCAGAGCAGATTTCATGTTAGCTGAGGCATTTCTGCAGCACTGACTGCAGGTGCAGAGGTAAAAGTGAAAAGTAAATAATCATTCTGCTACTTTTCTGTGGGTCTAGAAACTGGCAATCACAACTTCCTCACAGGCACGTATATTCCAGTACGTGCAATTTATTTGAATGCTTGTGCATGAGCTGTAAGCAGCTGCATCACACTGAAGAAGGGTAAAGTCTAAGAGTTGACTGTGCCAACTGCTTTGCTTTGAGAGCCTTGCTTGCTTTCTTAGCTGGAGCTGCAGACCGTTCCTCAGGCTTGGTGCTCCCACTGCTAATAAGGTGCTGCCTGCATCATGACTAAGGGCCAATCAAAGTTCATCTTTAATTGGGGTCAGGAAAGCCCCAAAGGAAAAAAAAAATCCTCTAAAAATACAGCAACAAAACAGGGACTTTCTTATCTTATTTTCTTAGACCTTTATGAGTATAGTGCTGCTACAGCAGCTGATCCAATCCAAATTAAATATTAGAGGCTTCCACTCAGCAGAAACAACAACTATCTGCTGAGATTTGGAACATGGTAACAGATATACAGTTGCCCTAGATTTCGATGAGAGCTAGCTGAAAAATTTCCAGCTGACTAGTTTTATGAGAAAATTCTGGTTAGAAGAAATCTGGGCATTTTGTTGGAAAAGTATCTATTTTGTCAAAGAATGGAGGGAGAAATTACCTGAGCATTCTGCTTTATTAAGTCAGAATAGTTCACTTTGGTTTGGACTTTTCTGCTATCTTTATGTTATGGGACAAACAAAATATACCAAAGGCATAACAAATAGAAAAGGAGTATCTCAAAATGGCTTGAGTAACACTCTGACACTGACTTTCATCCTCATTTGGAATGAAAAGTAATTTTGAAACCTCAGCCTGAGTTACGGGATAAAAATAAGATTTTTCACAATTTGAGAAAATACACAGATACATAGTTTTTACTCAAACACCACAGGCGTGTTATTGACCCTTCCTGGGGGCCACTTCAGGACCCTGTGAAGTATTGGGATCCTGTGATCTGCTTTAATAAACAAGAGAGGGGATGGGAGTAAACGTGGCGAGGTTTTTTCCAGTGCACGGGTAAGTGTGGTAAGCAGGAGGGACCTACGGTGCTGTGGGGAGATTAGGGAATCAGGAATGTGAAGAGAAGGCTATTTACAAATGAGAATGGGGCTGGGAAGTGGGATAGGGCATGGGAAAAGGAAAGACCATGGAGCAAAATGTTTCATCAAAGTGCTAGAGAAGAGACAGGTCTATAGTGAGAAGAAATGCTTTGGCAGAAGAGTCTCAAAGCTAGTAGAAAGTGCTTTGATACGCACAAGAGAAAGAGGCTGTCAGTCCTGCAAGTCAGAACTGCGATAAAAGGATTGTGGAAGGAGTTGTGAATGTGCCAAGTGGATTTAAGGGGGGAAAACTGGCTCTGAAGACAAGAAACCTCAAGTCCAAACCAATGTGTTGAAGTGTCCAAACTTGGAAAACATTTTCTCAGAGCATGAAAAATGTTCAGTTCTTTTACTGTTGCTGTTATTATTATTTATTTAGTCATAATAATCGGGGGCAAAAATATTTACAGACCTGTTGAAGAGAACTGTGGGGAACAAGAGTCCCTCATAGTGCAAAGGGAAAATGGGGAGGGGGGAGAAAAAAGCTGAGACTGCGCAGCACAGTGCTGCAGGCGAGAGGGCTGTGCTGGGCGGTGGGGCTGGGCACGGCTGGGTGGGAAGAAGAGGACCATGCCCGTGCCCAGCTGCAAGCCGCTGCCCTGCTCTTTAGCTGCAGGTCGACCCCGTGCCATTCAGTTGGGCTCCTTTGCACGAGGGCTGTGAAAATGGCTCGTGCCCCAGCAGCAGCTGCGGGAGAGCAAAGGGGGAACCGGCTCTTCTTCAGGCCTGTGCACACCTTGCCTTCATGATTAAAAATATCAAACCACTTACTGAGAGAGAGCTCAGCTGGTAGTTTTTCTCTGCATTTGTGAAGGGCAGGCAGAGTAGAAAATGGAGTCAGGGATGCTTCCAGTTGGGAGCTTGGCTTATTGAATTTGGGGGGGCACCTCACTTGCAGGGATTGAGGAAAGCTCCGGCTGTGCCCTCTGTGCTGGTGCACCGGGGGTGAGTCCAGGACAGGCAAGAGCCACTGGGATCAAGGGACAAGCATCCTCCTGTGGCGCTCTCAGAGCCATCTTTTTGAGTCAAGGTTACAGTCCATTGCCTGGTGGTTTTATCCCAAATTCCCTGGGGAATGTGATACTGGGGAATTGATTAATGCATGCACGTATTGATATGATTTTTTTTTTTCTTTTCCTTCCTGCCTGTCCCTCTGGCACTATTATTAGGGCTTTCTGGATAAGAATTAAGTCTGTGATTCCCTCAGATGACCCGTGTTGATAGGCTGTTATGTTCATTTCGACTGGCTCTGCACAGACAGATTGTATTTTTTGAAGTTTCAAAGCGCTTCTGTAAATAAACTGTAGCTTTACAGAAGCTCCCCTTTCTGTTTCCCGCCCACTTCCTGCATCAGACACCAATGTACTACTTTGCCCTGAAAGATCTGCTTTCCATTTATCCATGGCATTTTTAAGGATAAGTGTAGCCAACTAGAATTAAAAAAAAAAAAAAAGGAGGGAGAGAAAGGGAGATTTTTCTTACACTCTTTGTTAGTATGTGCTGTGTGCTTTTGGCTCGTCTTCGGGCAGGACTACATGCTGTGAAAAGAAGAACAGGAACACAGTCAGTGTGCAGTGGAGGCGGACAAGATGAGGTTACACATGCCTCTAAAAGTCCTCCATGAGAATACACTGGGGGCACAGTGGGGAGGGGGGGGAGAAGAAGGGGTTTAAGGAGGATTCCAGCTGAAACAACCCAAAAGAGTCACCTCAGAGACCATGATCTAGCTGTACAGTACAGACATCCATGGGCACAGGGCAATGGCCTTCCCCAAGTTTCTGCACCTCTCCCATAGGCTTCCAGGAGGAACCGTCCTTCTCCTTCCTGAGTTTTGATCTGGCCTCCTGCCTGCCAATGTTTCAGAAGGAAATGAGCTTCTCTTTCCATCCAGTCACCTTCAAACATGACTAGTGTATACATTAACTTTGGAGAGGCCTATCATTTTATCTAGATAGGGACTTTTTCAAGAAGCTCAAACTGCTTTGTGAGATTATTTCAGTTTTACTGCATGATGTCCAAAGCACAACATTTGCACTAAGCCTAGTCTTTTCTTTTTCAATCCTCAAAATGACCCATTTGATTCTTTAACTTGTGGCATTTTGCTTAAAGTCTGTTTCTCAATTTTATTTCTTAAACCCATGAAGACACCAAAATCATACGCAAAACGGAATCGCTAGCCACTGGACACACGAGATGCCAGGACCATAAGCCAAGCTTTTGACTGAACTGAAGCGATTGGTGGGGCTTTTTTTGGACAAAGTGAAGATTGTTTAAACTTTTTTTGTTTCAGTTTGACTTAAAACTGGCCTGAAAAACTCAGTGATACTCCCACCTCTCTCTCTCATCATATCTTACCCTTTGCCCTTTAAAATTATTACCCTCCCCTGTGTTCAGGATGCAGGAGCCATGACTACAGGACTTAGCAGCCAGTGACAGAAACAGGCCTGCAAAAAATGGCCAAATTTGGAGAATTAATTCCAATTCTAAAGGCTGACCCTGAGGGCAAGGCATGTGAATTATAGTCCAAAGGCTTTGAAGAGCCAGGAAGGTTTGTTATGGGATGACGGGTGACTCTTACTCTCCAGGTGAGTTTTCCTTTACATTTTTGGCATACATTCAACTCCAGGAGTTGCAATGCTCATTGTTGCTATATATTAATGTTTGCAGAGAGTTTTGAAGCTGTGGAAGCAGCTAGAGTTCACTCAAGGCTGCTCATTTCTGCAGCCAAACTCCTCACCTCTGATGGCAGGAATAACAAGTGACTGGGCTTTCCAGGGCTCTATACAAGCAGAGCTGGCAGTGCGACCAAAGTTACTCTTCCTAGACAGCTTGTGTTTGTCTAAAAGCCACCCCTCGATACCCCAGTGAGGATGTAAGTGCTGAGCATTAGGACCCCACTGGCTAGAAATAAAGTTTTGGCCAATGCTCTGCCCACAGTGAAATAGGACAGGAACACGGGAGGTGATAAATCTTGCCCAGGGTCCCTGCCAGCGACCTGTTGCAGCACAGGGTACTTCCACACTGCGCTCATCACAAGTAAGTTCTCTGCCTGTATAGAGCTTGAGAGTGTGCTAAGCTGTCAGTTTGATTATGGTCTGTTTTGCATGGCATGATATCCTCAGGGATCCCTACTGCCTTCTCCTGCAGGACACGTTTTATATTTTAAACCATGGTAAGTGTGGGATGAAAACCAGACAAACATAATGAAGGTGGGTTTTTTTTCCTAGGAATATATTGTAACTTGCTTTTGAAGCTGCTGCAATCACCTTTACTTCTGGAATTTCATTGTGTGAGGACTAAACTAATTGCTCGCAAGCAAAGCACTCAAGTGCAAAAAAGTTTCGTGATGCAAGGAATCATCTTCATGTCCCTCTGGTATCGTATGTATTTTATTGGACAGTGTGAGGAGCACAGTTTATATAGATTTTGACCAGAAGCAAGTACTGTTGTGCTGTTATTGGTACCCAGGCTGGTACACAAGGAACAACATATAAATGTGCCCAGGTAATAAATTTGCATATTTTCAGAGTACGTATGATCCACAGTCCAACTCACTGCTTGTCGTCTGCCAGTGCGAGTGGCAAATGACTTACAGGGGCTGAAGAAAGGCAAGGCATGAAAGGCAAGTCACAGCACCAGCAAACATGCAATTACTTGAATAGCCATTGAACGAAGAGTGAATCAGGGAGGTAGCCAGAAGTGACCCACTTGCGCAGGAACACAATGGCAGCAATGCAAACAGTGGGGCTGCAGGGCGCTCCCTGCAAACATGATTTTCTGCAGGGAGTGGGAGCAGGAAGGGAAGAATGAATCCTTGCAGATGATGTTTCTGGATTTGCCTGCAAAAGGATGTTTGTCTGTACAGCCTAGCTTTCGGGCTGTACATTCACCAATTACAGTGATGGTTCACTTTGTCATTTCCACTTATATTCTGAAATTAAGCAGCTGAGAGCTTATGCTCGCAGCTTGCAAGTAAAGATCTGATCTGGCCCCACAATTTGTTTTCCCTGCTTTTACCTGCTTTCTTTTTCTTGTTGCTGAAATATGCAGCTATTGAGTTTAAACTAATTTGTTCAATCAAATGCAGACTGGGCTTTGTCCGGTTCTTACTCTTCATTACAAGCAATTAATGTTAATCATGCATTCATTTCCAGGGCATGGCTTTGGAAATGTTCCATTTATTGAGCCAGCAGACTTAAATTCAACATTCATGCAGTTCACCCAGTTCATCTGAGCTGCTAACTGCTCGTAGAGCTTAATTTTCTTTTCTATTACACAGAATAGCCACACAGTTGCAAGCTGTCACTTTAGCAATTACCTCATAGGTATATCAACACCGATTCCAGATCTCCCAATTTTGCCAGCGCAAAGATTTTACAGAGCCACAATGTCGAAGCACCTGCACGCATTAGCTCCAGAAACAGGCAGCGAGCTCTGGACTGCAAGCAGAGCACGGCACGGCATGGCAGAACAGATGAGCTGCTCACTTCAGAGATTTCCCTGATGCTAAACACCCCATCCGTCTAAAAGACAACACCGTAGCGGTTGTTACAGTTTTGATGTACTCACATTTGGATGAAATCACAGTGGTGAAAACTTCTAAATTTTCATCGCTGCAGCTGTAAATCTGGTGCATTTTCCACCTCTCCCTCCTGACTGCCTTTCAGCTTCATGCAACCGCTCTGAACTTCTGGTAAATAGGTTTCACTAATCCAATCTGGCTCTGTGATCATTGTCCAGATCTACAAAGGACAGACTGATGCTGTGATCTCATCTCATTCCATATTCTTCATTGCAACATTTTCTGTTCCCATCTGCCTTTCTGTGAATACTATTAATGCAAAGATTTAATTTAGCTGTCACTTAACCCTCTATTCAGATAGGAGCATTTTATTTTATGTCTCCTTTTACCAGTTTGGAGAATCCTCTACAATAAATAGCTAATCATTAAAGTCTGTTCTGTGCAGCCAATGTACAGGCAAATAAACGTTTACAGAAGTAATGCAAGGATTTTTAAAATAAGTTGGGTTAATACTTTGTGTACTTTAACACATTTATTGTAAAAATTTGCTCCTCCCATATAATGAGGAGCTGATTCTAGGTGTATTGAGAAAAGCATTTTGTGCTTTACCTTTCAAGTTCATAAACTAGTACCTGAATCCTGGGCACTTCAGTGTAAAATTTCAAAAGCAGATGACTGAAGAAGGGCATGTCAGGCAGACGTACATAGGTCTATATGCCCCTACACTTCAGTGGCTGCAGAGGGAGGGCAGGTGGCTCAGTCATAGATGGGTTCCTACATGACTTGATGGTTCTGGGGCCTAAATCCGTATTTATGCACTTCAATAAAGGGTCTTCTTGCCAAAGCTTTTCATTCCTTAATGCTTCCATCAGAAATTGCTCCTTTCCACATCTACGAAAATCAGCCCCCTCAACTTCTGGGGACTTACGGCTGCCATGGCCACCTAAGATGATAGAAAATTTTGGCTTGCAGGCTCCAGCAGCTGATGTAGCAGAGACACTTTCAAATGTGAATAATGATATTAAATTACATCAGTCTAATGAATAGCCTTCATGACTAGCACGTGTGTGTAATTAACACCAAACCTAGTGCTGTCTTCTCCTATAGACGTCTGCCACTAACAGTCCCAGATGGAAAATGCCAACAAACATGGGCTGTCGCTGTCATATTCATGTAACGTTTCTTATTTGAAATAATAAATATTGGTCAAATACACATCCCAAGCCGGGAAGCATTTTGGTTGAGTGGAAGGTGTCACTGTTTCAAGAAAGAAACGAGTGAAGAGAAGCTGGTATCACTTGTCACCTCCCAGGGCAGCCTCCTGCTGTCCAGGGGCAGCAAAGCCATTGCAGGGCTGGGGGCATTGTCCCACAAAACCGTGCCGTGTTTGAAACGGGCAGTGGGATGGCAATATAATCAAGCAAAAGTTCAATTAGTTTTTGATTTATTGCGCCACATGTTCTGCTTGTATGACTGATGTCATTAACATCAGGCTCGGCTGGCGTGTTCATCTGTCCCTGCCCGGCTCCCTCTGAAGTCGCACACACTCAACAGATGGGGAGCTGCACGGGTGCGAATGCAATTGTTTATCCCCCTATTGTTCCTGTGTCAAGCAATCAAACCAAATCCATTACCCACCGAGAAAAAGATCAGCGCACCGTCCATTCAGCAGTGAATGGAGCAGAGGCGGTTATGCAGGGAGGCTTTAAAGCTTTCAAAAGGATAAAAAAAAAAATGAAGAGCAACACTGAATAGTTGACCAAAAAAAAAAAAAAAAGCTATAACAAATCTAACCCACCGTTTATTTCACCTTTGGATATTCAGAATCCTATAAGAGGCACTTTTGGATCTGAGGCATTGTTTTCCTAGTTATAGGTATGACCTAAAGATATTTTTAAATCATAGCTGGGGTTTAACATTAGAACAAATATTTGGTGTTTCATCATGTTGAGGGGTGGTGGGGACGTGGAAACTGAAGTGAGACTCGAGAGCTGGTTACCAGCTGGCATTCATGGCTTTATAGATTAGGTTTTGAGCAGGTAGGCTTTGAACACCTATCTTTACAAGGGACATGATGCTCTGGGGATGAGTCACTCTCTGTGCAGAGAGCTGACAAAAGGCTCTCACATCACTTCCACAGAAAAATAGGGCTGGGGAGGGCCAATATAATCTGTCTCATCTGGGAATGAATTTTCCCCTGTTCACGAAAGGGAGTTTGCTGCTTCATTCTGCCCAGATCTTACAGGGTAGTCGAGCACTATGAATGCCCAGGGTTTTGCAGGAAATCTTAATGTGGCTTCAAGAGAAGGACTGCACATATTGGGCTACTTTTTTCTAGCTGTCCGTGAGTTATTTTGGACAAATATCTTGGTTTATCTAGCTACAAAATAGGTGTGATAACACCTGCCAAGGAAGTGTACTACAAAGCTCAACTGCATGCAGCCTCCTGAAGAGCAGCAGGCAGTAATTTTAGACTTGAGGAAGATACTCTCCATGGTGTCCAAGGAACTGCTTCCAGAGCTACATCAGACAATTTCACATAGTGTCTCCCTCCGGCTCCCTACTGGCCTAGCAAGAGTTCATCTGTGGTGGGAGCAGGAAACCAAATGTTTACTGATCCTATGAATCCTTTTTTTATTCCTCAAATTGCATAAAATACCTAGAAAATAGGCTCAAATTTTTCCTCACTGCTAAACACAATTAATAAGCTAGTAATTTAATTCACGTGGTGCCGCTGCAGCCATGAGAAAACCCAAAAAAGTTTTTGCACTGGGGTATATCTTTGACTGAAGACTCCCAAGCCAACATGTGGAATCCAAATGCCTCACTGTGGGCTGTGATATAGCTGTTTACCAAATACCCGAACTCCCAGTGTTGTCAGTAAAGGATCAAAACATTTGCTGGTGCAAGAACTCGGCGACCAAAGGCCAATGGGGACAACTGAGGAGGAGGAGGAGGACAACTCAGGACACAAGAACAGACATATGGTGTCTGACAAAACATCCATCTAACCTGATCTGCAGGTCTAGGACAGGGAATGTATTTGATTTTTTGGAACGTGGGCAGAAAGGAGGGAAAGGTGGAGAAGGGGAAGAGCCGTATGCTGAGGCTGAGGTAAAAACAACTGGTGAAAACAGCAGAAGGCTCAGCGAACCTTGTCAACATGGCAGAAAATCCCATAAACTGGCAAAATGTCCCTCTGGGGAGGTGGCGAGGGTGCTTTTCCCATGGGCTGGATCTGTTCAGCCACATTTGGACGAAACAAGTGTAGATGCTTGTCCTGTTTACCAAGTATCCCAGAGTTGGTAAACTTAAAAGGAATCAAATAATTAAAAAAAAATTATGGTTACAAAGGCTGTAATTAAAACTCTGAGTGATTTCAGATAAGTATCAGAAACCTCTAGACCTTATTTATCCTGGCCTTTGTAAACAAATGAATGCCTTTCCAGCGTAGCATTTTCTTCCAGTGAAGTTGGTGGGAAGCATCCCGGTACTCTCAGCATATGCAAGGGATATTGCCAAGGGATTCCCTGGCCTGCAGAGGACGGAGCTTTTCCCAAGGCAGGTCTCTGGCTTCTCCCTGGATCTTGTACCCAGTTGCGTAAGAGGCGAATCTAATCCGTACTGAGCCACTTGAGCCTATTTCTTACTGTTAGCTGGGCAATATGATAAGGATAAACCCCAGGTATTTTTGGAATAGGATTGTGAACCAGAGGTATACACAGTTAACCATTTAAAAATAAGATGGGATAAAACTGCACATGCATGCTGCAGACATTTACTCTAAACCACTTCTGCATGATGCAATGCAAACGGCATTTTCTGTGGAAGGAGAATCCCTTTGTTTCATTTTAGGGCCACAGAATTGCAACTGCCAATGACTGAAAAGGAAAACCAACAAAAAAAGCAAAATATAAAGTGAGCTTCTCATACGTAACCTGTTATTTTTCTCTAAATGAAAGGAAGAGAGAGACAGATACGCTATCAACAACTTCACCTCATACTTATAGCCGTCTGCAAAACTAGTTCAAAATTAAAGTAGTGCTGCATGGCTGAAAGGTCTGTGAATAAGTGAAGAATTTTCAAAAGTAACATTTTCATTTGCATCTGGCTGGAAGCTGCTGTAACAGATTTTACCCAAATGGGAATAAGATCGAGGCATTTAAAAAACATTCTGAACTTTAAATTCACTATAGGGGACCAGGAGAGAGGGATGCAAGTGGTGTGCAGTTTGAAAGGGCTAGTGCACAGACTTCTCTGCTAATCAGGAAAGGAAATACCAGCCAGACCTGGAAGCCAGGCTGAAAGCATACCCCCACCAGTTACAGAAAGATACTGCAGGATCCTGACAAAAACAACCAAGCCTGGTTGGCTCCTCTTAAAAAAGTTACATATAGATAATTGGACATCACAAATTTGCCCTAAGCTTGTAAAACACACTTGAGTAAGTCCAAACAATGATTAGCGAGAAGCACAATGCCCAGCACTGCAAGGTTCAAGTCCCGCAGAGCTTGTGCCAGCAGTGGGGATTGCACTGAGCCAGCATTAAAGCTAGGGCCAGGCTGAGCCCATGGAGGCTTAACAAGCTTTCGTACACTCATCGTGTACTGGTAATCCACAGAAAGCATTAAAAATGTCAACAAAAGAACGATATCTCCAAATTGGGCTGTGACAACAACAGCTTATTAAGATGCTGAACTTTACTTACATTTGTCCTTGATTAATTCATTTTTCCAGCTAATTGATCAGCGAGGTCTTTATTCCCCTGATAAAGCACAATCATTTTTGGATGGGGCTTTTTCACTCCCCATATTTTCCTTTAAAACATTTTAAGATTATTTTGACTATTGGCTCCTGATGTGAACATAACCATTTTTGGACAAACGAGCACATTAATTAAAGCTTGTCCTGTGGTTCCTGGATTTGTGCAGTGGTAGCTCTCTTGCTGCAGCTGCATATTATGTCTTACACCATACGGAGGAAAATCCACTGCTTGGGTAACCAGGCACAAACTACTTAGGATTCCTCTCATGGAAAAGTCTAAAGAATGAGGCAACCTGAACTGTCACCTTACTTGTCTCTAGTGTGTCCTCACGCAGCCATCAAGCTCCTTTTGCCATGTGCAACACATGTGCTCTGTGGGATGAAGGTCTTTGGAGGGTATCAGATGGCATTGCCTCCTCTGGCCTAAGTTCTGCGTGAAAATGAGATTAAATTCAAAACAAGGACCATCATTATTGGCACTCAGAGACCCCTGTGCTAAAAACTTAGAATAGGAAGTAGGAGAAGCTGCACTAAAGGCACAGAAGCAGGATCAAATTTATGAGTCCCATTTTGGTCCAGATTTAAGTTATGGTGTCTGCATGAAGCAGCAAGGTAACACAGGCAATGGCACCGCAAGAGAGGAGGTTTTAGGATAGAGTGGGAGCACCAGTACGGAATTGCTCTGTCTTGGAAATGTGAGACTTTTGAGGTAGCTTTTGTGTGACAAGTATGTTCAATGGCCATACACTGTACGGCTATGAGTCTGGAAGGGGAAACTGGGGGACTCACTCTGATGCCAATTACCCTAAAAAGGGTTTTGGAGAGAGGAAGCAGGTTATCTTGTCTCCCTGCTGGTTTGGTCTTTGGCCTCTCTACTGACGCTGCCAGCAGGGGTGTCAAAGATCTTATCTTTTGAGTACCTGACTTGTTTCTAGGAATCTGATTAAAGTAGATCACCTCAGATAACAAGAGGAATTAATACTGCAAATACATAGGAGAGGATTTTCAAGCTCATAAGCTACATAGAGGTCAGTCCTTTTCAAGTCACGTGGCCTCTGAGATCTTCGATTTTCGCAGATCTGATGGTCTTTACTTGTCCTTTCCTCTGTCCTATTAGCCTTTACACTTAAACACTTAACTTTATTAATTCAGTTCTGGTTGTAATTTGCTCAGTTGCTCTGTCCGCTACGTGGCACATACTGTACAGAAGTAAGCCTGGGTGAGAAACAACCAAAAGGGAACAGGAAAGCGTTTTCGGGGGCTTTGCAATAGACATGACACATTCTCTCTAATAACTACAGAGTTTTAGATTCTACATCCTTCGGGTTTTTACCATATTTTGTAAAATGCATATTCTCATCTTAGATGTTCCCCTGAAGTCTGACGTTTCTATATCCTCTCAACTTGGTCAGCCAAAAAGAGGTAGACTCCTAGATCCTAGCTCTTCAACTTTTTATACTCTCTAGCCTGTAACCATGTTACATATTCAGGCTCAGTGTCTCAGCTGTAAGCAGCTGTATGCATATCTCTACACACACGACAGTTTCCTTACCAATACCTTGTTTGCTATGCACATGCAGATGCCTCCAGTGAAGGACTTGCTTAGACCCTTAGCACCCATCAGCCAACCCTGTGCTGCCTTTGTTCAGCGGGTTGGCATTTTTAGCTCGGCTCTGTTGGGTAGGTGCCTGAACTGCATTTTACAGTTGGTAACATTATCATTTCTGACATGAGAAGTCACAAACGGTTACCTTACCTTACTATCAAAATTTGCCCCCTAGCTCTGTGTTCAGTTTTACCAACTGAGTAGTCCTAATTTTAGGACTTCCATTTAAAACACAAATACAGTAGTTATGAAGTACATCAGCTTGACTGCACCAGGAACTAAACTTGGGAGATGGCTACATGAAGGCTGTGGGATGTGCTCTTCTACGACGTCCCAACTGCCAGAAATGCGAGTGGCACCACTGTGAGTGTGTCTGAACGGGACCCACGTGCTCCAGAAGTGGGAGCAGAGGCTGCAGCCCTCCAGGAGGGAACACCGAAGTGCCACCGCTCACAGCACAGCACTGTTCATGTTAATTCCCATTTCTCACTGCTCAGATAAGCACGCAGTGACAGATTTCACGAGGCAGGGACCTGTCCATTGGAAAATGGATTACGACCACCAACTCTTGCACATAAACTACTGAGCAACCATCTAATGGTCACTAAAGAGACACCACAGGTCTGTGCTGGTGACCTAGAGGTGAAAAGACTTTCTTTGTCCGTCTGAATCCCCGAAGCTTTCAGACCCCTGATCAGGGGGGAAGTTCTGATCTAAACGACCATTAATCTTCCTTAAGGTGAAAAGGTCAGAAGAGCAAGTTATTCAATATTAACTGTTTTTTATGCCCGCAAAAAAGCATCTTTATTTCCAATGCTGTCTTAAAATATACAGCAACACTTAAACATCCAAACTTTCACAGTGATTTTTTGAAAATGATGTCAGCTTTTAGATAGATGACAAAGTCCACACACAGTGTCAGCCCCCCACAGCTGTGTCCATAGCCATACCAACAATGCCACACAATGGCATCCCTAAATCCCATAAAGGCAAGCGACAATGCCACAGAATGAAGCGATAATGTATTGGAGCTGCTGACAATCAGTCTTCAACATGTGTTATCCATTTGACTGCAGGTGTAAATCAGCATCTCAATGTCAAGTTGCTAATTTAAGGCTGTACGGTCAAACATCCAAATAGCGTACCCCGGGAAAAGCAAAGTGCATTGTTAAAGTAGGTCGAAGTCACTGCAAATCAGGGAACACAGAGGAAAAGTTCCAGATCAATAAACCAGCTTTTGTGCTATGATATATATATATTCATGATACAGTAGTATTAGATTAAATTAAACATTTAAGAGGCAGACAAAATATTCTATAAGCAGCTGGGACAAGCCTCACAATCGCTAGCCCTTGTTCTCATGGGGCACTTCAACTTACCAGATGTCTGCTTGAAATACAACACAGCAGAGAGGAAACAGTCTAGGAGGTTCCTGGAGTGTGTGGAAGACAACTTCCTGACGCAGCTGGTGAGGGAGCCAACTAGGGAAGGCGCCCTGCTCAACCTGTTGTTCACGACCAGAGAAGGACTTGTGGGTGGTRTGACGGTTGGAGGCCGTCTTGGGCATAGCGATCACGAAATGATGGAGTTTTTGATTCTTGGAGACGTAAGGAGGGGGGTCAGCAGAACTGCTACCTTGGACTTGCGGAGGGCAGACTTTGGCCTGTTTAGGAGACTGGTTGACAGAGTCCCTTGGGAGGCAGTCCTGAAGGGCAAAGGAGTCCAGGAAGGCTGGACATTCTTCAGGACAGAAATCTTAAAGGCTCAGGAGCTGGCCRTCCCCRTGTGCCRAAAGACGAGCYGGTGGGGAAGAAGACCGGCCTGGCTGAACAGAGAGCTTYGGCTGGAACTCAGGAARAAAAGGAGAGTTTATGACCTTTGGAAGAAGGGGCAGGCAACTCAGGAGGACTACACGGATGTCGTGAGGTTATGCAAGGAGAAAATTAGAAGGGCCAAAGCCCAGCTAGAACTTCATCTGGCTGCTGCTGTAAAAGACAATAAAAAATGTTTCTATAAATACATTAGCAACAAAAGGAGGGCCGAGGAGAATCTCCATCCTCTATTGGATGTGGGAGGAAACATAGTGACAAAGGATGAGGAAAAGGCTGAGGTACTTAATGCCTTCTTTGCCTCAGTCTTCAATAGTAAGACCAGTTGTTCTCGGGGTACCCAGTCCCCTGAGCTGGAAGACAGGGATGGGGAGCAGAATGAAGCCCCCATAATCCAAGGGGAAATGGTTAGCGACCTGCTACACCACTTAGACAMGCACCAGTCTATGGGGCCGGATGGGATCCACCCAAGGGTACTGAGGGAGCTGGCAGAAGTGCTCACCAAGCCACTTTCAATCCTTTATCAGCAGTCCTGGCTAACCGGGGAGGTCCCAGTTGACTGGAGGTTAGCAAATGTGACGCCCATCTACAAGAAGGGCCGGAAGGAGGATCCGGGGAACTACAGGCCTGTCAGTCTGACCTCAGTGCCGGGGAAGGTTATGGAGCAAATCATCTTGAGTGCCATCACGCAGCACGTACAGGACAACCAGGTGATCAGGCCCAGTCAGCATGGGTTCATGAAAGGCAGGTCCTGCTTGACTAACCTGATCTTCTTCTATGACAAGGTGACCTGCTTAGTGGATGAGGGAAAGGCTGTGGATGCTGTCTACCTAGACTTTAGTAAAGCCTTCGACACCATTTCCCACAGCATTCTCCTGGAGAAACTGGCTGCTCATGGCTTGGATGGGCGTACTCTTTGCTGGGTAAAAAACTGGCTGGTCGGCCGGGCCCAGAGAGTTGTGGTGAATGGAGTTAACTCCAGTTGGCGGCCGATCAGAAGTGGTGTTCCCCAGGGCACAGTATTGGGGCCAGTTCTTTTTAATATCTTCATCAATGATCTGGACGAGGGGATCGAGTGCACCCTCAGTAAGTTTGCAGATGACACCCAAGTTGGGCAGGAGTGTTGATCTGCTTGAGGGTAGGAAGGCTCTGCAGAGGGACCTGGACAGGCTGGATCGATGGGCTGAGGCCAACTGCATGAGGTTCAACAAGGCCAAGTGCCGGGTCCTGCACTTGGGTCACAACAACCCCATGCAACACTACAGGCTGGGGGAATAGTGGCTGGAAAGCTGCCCGACGGAAAAGGACCTGGAGGTGTTGGTCGACAGCTGGCTGAATATGAGCCAGCAGTGTGCCCAGGTGGCCAAGAAGGCCAATAGCATCCTGGCCTGTATCAGAAATAGTGTGGCCAGCAGGAGTAGGGAAGTGATCGTCCCCCTGTACTCAGCACTGGTGAGGCCCCACCTCGAATACTGTGTTCAGTTTTGGGCCCCTCACTACAAGAAGGACACTGAGGTGCTGGAGTGTGTCCAGAGAAGGGCAAGGAAGCTGGTGAAGGGTCTAGAGAACAAGTCTTCTGAGGAGCAGCTGAGGGAACTGGGGTTGTTTAGCCTGGAGAAAAGGAGGCTGAGGGGAGACCTTATCGCCCTCTACRACTACCTGAAAGAAGGTTGTAGCAAGGTGGGTGTTGGTCTCTTCTCCCAAGTAACAAGCAATAGGACGAGAGGAAATGGCCTCAAGTTGCGCCAGGGGAGGTTTAGATTGGATATTAGGAAAAATTTCTTCACCAAAAGAGTTGTGAAGCATTGGAACAGGTTGCCCAGGGAAGTGGTTGAGTCACCATCCCTGGAGGTATTTAAAAGATGTGTAGATGTGGTGCTTAGGGACATGGTTTAGTGGTGGACTTGGCAGTGCTAGGTTAATGGTTGGACTCGATGATCTCAAGGGTCTTTTCGAACGTAAACGATTCTATGATTCTACTATTTACCGGAGCTCAGACTACAGTGTGGGCACAGCCATCATTTTGTTGCCGCGTGGTTGACTTTGGTGGCATATGTGCTGCCAGCGTACATGGCCGCAGAACCAAGCTCTGTGGCTCTACAGTGCGACGTGAATTAACACGGCTTTCTAAAGGACACAGGTCAAATTTCCTCTGCTTTCACTTAATTGTGCCACCTCATGGATTTGCATTAACTTTTTCCCTTTTAATTCCCATGTTTAGAGAAATAAAGAAAATACCCGCTGCCATTTGTTGTATTTAGACTTCTCTGAAAACCGGGTACATGTAATTTTTCAAAAGAAACCACAGACTGAAAGTATTTTTTTCATCCTCTCTCTTATTAGTAGGAAAGTAGTTAACTTAAGACCCTGATTAACATTCCATTGAGCTGTGTCAAATGGTTTTTCCTCTTATTGTTATTATTTGGCCGCACAACATTTTCTACCGACTCACTCATGGCAGCTGTTTCAGTACAATGGGGAAAAAAGAAAATGAATGGTATTTTGGGTTTTTTAATAGGAGCCTAGAACTGGCAAAATATAAAACTGCATTCTGAGATGTTGCATCTAAGGGAACTGCAGCCTTCCTATGCATATGATATGCAATGATAGCCCAGGTTTTGTTTTTTTTGTCTCAGTTTCACTGAGAAATTCAGAGCAAAAGTAGAAGCTTCTGCTTATTCTCATGTACAACCACATGACCAGAAACACTATGATGCATGCACATAAAAAATACACGCTAAACATTTTGTAACAAACTGTGCCTGTGTTAACACGCACACTGCAGGTTAAGTACAAAGGTAACTGCATGCGGAAAAACCACACGCAAAGAGAGCTGAGACCCCTGCAAATTCAGTCACTGACAGTCCCACCATACCCTTGCTCAAAGAGCAACCCCTTCTTCTGCAAGTGGCCTGGTGACGAGTCAAAGATGGAACCAGGTTTTGAGGCAGGATTAGCAGGGGTGTGTAGGTGTGGAAGACCCTCTTCACAGAACTTGGAGAATACAGGACCAGGGGAGAGAAGTAGCAGGTCAACGTCCACAGCAAGAATCACGAACGTGGTAACTCCTACTCTACTAGGAGTCCCTAGTCTCTCAAACTGTTCTTCTGTCATGACTGAATAGCTGCCATTTATGCTTACTTGAAACCTATTCAAAAACCATGGTCTGGATAAACTGGGCATTTGTTCTTCTTTATGTAAAGACTGATAAATCCTTTTATACAGTTACAGCTGTTTAAGGCAGAAAGTAAGTATCTGACTCCACAAGGAAAAGAAGGGACTCACTCAAGCCCTACAGCTAACAGCTATGACATACAAGGACTGATAGCGTTGTCATGAAATATGTAATAATACTTATAACTATGTACTGATTACGTAGAGTAAGGCGTGCAGAAACCATCTTAAATGTTCACAGAAATACCATGCAGCAGTTCAGATGCTTTTATTTCTGGAACACCTCTACCATTGCACTCAGTTGGCACCCACGATACAATGGTTTTGTCTGCACAGCGCCAAGCTCACCAGGCAAACGACGTTACAGGAGGAATCATTATGGTCTGTGAAGCCAGTGAAAGCCTACTTTCTCGGAATGGTTTTGGTTCATAGTTACTTTATAGGATTGAAGTTAACATGACAGAGTTAAACACTGCTCTCAAACACTTTCAAACAAGCTTATGTTTATAGCAAGTACAATATTATTTGTTATTTTCATTTCAGTATCTTCTAAAGGCAATAACAGATCCATCATGGAGGGCCTGAGTAACAAAGCATTAACAGGAGCCACAAGAACAAGCTGTCCAGATTTCACACACGTGCCAACCACCACCGGGCACTCACAATGACAGTGTCACCCCAGCTCCCCATACAAATGCCAGGCTCATGTGCACAAAATAGGCATGTTCAAAGATACAGATATATTTGACCAACTAGGTTGTCTCAGTACAGAGTAATTTAGTAAGATAATAGATGAAACACCCTGGTAGCTCTTCAGTTGTGAATAAAACTACCACTGCCTGGGAGCCAGGGCATGCYTCCCTGTCACACCATCACTATTTGAAAGACAGCACTGTGGGGTGGCTTGAGCTCCCTTGATTTTTCCAGAGAAAATTTCCACTAGTAACTAATAATTAGTGGTGGGAGAACACACCCAGTGAGATTTCACAACCAGTTTAAGCCTGATGCTGCCAAAGGGGTATGGGAAACAGAAATGGCCCTTCTTACAGCACCATCTGCTTATGCTGGGTTAGGTATTATATCAAAGCCTTTGTCTCATCTATAAAATATGGATAAAACCAACTACATCAGAGGGGGGTGTGAGGCTTAATTTAAAAACTAGCAAGAGCTCTGGGTTACCTGGTACAGGAAGTTAAGTTCGAGGTCCTGTCAGTTGAAAAAGTAGCCTGCTAATAACTGCCATACTGGCATAAATGGCAAATAAAAAGTGCACTGGAAGGAAATACCCTACATTCCTGCCCATCAAAGTGCTCTGCTGCAGTGATGAAACTCACATGCTGTTCAGTTCCTCAGAAAGTATATTCTCCCCAAACACAGCATGGCTGCCATAAATTAGGCTCCTGGAAAAAAGATTCTCTCTTCTGGACTCTGTACTGCTACAACAGCCTGGAGAAAGACAGGAGTGGAAAGATGAAACAGGCCAAAAGATTATATACAAAAGGGTTTGACAAAAATTTTTTTTTGAAACATGGCAGCTTTGCCCAATACAATAAAGTCACTCCCTCGCCCCTTGCTATTACATCAGTCTTCGTGACAGAGGTTCTTGTGGGCAATTTCAGCAGAGGACAAGATTCAGAAGGACATGGAAATCAAATGTGTGTCCCAGCACAGGCTGAGGCATACTAGCAGTGCAGTCTCTATGGCCACTAAACCCATTCTGTGGTTAAAAAGAAAATCTCCAGTCTTCAACCAGTATCCATCCACCTATTTTAACTGAGCATTAAAACAGATCTAACATCAATATCCAGTACATATCTGTCCTCAGATTCTAGGATAGCACCAGCTTTATCAGACAAACACAAGAATGCAAAGGTGTATGTATAGAGCCTTCTACTTCAACAGGGTGACTGAAAAGTGCTCCCTCCCTAGCAGAATGAAATAAGCACACCAGAAACTATGGGGTTCTTCTCGTGTTTGTCTTGTGCTGTGGTAGCTGCATGAATCAGATGCTGAAAGGGTCCAACATGAAGCAGAATCTAATTTAAATGAACTGTACACACAACCATGTGCACTTTTTAAAAAAAGAAAAATAGTATTAAAATTTTAGTTTCATTTCTCCCTTTCCCACTTCCCTTTCTCAGTTGACAAGTCAACCAGCTGGTTAACTGCTCTGAACGTGCACACTCATTCCCACGTTTAACCAGAGCTCCCAGCGGGGCACTGTGCAGCCATATGCTACACCACCACTTTTTAATATTGAACCACAGCACACTGCCACTTCCTTAAGTTGGTGGCTGCACTCTGAGTGACAGCACCTGCAGGAGCTCAGCAGAAGCAATTGCTTCACAGAGAAGCAAAATACAGTTGATGATAACTTCTTTCCACAGAATGCAGCAGGAAAAGGGAGCTGTTGCCTCCACAGAGACAAAATGACCATGATGGATGATGTCTTGCYGTTACGTGGTTCCTGTTGAGCGTGTGACCATGCTTTACTCTGGTTTTGCTCCTCCTATGAACGCTTCATATAGATCTTAAAAGGAAAGATAAATATCTGACAATACATGTCAAAATTTTAACCCAAAGCAAACTTTCAGGAAGCCTTTTCCAAACATGTATAAATGAAACCAAACAACAAAAAGTACCCCAGTTCAATAGCCTTCTTAGCGAAGCCAGATGGTAAAAAGATGATAAAGTGGAACAGAATACAGTAAGGTGACATTTTCCACAAGGTAACTCACCTTCCCTATTTAAAAATGCCCCCAATTATTTCTTAAATAGCATGACTTTTTAAAACAAAATCACAATTTTAATGAAAACCGTAATTTGTAAAATATTTTGGAATATCCCTTAAAACATTTTTCCACCTTTGACCACCTCTAAAGCACAAGAAAGCCTTCAGTAAAGCGAGAAGTCTGCTCCAACTTTTATGCAAGTTAATACCATTGACTACTGAGGAAGAAAAAAACCCACAGTCAAGCCTTCACTTCAGATCACTATTTAGTTAAAGATGAATTACTTGACCTTTTGTCAGTGTACAATGGAACAGAAGTCAAAGACACTTAAGTTCTTCCATTCTCTAAACAAATTCATCCCTGTATCTATAAGAAATTACCTTTGTGTTAGAATAGAACACACTTTTCGGAACAAAATGTTTAAGCTAATAAAGCTTCATGGAAGCCTCAAAGAGGGCAGCTAAGTCATCTTCTGTTTGGGGACGTGGTGATAATTTAGTCACTCTCTCCTGCAAGATTAAAGAAAAAMTGGATTACAGAAGGTTGCCAATAAAATTACTCAAACAATAGCTGAACTATGTGCCTTTGTACTAACATCCTTCACAGAGAATAACAAGGTTTTGCAAATAAGTAATCAAGTAATTAAGGTTGAAGCATCATCGACTGTACAGTACTTTCAAGAATATATTAGTTTAAATTGCCTATAATTAAATACACAGAAGAGCAAGATTAAAATGCAGTTCAGTTGCAAAGTCAAGTACTTCAAACACGGGTCTTGTCAGTCACAGATGTCAGTACAGTGGTGGGTAGTACCCTGGGAATACAGTCCATTTTAAAATTCATTTGCCAGCATTGGAACTAGGAGGTCAATTTTTAGGGACCAAGATTTTCAAAACACAACATCTCTCAAAGCCCCGGAACTGCCATAGATGAGGAGAGTAAACAGTGCTTGCAACTCAGACTCAAAAAAAGAGACACAGCAAGGGACGGTAGTGAAACTGCTTAATAAATAGCCTGACACTTTGGAATCAGAATACAAAATAGTTGTGGTTGGTCTTCATTTGGATGGTGATTCAACAGAATTTTTGGGTGCTGAAGTCCCACCGACTGAAATGAAACTCAGGTATATGCTTCACTGCTYTGCTTGACAAAACAACCACAAAGGCAGGGATGGCAATTCAGAAAAGACCCACGCTACTGAGGATGAGGAGCTGCGTTAGTGTAGGTATCCAGTTACTGCAGAAGCACTCAGCTAAAAGGGCCTAACATTAATGTACTCGTACTGGTTATGATTAGTACTTTTATGCTTTCAACAATCAATGATTTTAACATTTATTGAAAGACTGGGGAGAGTTACAAACATCTGCAAAGACAGAGGCCAGGCCTACGCTAGGAACGCGTTATCTTTAGATGAATGTGGTGTATTTTGGCAAGACGGAGTTTCTTCTGCTACAACCTGTTTCAACATCTCTGTTGTGGAAGAGGCTGTCCCAGTAAAAGCTCTAAATTTTCTCCCCCCTTTTTCACGTGAGACAGCCCCCTGCCTCAGGGGGAGGCTCAGCTCAGACGCCCTCCCGAGCGGAGCACACACCGCCGCCGCAGCGCAATGCTGCAGTGCAATGCTGCAGCTGCTCCGCTTCCCTCTCAACCCACAGGGCTGCGATTTGTGGACAGGCTGGATGTGGTTACACAGCAAGAGAGGCCACCGCACTGTGAACTTAACATGTGAAATATTGGTCTAGCATGGTGAGGAAGTCAGCTGTGAGATATTCACAGTTCGTAATCATGCTCAGCATGGTTAGCATGGCTTGTGATGAGTCTGAAAAGTGCAGCTTTGTGTGCATAACTTTACCTACACGAGAAGCTTTGCTGGTGCAGCAGTAGCAATCAAATGATACCTCTTTCCCCATCCCTGACCAGTGCTGCTACACCCACAGATCCAGTCAAAGAAAAGGCTAAGGTTCTTCTACGCAGTTTTGAAACCAAATGGAAAATTCAAACAGCACTAGGGCAAAAGTTGTTTTTTTCAGACTCGCAATATGCAAAATATAACAGCTCAGCGTGCAAGTACTCAGTAAATTCATCAGGCTTATATTAGGACACCCTGGGCCAAATTACAGTTTTGCAGCCCTGTGCACCAAGATGCACAGAGTGATCTGTAAAGTCACACAGGGTGACAGGAGACGATCACCCTGACAGGCTGTAGCATTTCCCAGCTATATTGACAGAAGGCTGCAAACGGATGCTCCTCCTGTATGCCTCAACACAGAGGCACCAGCACTCCCTCCGCACAAGCCTGCTGGTATTTGCTGGTGCCCAGACAGCAAGGCCCCAGCTCACCCAGTCTGACTCAGTGCATTCTGGTATGGTGCCAAAAACGAGCAACTCCTGGCTCATCAGTGGTTCAGCCCCACTGTAGCTGCCTCTGGGATGTCTGCAGGGGGTTGGTGGGCTAGAGAACAGCCCTTCCACCATCTCTCATTTTCAGTCCTCCCCATCTCCCCTTAAACACCATCACAAGGCTGGCCACCTTAGACCTTGAGACAGCATCTTCTTTGCTAGACTCACTGTTGTCTGTAAATAGGATCAATTTCAATAGACCCACTTAGAAAGGAAAATAAAATTCTGTTTTAACTTCAGGTATAAATGTTCCTCCCAGTAGAGTTCCCACCCCAAATCCCAGCAGTTAGAGTAGATTAGTTTTGTTTTTCTGCAGCCCGCACTTCACAGTGTGGAATACACCTCGCACACTTATTCACACTATCACCACTGCACCACACTGCCTTGCTGACGTGAATGGGTCAGTGCTGTATTCCAAAGAAAACCTACTGCAAGATGAAAAGAAAAAATATACCAAAGATTAAACTGCATGGACTACCTTTGTGGGTAATAATGGACTATTAAGGAACACTAATACATTTTCTTCATGCTACATCTCACGTACAAAAATGAGGTTTGAGAAACTATTAGGTCATCTCATTTTACACAGTACAATTAATCATCAATGCTGTGAGACGACAGCAAATGAATTTAAAGTCAATTTGAGCTAAGCTAACAAACAAAACCCCCCTTCAACACCTTTTGGTGAAGAACCTTCCCCCTCCCCCCACTATGCAAAACATGCCTTCAATGAGATGATGTGCTTGTGATGACCCAAACCCAATTGTTTTAAAGGAACATACTTATCAAAACAAACCTCCAAAATGCCCCATAACAATTTACATGCATAACCTATTTGATGGGTGCTCAGAGACCTTGGTTTTCTTCCTGGCTTTGCCACTGCTCTGTTGTGTGTGATCCTAAATAGTTGCACCTTTCCTAAAATAGGAATATTAATATTTACCCTCTGTTATAAGTTGCTCTGAGATTTATGAATGAGAACAACTAGACATGGTAAGAGGTACTGCTATAAAAAGTGAATAACCTTTCAGCCTACAAAATTTTCATTTTCTCCATAGTGTTTATTTCCCTTGCTACTCGGTGGAAATAAATCGTAAGTGGACAGAACAGTCCATAGCATAYGAATCAATATGGATTTTTACAAGGAAGACACTGGATTTTGCTTTTGGAGTGGTGTGTTGCTTTTTGCAGTGTCTTTGTGAGCACTGAAACAATAAATGGTATTACAAGTTTAATCTATATCATCCCAGGGGACCTTATTTCAAATTCTGATGGGGGTCAATGGAACACAAAAGCCATCTGGGAAGAAAAGTGCAACTTCTCAATATGGAAAAGTTTAATGCAAAGTGAGCTCAATCTTTCTTACCAGATAGCACTTGGTATTAAGGCTTTATCTATAACCCATCCTGCATACATAATTAACAGAGATAGTTATGAAAAAGCAGTATCTTCTACAAAGATCAAACAACTATGAAAACCATCCTTTTTTAAAAATGTGACTTTAAAAAAAACCACCTAGCCATTCTTTCTGAATCTATGCGACGAACAGACTGCAGCATGCACCCCATCTCACTGAAAAGAAAAACCTAAACTGTGCAGAGAAACAAAATACAGTTGACAATCCATAATTTTCTCCACTTTAATTGTTTTCATGTAGGACTAGAAATGACATTTGCTTGAAAAGAAACACTTCTGTTTTTTCAAAAATCTGCTCTTTTTATTTAACAAGAAAAACTGTTTTGCTTTCTGTCTTACCTGAGGCAGAGTGCCTTTGACTAATGCAGGGATATCTGCTTTAGAATAACCAATTGCAGCTAAGCCATCATCAACATTCAGATCAAACAGGAATTTCCGGAGCGTGTCTGCCAAAATAAACCCCGCATCTTTGATTCTGGCAGCGCGGATGTCAGCTCCTAAAATAAGACATAATGCCTTGACTGTAGGGTGGAGAGAGAGGAGGAAGCCTGTTCTGGACTTAATTTAATCATAATATCAGCTGAATACATATCCATACATAACAGCCACTGCCCTAAAAGCAACATGAAGTAAAAAGAGGAATCAGTTTTCATTTTACAGTTGGAATAGTTTGTAAAAGGTGAAATAAAACAAGATCAGGAGAAGCAGGTAACTGCTGCCAGAAAGACTAACTGCCACATGAGGTTAACTTCCTTTCCCTCTGTGCTTACAGGGAGAAGCACTTTTCGGTCTGACTAACTGCTGGGAGGAAAGAAGCTAACACATGAACGTCAATGGTATTTATTTTTATGGACAGTGTGCCAAACGCTCACTTTGTTTTAAGGCCTTGAGTTTGCTGACATCTAGAGGACATGGAAACCACTGACTATTCTGTTCAATTACGCATTCAAAGAGGACTAGAGCATGTAGGCTGAGAAAGACAGGAGATGGCAGGGCAATGTTCAAGGGGTTAAGTAAATCCTAAACTTAATGCTATTTGAATATGTGCTAACTTGTGTAGGATAATGTAGAACTGAAAAGGAGGAACTGGTATCTTTGAAACATCTACTGAACAGTTATGAAAGCACCAATATAAAATGAAAGATTAACAATATTTCTTACAGAATAGCTTGCTTCCCCTCCTTCAATGAATGGTCAGGACTTACTTAAAAGTAATAATAAAAACATGTCCAGATAGATGACACAGGTTCCTCCATATGATTTCTTTTCAAAGTAAGCTGAGCTAAATTTKTTCTCTGTGTAACCTCAATGATGTTACACCAGAACTATGTTAGGTCCAAGTGCCATACTGAGAGATGAGTATGAGCACAACATAGCTACAGGAAAAGTATTTTCTGTGATCCTCACGCAGTTCAGTGTAACATTCAAAGGGGGTTAAGTGAACAGGAGACTAACAAGCTCATTTGAGGAGCTCAGATATTCGGGTAGTAAGACTGGCAGTACCATGGTAGAGAATGTCTGGGAGAAATTGATAAATAAGGTATGACAGAGTCTTGTATGAAGTCTTATGGTATTGGGATGATGCCACGCAGTCTGAGTTTATCCTGGGTTTTGCTGTAGAGAAGTAACTGGGACATAAATCCAGTATCTTCAGATCGTAAAGTAAAAGGGAAAGGGAGGAGGGAAAAAAAGGACAGTAAATGTGAAGGGCAGTTTTAAAATATTGCTACAGTTCTAGTACTTTTTGCCCAACCTAAAGGATACATCAGTCTTTGATTGCACTTAGAAAATTTCTGGCCACATGCACACCTATTTCAACTGTTTAAGAATCCACCCAGGGAGGTATTAAACTTTTTCTGGCTGTACCCAAATTCACAGCTGTACATACACACAACATAACTATTTAGTGATCTGCTCCATGTCATAAAATACCTTCTTAGTCATTGCATTTGGCAACATGACAGATTTGAATCAGCTACTGTAGTCAGTTGGACTCTGGACTGGAATCAGAAGTAAACACCCCAGGTGGGAATTAACAAATTCAGTTCCACATGACATGTTTTCGGCAGAGTCCCTTTACAGCAAGGCAGACAACAACATAGTTCAAATTTCTATTGAGAAAATTAACAGAGCTTTTAGAGACAGAATTTATGGCAGCAGTTGATACCACAAAACCTAAAGGAACTGCTTTTTAACCACTTGTTTTAAAATCAAGGAGCCACAGTCAAATTCTCTGATATGCTGTGCTGGCCAGTTATCCAGAAATACCTTCTTAGCCTATGTTGAGTTGTATGTTATTGCTGTAGGAACACATATTTTGTAGCTTAGTATATGATCCCAACTAGGTTTGTGTTCTGGTTTTGACCATAGGCAGGACTGCATACTTCAGAGAAAGGCTGAACAAACCTTATTATAAAATAAATGGAATTTTCCCCCAATGTATTTTTTCTGACCATGTTGTTTTACATCCTCTTTAACATATTGTGATATTTTCATTGTCTATATAAAAGTCCCACTCTTCCTTGAAACCCACAATGCTTTCAGATTACTTATACAAGGAAGTCATACATGTGACTGGATTGCTGTGACTTGCATACAGAAGGCTGACCATACAAGGGACTGAACACAAATTTTCCAAATACCAGGAGAGTTGCCTAACCACTTTCTCTCTACTCTCTACACTGCTGTGCATGTGACTGTGATTGTTCATTAGCGAGTATGGGTATTAGCAGCAGTTCAGCTACAACACAGTCTAGTGCAGAGAAAAAAACCTGACCTGAGATAGAAATAAATTAGCCCACTGCAGAGCCATGCTGTCACAGCTAGACTGCAAGCAGCTCCAAGATTACATCACTGAAAGCTAGTTTATTACACATAGTCATGCTGGGGGTGCAATGAAGAGGTATCCTTTCTCTAGGACACCTTCCAGTGATAGGTTGCACAGATAACAAAGCACTGTATGAAAAGATAGTCTTGAAATGAGCTGTCAGCTTGCAGCATTTACTTTTATTCTGCTAAGACGCAGAAAAGACCRCTTTATTCATTAACCCACTTCTGAGCCGTCACAGATGTGTCCACAGAATAGCTACTCCATGCTTTCCCTTGACATTGGCCACTGAGAAATTCTAACACCTACAAACAAGCTTAGGCCTACATTAGAAAGACTGAAACCCACAGTCGCATGCCATGGAAAAAGAGCAGGAGTGATCCAGATCATCACTCTGTCCTAATTCATTGCCACAGCAGGAAATTTGTTAGGCAAAATGCTTCCTTTTAGCTAACAGATGCACCTGAGTACTAGTTTGTTTTATGGTATCTACTCTAAAGTAACTACTGTCCATAAAGCACCAAGAGAGATGCCAATCACAGCTACTCTCTCCTGATTCATAACAGATCTACAGTTAATTTCAGCTGCCCAGTTTTCCAGCCAAGAAGCAGATTTCTCCAGCTTGCTTCTCTAACTACATCATCCAATATCAAAATTTAGCATTATTCTACCTAAGTTTGCATTATGTGTAACTCAGTCAGACTCCAGAATCTTGTTTTTTAAACTTAAAACCCCTGCAACAATCAACTACAATTGCTTGCACGCATTTTTTTTTCCTCCCAAAAAGACATTTCGGAAAGAATTCCATTTGTACGAGTAAGTTGTATCCATAGAGATTCCTACCTAGTATCTCTGCAGCTTCCAAGTGCCGCTCAGGATGTATCTGTGCTGTGAAAGCAAACACTGCTGGGGATGTCAGCACCACAGAAAGGCCATGTGGCTGGGGGAGGGGGGGGGAAAAAAAAGAATAAAATCACATCAACAGGACATGTACTTTCAACTTCAATGTGCTTTAATGCTCATTAATGTGAGATAACAGAGAATTGAAATGTATAATATGAAACAAAGATAAACCAAGTTTTACCACTAAAGAGTGATCCACATTATAATCCTTTGGTTTATAAGTTTTCACCAAACCAGAAATAGGGTAAGACATTCCATGGCTGGAACAGAGAGGAGAGAGAAAGTGGTTAGGGCAGCTCTCCTGGTATCTGGAAAATCTGTGTTCAGTCCCTTGTGCGGTCAGTCTTCTGTATGCAAGTCTCTTAGGTACAGGTACTCAAAAGGTATTTAGGTACAGATATGGTATGGATATTAGGTACAGACAACCCTCACCCCCCTGCATCTTAGGGACCTAGCTGTAAAAAATGGTACCTCCTTACTTTGTGAGTGTGAAGTTATATTACTCCACTGACTGGACTGAAAGATGTTCAGTTACTAAAGTAATACAGATATACCAAAAATAGCATAATCTGCATCCCTACCTGATCACACTGCCTGAGAAAAATAAACATTAATTTTAAAGTATAATTAAAGAGTGGATTTGCTCAAACAAAAGGAATGAAAGGAAGGTCTCTGAAGAGAATGACTGCTAATAACTTCTGCACACAATTCAGGCTTAGGCTTTGCGTCTCTGAGATTTTCACTCATATGAAACTACATTGCCTTGCAATATTAATTACAGCTCATTTCAGCCTGCTGAATGCCTACCCCACAGACAAACTTAGAGACAATTGCATCAGTTCAGGAATGGCACAAGATTACCTCATTGCTGTCTCACTGCAGAACAGCTGGCATGAAATTCAAGATCTTAAATGCCATTGATTTTTTTTTTTTCAACTATGGTTTTTACTATCAAGGAAGGTAAAGAAGGCCATGTTTTGTAACTTTTACATGATTGGATTTGAGTATCACAAGCCAGAATACACAATCCTCATACACAGAAATGCCAATAGCCCATCAATTTTTCCAACACACGCCTCCCCTGCATCACAGGCCAGGCTACAATATCTTATTATATATTCAGCAACAAAGGCGGCGATGTCTTTGACAATCTGAAACAAACACTAGCTAGAAGCTGACCTCGGATGGGGTTAACATTTTTCTGTACTCACCAGAGATGAACACCAGCATTGCCAAAGCCAATACCAGCAAAAGCACTTGCTAGGTGCATGTTGGCTCTTGCTTCACGGTCTTCAGGGTTTCTGATGGCTCTGTGCACCATGGAGACAACGGTACCAGTGAATTCACAAACGGATTGGTAATTCAGGATGGAGGAGGGAGAGGGGGCTTCTTTATGGAGAGATATACAAAAAACTCTAAGATAAGCTGAGATAAAAATGCTGGAAATAGGATCAATTCACACTTCAGTCAGAGAACAATCCTGGATCCTTCTGGATCAGTAAGTAGATCAAACTGGTTCAGTGAAGGGCAAGTTTCCTTTCACTTTTCTAAAAACTGAGTAAACAGAGTGAATTCAGCCATATTCACCTCAGTGGTGGTTTAAACATTTCTACTTAGGAGCTTTGGCAATCCTATGTATGGCTCCAAGATCACTCCAGCTTTCTCACCATCTCATTAGGTGGTGGTCTGGACCCCACCATCTGTGCGGGAAGAGGACAGGGTTCCTTGCCTTCCTATGCATCAGACTGCTTGTGTCGTTTGACAACATGGAGAAAAAGCCTCATGAATAGATTCCACAGGAACAATAAACAACTACTTTAACTAGCTAGGTACTGTAAAGTCTTTTACAAAAAGACTCACATTGATCTTTAATAGAAGTGCACAGGGTATAAAAAAGCTCTATATAGGCTAAAACTTTATTGGTAGGGATCAAAACCAACTCCCAGGTAAGTCAAAACTTAATCTAAATTGAAAGTCTATGAACTAGTTTTCAGTCAATGCATAATTTTGCACATTCGTAAGTATATGTGGTTACCTTCTTGATAGACGTATAAGTATCTTAATTTACACTGAAGGTCACAGAAATTACACCAGCAGTATTTCATTCAGTTTGTTACATATTCCCCTTATGCTGTCACAGAAAGAAGATTCTTGAAAAAATAAGTGAATGTTGCTCCCATATTAACTAAGCAGCTTGAAATACCTTTAACTGAGGACTTACAAAATAGATTCACAGAGGCATTAAAAAGCTACCTCCTCAAGACAACCTAGTAACCCTAATTTTACTTTCAATTTTATTTGAAAAACTTTTTGCTTTATTTGAGAGAAATCCAGGGTAGAAAATGAAGGTTTAATGTAGTAGTTTGCCTTATTTTAGCCTAAAATTCAAGTTTTTCTAAGCATTCCTTTTTGGGCACTGAAGACTGAACATACTGTGAGGGAGGTGGCTGTTAAACATATTACCTTTTCAAATATTTAGCCACAATGCGCAGAGCATGAAGAGCCCAGACATCGCTGATGGGGTTGCTGCCTTGGTAAGCTGGTCGGTTGATTGGATTTGAAGGGCAGGGACTACGCATGTTGTAAGGAAGAGCAGTGTACGATTCTAGAGCATGGCTAAAAGAAAGATTGAAAAATGAATTATTTAAGTGGGAGAGCTCCATTTTACTGCCCTGCTGCCCTTTGAATGCAGGTTCTTCTTATTTACTTCTGGTGTTCAACAGTTGCCAAAAATAGAAATACAATCTCATAGACAACTGGGAGAATGCTGGGCGGGCACCTCCAGAGTGCTTCGCTCTCCAACAGACACACAGAAGGCAATCCAAACASAGTCACAATCTATCAGCTCACACCATGCTTAAAGTTGGGTTGGACAAACTGGCATCTTGGGGTGTAATGCTTTTCACTGAAGAACACTGTGCATCTGCGATGGGTGCATTTCCTTTCTGTAGGACAGGAACCGTAAGAGGCTTTAGCACTGGAAGCATTGTAAGCTACCTTTCTTTTAAAAGTACTGACCTTTAAAAAATTAGGAGTATGATATTTAAGCTAAGTGGAACTGCCAACAGTCTCATCTTCCAGATTCTCGTGAATCTGACTACATAAAGAAGGGGCACTTGCTACATTTAGATGTACAAAACTACAGATAAACCATTTTCATTTATGAACAAATGCCTCAATTCCATTACAGACATTGTAATTCAGGATATGTCACCAAGCTTGAGAAATCACACAGTTTCATTATACATCTATTACTTTAATATACACAGCATCCAGAAGCAAAGTAAGCTCTGGCCCTCTGAATAGAAACTTCCATGCATTTTGTGCAGTTAAAAGCTGTAGGTTTAAGATGAAGAAAATTTTGTGCCAAGTGAAAAGCACATTTTGAGAGAGGTTCTGAAGATGGTCATAATTGGGCTAACATCTGCCAGCATCCCACAAGCCTTCACAAATTTTTGTTGACACATCGTGGCTTCTATTAGAAAATCCTTGTTCTCTATTCCCTGCCATGTCTGTGAGACATGCTAAATGCTGTCATAATTGTGATTAATCGTCTAGCTGATCTCTTAAAAAGGGACACCTGGACTCTCTTCCCTGACAACAATCATCCTGGAAGCAAAGGGTTTCTCCACTGCACTGCAAAAACATTAAAATTTCTGCAAATGAGTGATTTGTTGCCATACATTCTGAGGGAGGTAGTGAAAGTATAACGGAGACCACCTTAACAAGAACAGGAAAGAGAGAAAAAAGATGATCGTCCTTTTCTGCTCCTAAAATATATTTTTTCTACTATCATCATAGTAAAAATACAAAATTGTAATAAATTCAAGTAGCAGCCTACACAGAAAACTCACCAAAGCACATCAAAGCCACTGTTGGCCACTATTCGCTCAGGCATAGACAGTGTGTGTAAAGGATCAATGATGCCTAATGTTGGTTTAATGGCTCTTGAAGCAATACCTGCAATATGTAAGTGAGGAAAATGAGTTAAAGATTTTTTGCAACAAGATAGAACAAGACAAGCTTAAGGTTCAAAAGATAACAATGATGAGGGGAAATGATTTGAAACTATGAAGATAAAAGCAAAGAGAGAGAAGGGAGAGTAAAAAGTATCTACGAATCTAAGTCATACTGATGATGGAAGTCCCTGTAAGAGTTATATGATTTGAAGCTGTTATCTGAAGTGAATTATACCAGACAATGTTCCCTCTCCATTTGTAACCCTCCCTGTGTAGCCTATACTTTCAAAATGTCTGTGCTGAATGGCATCTGCAATATTATTCTTAGATTTGTATCTTCTGTGAACAATCAGAGGGCAAGACTGGTTTGTGTCTATAATCAATTGCTATTGCTAATTGCTGTCTTCAGCATCTGTAATAACCATGCGTTCATATTTCGGTTAAGGGGCCACAGATGTAGCTTTGAGAGAGAGAGACATACAGACAGACACACACAAACAGACTGACTGACTACAGACTAGAAAACTCTGAGCTATGCTCAGAGCTCCTTACCACACCCATTTGTGTCCCAAGTACTGTAGACCGCGTGGCATATAAAATCCACACGTTTAGAACTAAAACCTCAAAACGGCTATGAAGCTTAAGATGACATTTTAGCCTTAATTTTTATTTGCCAGGGATGAAAAGGCCAAGGAAGACAGTGCCCCTCACTTGCACAGCATCTCAGGCCTGAGGTTTCAAAAGTCAGGAAAAGGAACATTTGGTTGCAATTACACAACAAAGAAACAAAAGTCTTAAAAGCAGAAAGCAAAATACAGAGGAAATAAGGAACAGTTGGTTGACCCTGAATGTGAGTAGAAATTTCCTTTGCAATTAACATTTTCTGCCATTTAAGAACTTGAAAGATTTTCGTTTCCTGTTTTGCCTTCAAACTATAATCCACTGTATTACATAGGTATTTCATTATGTTAATATGCTATAAATTTAATTCAAGGAGGAAACCTTTAAGCTCTTCAAATTTGCCTGTGGCAGTTGAATCAAACAAAATGACACCTGAAATGACATTCTTTCAAGGCAGGGAAATAATGAAGACATTGGAAAAGCAATTGTCTTCAAAAGCAGACAAAAAAAAAAAATCTCACCGGTTTTTACTCTTAGTTCTTTGAAGTCAAAAATGGCAACACCAGTGGTTTCACTTCCAGTTCCAGCTGTTGTAGGAACTTAAAAGGAAGAATGGGGATAACAACAAAAAGTCAGTAATACATAATATTGCAAAATAAATAAATAAAACCACAATAGTACCGCCACCAAAAATACAAGATCCAGGAAATCTCAGAGGTATCCCTGATCCGAAGCCAATAGGTCGAAGAGAAACTGCCACTTCGATCTCTTTTCTCAGTAAAAGGAGTCAAACTCAGCTAAACAAGACAAACTAATGACAAAAACTGTGATTTTACTTCCACTGAAGTAAATAGCAAAATTGCTGCTGAATACAACCAGAGGAGAAGTAAGCCCCCAGGAAGGTGAAACAGTCRTGGTAAACTGATTTCAGTAGAAATATCAACCAGAGTGTAGAATGACTCCCCCTCTCCTAGCCCTCACTCTCCACACACCCCCTCCTGCTTTACCTGCGATGAGTGGCTTGAGGGGCACAGTGACAGGCTTCCCTTTCCCAATAGGAGCATTGACGTAATCCAGGAAGTCTGATGTAGGGCTGGACGCATACAGGTTGGCAGCTTTACAGGTGTCTATTACAGACCCACCTCCAACAGCAACATAGGCATCAAATTCTCCCTTTTTAGCAAATTCAATGGCATCCAGGAAACTTGGAAAACAAGAAAAGCTTTCCAATTAGTCAGGAGAAAAACAGCACATAGAGAAACTAACTATTAAGACCAGCGTACAGGTCACAAGGAGATGTTTAAACAGTTGTATGGCATGCTATAAGAGCCTAGGCACCACTTTGAGAAGCACACTGTCAGAAGTAGTACCTTTGGTCTGTTGGCTCCACCCGGACATTATCATACATCTGAAAGTTTATACCATATTTCGCCAAGGAATTCAATACTGCATTTACAGGAGGGAGTTGGGAGAGGTTTTTATCTGTCATCAAACAAACTCTTCTAGCACCAAGATTCTGCAGGTCCTACAATAACAATGAAATTAAAAAACAAACAACTGGTATAAAATCATACACTGAACTACTTAAATACTAATCCAAATCAACTGAACCATTTAATAATAATAAAAAACCCAATCTAAAAATAGTCGGTTATTGTAAAATTTTTGAAACAGTATCAGCTAAAGAGGATTAACTGCATACATACAGGATGCAGAAAACAGCATAAAGTATAAAGCTGCCAGACTGACATAGTTGAAGTCTTATGATAGAAGAAAACTAATGATAAGGATGTTGAACAAGTGAAAACCACGTGGAACCACTTAAGACTACAGTAAAATGTAAAATATTTTTTCGAAATATTTTTTCCTACACAATTTCTGTGACATAAAAAGGCTTTTCCACAGGTTAGGTCTCCCCTCACTGCCTATCAAAGCACAGCATTAAAATCTTGAAAATTTAATATTGAATATTAATTTATTGATGAAAAATCAAAATAAGGTGGCAAAAAAAAGAAAAATAATACTACATCCTAACCTTTGCTAAATTAATTGTCACAACAGCTATACAATACATGCAGTTCTACATAATCCTAATGCTGTTTAAAGATAGAAGTTCCATCTAACTTCATTTACTATCTAACTATTAATTTACTTTACAAATTTGCAAATAAAAAAAGAGAACTGTTAATGCCATAAATGCCAAGAAGAGAGGAAAAAATGATAAATGAAAAAACCCAATGATAAAGGCAAACTGGAACAATGTACTCAGGTGAATCATCTCACACTGCTGAAACAAAAATTCTACACTTTCACAGTGCAAACTCAGAGCTGAACGGATACCCACCTAATTTAATGGAAAGTCTCTGATTCATTTTAATGAGCACTAGAAGAGATGAAAATGATCTTGAGAAAATCCTGGTGAGTCACCAGGATTCAAAATTTTTTGAATTAAATTCCCTGTCAGAGACAAATATTGTTGCATAATCCTGGCAAATCATCAACGATCTAATTATCTACTAAGCTGCATTTCATGTACTCACTTCTACCACAGCAACATTGATGCAACATGCTTCTGTTCTTTACCCAACAGTATTTTCCGACCTTTTTACACTGGTATATATGACTACACATACTGCAAAGCAGTGGCGATTCAGACGCACCATATATAAGCTTTCCCTTATAAAATGGATTGATAGCACCAGCAGCCCTTTAAAAAATAACTTTTCACCAGTGATGGACTTGCACTATGGAAGCTTACCATGCCAATCTCTTTAGTAACTCCTTCTCCATATCGGATGTTCGAAATGGCCATCTACAAAAAAAAGAACATATTTTTTCTGGAAAAATGGAGAAATGGCATCTAATCCCAAGCAGTCAAAGTGAAATATAAATATTTACTAAAGTAAGTATTTTTTAAATGCCATTTTTGGAAGTATACAAAATACTACTTTAAAATCAAATATATTTTATTATTAAATCTACCTCAAATGCATAGTCTGTATTTCCAAGGGTAGGCCGTTCAGGGACTGAAATGCAAATGAAACAGTAAAATTAGGGAACAAAAAGCGACTTCAATCTGTATCTCAATACTAAAGTTGACAGATTCTTTTGCTTTTAAAATCACTAATACATTTGCACAGGTCATCTTGGCTTGTCTGGGCAACAGTTACCCATTTCATCCCTTGTTGTTTGAGAGATTAAATGATCCAATTACTTAATTTGATTTGTATGATTCAGCAAAGCAAGGGTGTTTTTTCCTTCCTTCAAGAATTAATTCTTTCCTATAAAAACTGGGTAAGTTAGCAGGAAGTTTGCATGAGAATTTGTTCGCAATCTGCAAAGACCAGAACGGTACATAACAAGTATGTAGAACAGAGCATCTGCAGAGCATACAGGCTGCTACATACAGGTTGAGAGGTGTTACAAATGTGTAGGGGCTACATGATAACCTTCAGAACAACTTTTAAGACAAATCCATGAGACATCCTCCATACGCACCTGGATAGAGAACATCTTTTGTACATGTGAGAGTAATACGGACAGGTGTTTACACTTCTTTTTACTTCTGCCTAGTCCTGAACTTGCAGGTGAAACTGAATTGCTTGTTTGAAAATTAAGAACTGCATGCACTGCTAATAATAAACAGAGTTTTAATAAGAATCGGTGTGTCACTATCAACTTTATTTAGTAGAAGAGAGAAGATACTTATAAGGATAGTACTTCAGTCACATCTTCTCTCTGCCACGTCATTCTTGCATCAATTTCCACAAAACTCTCCATTTCTTGCACATCCTGATTTTGCCACAAAGTGAAGCAAACTGCATCAACTGAAACAGCCCATTCTTCTCCAAGAAAGGATCAGATGAGGCATTCTGCTCTTCCTGCTGAAGTCAAGCCTTCTGTCTGCTATATTAATTGAAAATATGTGATTTGGATTCAGATCCAATGAGTGAAGCCATGATAATGAGTCTTACAGACACTCTGGGGTGCACTGAAGCACTGACCCACAACAGTAACAGATAGATGTATTAAAATCCTTTATGCACTTTCTATTCAAGCCCAGGCCAGCTGCTATCAGCTCTTTCATTCCCATCTCTTGCTGGGCTGTATGTGTTTGACCTCTCCTGGATTTTGAGTCTGCTGTACTCTCAGTCACTAATTTGACAGGCTAAGAACATGTCCAAGCCATTTACTCTCTTGCTTTCTGATAGTATAATAGATGCCCTGCTGTTACATTCTTGAGCCAAACTTAACTTTCAGGAAGAATTTTACTGAGTTCAAAAATTGCACTATTTCCTCCAACACTGCCAAGAAACACAATGAACATTTTTTTTTCTGCTACGGTCACTGTTAAATCAATTCCCACTATTTAGACACTTACTGAACGATACCGTCTTGCTACATTGTAGACTCAATTGCTGCCTAAAACTTACAGAGAGGGTTCTTAACTAAGACTTCTGTTTAGCAAGGGCTTAGTTTGAATTGACTGAGTAGGTCATCAAGCAGACAAGCAGAAGAATGAGATTCTATTTCTCAGCTGCACTATTGTYTTACTGTATGATGGTCCTGGGCAAAACAAATATCTGAACATATATATAGCTTTTCCATATGTAAAATGGTAATGGTAATTCTTTAAAAAGTGTCTTAAGTAAAGCACGTGAAACCGAGCCACTCAGAATTACACATTGCTGAAATTATGGCCCAAAATACTAATTTTTATTGGATCTGGAGACTGACCAGCACACAGATAGCTATTCCCATAGCCTCCGTACGGTCAGTGCAAACAGAAATTCCTCCCAGGGTGACTTGGTCACTCGGCGCAGCTCTCCTGCTCTTACTCCACAACTCTGGCCTAAGTGAGCTGTGTTCTTGGAACAGACTGTATAAAAAACCTATGGAGATTATATTCCCCAAGCCAAAGCAGACCTTTGTGAATAGCTCCTTTTTATCCATATCGCTTCCTGTTTCTTTTCTAATGTAACAGATGCGTATTTTTCCCCTCAAAAGCAGATCTAAAGTTGAGATGGCTCAGGTGATGACAGCAGTAGTAGCAGCCAGGGCAAATTTCTGATCAACTTGCCTCGCGGTAAGGGGAGGGAGGGACAGGATGCATTAGTTGTGGCTTACGTGGGAACAGTGAATCTCTCCAACAACCACCACTGTCATTGTACAGCTGCAAAATAACAGACCGCTTACCTTATCCTTTAAACTGTTCTCTTTCCTACCTGTCACCTGCACCCTCTGCCCAGGTTGCACCGGTACGTACGGCTCTACAGGGCCATGGTCTCTTACAGAATTATTTTGGAGACACAAATTAAGGCTTACCTTGGGAATAAGTGTGGCAATGGCTCGGGCACCGACATCTAGTTAAAAGGTAAAAATAGAGGCATGGTTAAAAGGAAAGACTAAAGCAGAAAAACGAATCTGTCCTTGCCTAAAAGTCTCCTGTATGCACCCGTTCATCGCGCCCTATCCCGAAGAGGCCTGCCAGCGGAGCCCGGGTGTGGAGGAGGCCTGGCCCACCCCCGGGGCCCAGGGGAGCGGCCGGCCGGCAGCTGGAATCCCGCCTACGGAAGAACACGGGTGGGTCCCGGCAGCCGGCCCGCAGTCGGCCGTGGGGTGCCCGTGTGAGGCGGGAGGTCAGCGCTAGGGAGGGGGCATTAGGAGACCCCCGCCCCGCTGCCGGCCCCTGCCGATAAAGGGAGGAAAATCGGCGGCCCCACGGGCGGCCCCGCTGGGCTCCGGGCTCCCCTCAGCCGCCCCGGCCCGCCCGCACTCACGCGGCCCGCTGCAGCTGCCGCAGGAGGCGGGCGGCCCGCTCCCGCCCCGCCGCCATCGCCGCGGCTCTGGGGGGCCGGCCGGGGCGGGGGCCGAGCCAGCGGCAGCGCCTCCTCCTGGGGCAGGCTCCCACCCGCTTCCCGACCCCCCTTCCGTCGCAGAGTTTACCAAAACCGAGGACTTTGCACGGCGGAAATGGGAACTGTCCTGACTCCGCTCCCTCAGGCCTGCCAGGGCCCCCGCCTGAAGCCGCGAAACCTTCACCCGCTTGGGAGAGCCAGAAAGCGGCAGCACCCACGGAGCACCCGCACCTCTGCTCGGGTCCCTCATCGCTGCTGGAAACGCACAGACTGCCCAGGATTTTAGCGGAGAAAGTTCACCGATAACGGCAGCATAAAATACTTAGCGGGGGTGTGCGCGTGTGGAAAAAAAAGCCGTGCTCTCTGGTTGCGCAGGTACAAGACATGCCCTGTGGAARCTGCAGGAAAATCGGAGATCTGGAACGTATCTCAAAACAACTTTTTCTCCACATTTCCATTTTTTTGCCCCTGCTTTGCCCAGCTACTTACACCGAAGGCTTGGTATCAACGGGTTGTGTCCATGAGACCATTCCTGCCACTGGCAGGTCAGAAGCAGCCCGCGGCGGTGCAGACTGCGCAGCACAGTGGCAAGGAACATTTAAGAGGCAAAGAGCGCATCCTACGCAAAGCCCATAGGTTGAGCACTACAGTCAGTCCGTCAACGCCACCCAAATCCCTTCAGCTCCAAGGCGTACGTACCCCTTCTGCCCTCAGCAGCCACCTTACACAGACAAGAGGTTTTGCTTTTTGATCGTGCTCAAGCTGCCGTCCTACTGAACTGCTGCAGAATGAGGTTAACGGAACTGCTACAGTCACCTAGCTTTTTCAAAAACTCACTTGCAGCAAAATATTACGTTACCATTAACCACTCACAATTTTACTACTTGAAAGTTTAAGAACTTAATTTACTTGAGATTGCTGGAAGTTGTTTTACTACCCCTCTTACCAGGAATGGCTCCAGGGAACAGCATCCTTCCTGTAGCTAAGCCACACATTGGGACAGCAAATTGTATTTTTTTTATTTCAAGTGTACAGGAGGCACTACAGAGTTCAAAAGAGTAATAAGCACAAGTCTGAGATAATTTCCAGTATCTGCTCTCAAACTGCTTGGTAAAGAAAAACACTGTGAAACTATTTCTATGAAATAATGGATTACTGTTAATACAGGGAGAAATTTAGGTTTTAACCTGCTGTTCAATACAAACATTTTTCTGTTGAATTCAATGGCTGGTCACCAGCTTTGACTTCTTTTTTTAATCAACAGAACTCTCTAGGAAATCTGTACAATTTCTTAGGCCCTGCAATAAATCTTACAGTAAGTTTTCATGTTCCTTTTGTAACTGAACCTGAATACCACAGAGCTGAGCGGCAGAAGTTGACTTACAGAGCAAGAGCTCCACCGTCAGGCCACTTCCCCAGAGCAGAGAGCAGCAGCCACGTCCTTTGACTGTATCTGTGTGACTGAGCAGGCCGCTACTCGATCAAAACACAGGTTACAGCGGCGGTCCACCCCCAGTCCCAGTTACCCGAGCAAGGGACAGCTTTGCTCAGCTTCCGTCCTGCCTGGAAATGCTGCAGCCATGGCCAGCCATGAAGCAACGTTACCTGGCTGTCCCTGAGAAACTGGGGGGAACTGGGGCTCCCGACCCCCTCGATACACCACCAGCTCCCCTTGGGCGGGGAACACAGCCCTCCTTGACTGCCAGCCAAGAGCCAAACGCAGGACGTTTTAGAGAGGCCGGAGCATATTTATTGACAAATAGGTGTGGGAATAGAGCACCAGGCAGGAGGCTGGCAGTGACAGTCCCCTCCCGTGCCTCGGCGGGCATGCCTGCCCCCATGCCGCATGCAGTCCCTCCATCCCTCACGCCTTCTTCCTCCTGCCGCTGCCGGTGCTGCCGCCTGCGGGCCGCTGCTGCTGCTGCCGCCGGGCTCCGCTCTTCTTGCTGCTGCGGCCAGGCCGCTGCTGCCGGCGGCCGCGCTTCCCCCGCTGCGACTGCTTCTTGCCCTTGGCGGCAGCTGCCTCGGCTTCCTCCTGCCGCAGCTGCTTGTTGACGGCACGGGTGATGTCGAGGACTGGCTTCTTGCTGCCCATGTCCCGCAGCAGCTCCAGCTGCCGGCTGCGCTCGGCCGCCAGGTTGCCCAGCAGCGGCTCGAAGCGGCGCTTCCTGCCGCCGCTGCGGGAGGGCGGCTCCGACGGCTCCTTGGGCAGCCGGGGCTGGAAGCGGCCGAGCGAGGCGGTGGAGACACGGGCGACGCGGGCGACATGGCCCAGCTCGTCCCGGCTCTGGTGGCCGGTGGGGTGGAGGGGCGCGGCGGGGACGGCGGTCCCGGCCCGGTGTGCCCGGGCCAGGTTGCGCAGGCGGTTGAGCTCGTTGCGCGCCACCCGCTCCCGCTTCTCCCGCCGCAGCCTGGCGAACTGGTCCTCCTCCGGGTCGGCGCCCTCCGGCACCTCCGCCAGCCAGGCGCGGGCCGGGTCGCCGCCCGCCCGCCGGTAGCCCCAGCGCCGCCGCCACTCCTTGGCCTGCTCGTCCCACACCAGCGAGGTCCGCTTGCGCCGGCGGATGCCCTTCAGCCGCGCGAACTGCTCCCAGCGCGTCGGCGGCCGCGGTCGCGGCGGCGGCTTCTCCCGCGGCAGGCGGAAGGCCGGCTCGGGCAGCCGCGCCACCAGCGGCCCCCCCGCCCCGCCGGCGCGCTCGGCCGGCAGCTCCCAGAGCCGGGCCACCAGCAGCTGCGTGTTGTCGCGGGCCAGCGCCCGCAGCAGCTCCTCCCGCCGCGGGCCGGCCCCGCGCAGCCCCGCCGCCGCCGGCGGGTTGCGGTCCAGCGCCAGCAGGTTGCCCAGGTCGAACTCCAGCTCCAGCTCCTTCTCCACCGTRACGCTCCGCCGCTTCTCCGCCTCCTGCTCCTCGGCGACCGCCAGCACCTCCTCCACCCGCACGGCCGCCATGGCGGCGGGCACGACGGGCCCGGCCGCGCCGCTCCCACACGTGCCGGCAGCTCCCACCGGCCGCCCCGGAAGCGCAGCGGAACCCTTCCGGYTCAGTGCGCCGGAAGCGCGCCTCCGCGCCCGGAACAGCAGTGCCCGGAGGCCCCGCCCCGCGGGGGGGCGGGCTCGGCGCACTGCCTGCCGGGAGCTGTAGTCCCGCCTGCGCCGGGACTCCCCACGGACCCTCCCTGGGCCTTCTCCCGGCTGCTGGAGCGTCCCCGCGCGTTAACTCCTCTCGGTTCCTGTCAGGGGACGCCTGCGGCCGTGACTTACGGGCAGGCGCTTCCGATGGACCCACTGAAACCCCCAGCGACCCCCAGGCTGGGGCTGGGCGCGGGCCGGGGCGGCCCCAAAGCCGCYTCCCGCCGCCACGGCGAGTGGGGCTGAGGCAGAAGAGGTGTGGAAAGAGGCAGTGCGCGGGGGGCGCCCGCGCTGTGGCGCAGAGGGATGTTGCCACCGCAGAGCCAGCGGGGCCTGGCAGCTTCCCCTGCCTCTGCCTGCGTGAGGGGCCGTGGCCGTGGCATTCAAACACTGAGCAGGTCTGAGACTGAGAAACAGGAAAATACTTTTCCCATGGGTTTTTGGGTTTTTTTTGGTGGCATATCGTTATGTCTGACAGTCACTGCAGTAGAGCAATGCCTGTAAGTCTCGTTGCAGGACCAAAATTCATGTACTGTGTTGCAGCTCAACGGAGACCAACACAGGTCTTGTGGGCAAGTCTCCTCACAGAGAAGGGACGGGAGGAATAGCGTTTGGAAAGCAGTATCACCTGGCAGATGTCTCATCAGGCATAATGATAAGTGAGGTGATCGGGTGATACTGCATGCACCCAAAGATCAGCTGGGTCAAAGATACCTCTGTGCTATTTTTAAACAAATGAGCTATGGAAGAATCCTTTTATAGCTATACAGTGATCTGGCTTGTATGGCCATGACATTTTGAGCTGATCCCTGGTGCGCTAAAAACAAGTTCATGATAGCACTTAACTGTAGCCAAAGAAAGTGATGGGAGTTTTTATACTAGATACAATTTCCTGCTAAGTTATATCACGTCTCTACGTGATTTATATTATGTTTGGAGTGATGGAAATGATTCCGAGTTTAAAGGCACAGCAGTATTGTTGGAATGAAAATAAAATGCCAGCCTTGTAAAATGAAGACGAATAGCTGATTCTCAAATCCTAATGCCTAGCATATCACTTTGTAATTCCAACTATGATAAAGTCTTTGTTTTTCCGTGTCAACAGTTCTGAGTATGATTCGTACACCATGGAGCAGCAGAGTCCCTATGCATTTAAACCCAGGCCGGATGGCACAGACAGTTTTCCCGTTTACCACAAGATGGCATTGCGCCGGATAGTATTTTGTTCCATGTCTTGGACAGCTCATACTTTCACCTGGAATTACAGATAAAATTAACTTTAAAGGCAGTTCTTTGAAGAGGCGCACCTGCACTATTTAGATTTAGGCATAAATTTATACTTTTGAACCGCAAGGGCCACTTTTTCAGCAGTCTTATCAATACCTTTACACTGATCCTTGTACCCTCCTGTTTTATCCTTGTGCAGCTAACTCTTTGAATTCCTTTGGTTTATATTTGTACAAAGCCCAGAAGCCTTCAGGTAAATCTCTGGGGCTGAGAGGACATAATTGGTAATATCTATTGCACTTCCAAAGTTGCTTTAAGCATTAATGTTTACTGTATATCACTGGAATAGCAGAAGGAGTGCATGCCAGGAATTGGTCTTCTTGTTTTACCTGATAGCATGAAACTGCTAAGGAAGGGAAAAAAGAATCTCAGAAGGTAAAAATTACTTTCTGGCAACTGCTGTGTAGAGCTGAATTCCAGCCTTTTAATGTATTCCAGAAATTGTCATTTACTGTATGAGTGTCATTTACCCAATGCAGTAAACGGGACTGTTCATTTACTCAATTGCTTCAGTGTTACTTTGTGATAGTAGTCTAATAGGGGCACCCTTGTGATTACGGATTGGTGACAGGAAATTCTGTACTTGGTCTCAGATGGAGTTCAAAGGTGAATTTTTTTTAATGGCCTTTTTTCTCCTTTTACTGATCATTGCTGTGTGTTTCATGGCTGGAGGCAATGAATTGATCCTGTGTATTTAGTCTCTACATATATGATTGAACAGTAACAATTACGATCAACAGAGGAAATCTGTAAATGCTTTCTTTCGCATTGTTTTTTTTTGCTGTTTATGAAAATCACACTTTCAGCAAATTACATAAGTCTTTGAAGCTTGTCACAGGTAGATGTTACAACACATTCTTGAAGTTATTTCAAAAAACACACAAAAAAATCTAAATATCTGTTTGGAGAGTAATTCTGAAAAAGCTTCTTGCATCATTTCAAGGATTCAGGCTTCTAAAGAACATGGGAGAAACCCTGACCAAGCTGAAGTCTTGGATGGTTTTGCTGTAGGCCTTGGCAGAGTCAGATTTTACTTACTGAAAGACGAAATTTCATAGTCTTTGTATAGACCTCCGCCTGTTGTGTAGAAGAAAGAAATATCTGCTTGGTTTACTGACAACACCAAACTTTTTGTCCTGTAAGCACAGGACATAACTGAAGAAGGAGCCTCATGCTACTGTGCTTCAAGTCCTCAGCACAGTGTTGCCTGTTAGTGAAGCCTGGCTGCAAAACCATTGCTGCTGTACATAGTGATGGTATATTATTCAGACAGGACATTTCTGAGTTTGTGATTTCACAGTGTGGTTGGGAAGGTGGTAGTTGGAAGAATATTTGAATAGATTTGTAAACCGAACAGGATTTGTAAATAAGAGTCATGGATATTTTGGGCAACTATCCCGTTGTGAGAAGTGTCTTCTGAGGTGCTTACGTTGGTAATCATAGCCATGCTTTGAGCTTATAACTCCCAGTTTAGACCTGAGAATTACAAGCAGGCAGGCAGCTTCATGTAAGTGAATAGGCATGTGTGTACTGCTGAAAATTTGGGCTTTTGAAAGATGAAAGGGTGATATCAATGTTGAATTATAGAAATAGCTGTTAGAAAATATATGTTTTTATTATCTCATGCTTGCTCCAGCTTTGTTATCAGGCTTTTGCAGTAAGTTTTTTAAGGATGAATTTTTAGCAATGCTCATTCATTTTGGTCATCTCTGGTTTTGGGTCCCTAGTTTTAGAATCTCAAATATCGCATTTCTCAAACTGCCTGTGGCTGGATTTGTGAGTGCTCAGCCATAGGACTTGAAAACAGTTATCCCTTACTGTGGGCACTCACAATCCATAGACACTTAAACAATTTCAGCCTTACTCTCTCTTTCCATGAGGTTCTCTATCTCTTCAGTATGAATTATAGTAATACATAAGTCATGGGGTGTGTGTATGTGCTTAATTCCTTAGCGTTTGCTTACTTCTGTTACTGTGAGATGATCGGACAGAAATTGGGTGCTGTGGCAAAGTGCAGGCTTTCTATGGGGTGAAAAAGGCTGTAGGGTTTTTGGTTGTTTTTTTTTAACCACAGTTGAGGTTTGCATGAAAAACGTAAGATGGCAGGGTGTAATTTGCAGAAACACTTGTCCAAAAGATTAACAGAAAGCATAATGCAGGATATATGTGAGGCACCAGAAGAACTACATCATCAATATGATATACTGTTGGTTTTGTTTTTCTGTTGGAAAAGAATAAAGAATTATCCTGCTTAACTTTTATTTTTGTAGTTTCTGTTCAGCTGGGCTACATACAACTTTAAGTTTGTGTTTGATAGGAACTGCTCTAATGTACAGTATTCATGTCTCACTGTTAGTGATACCATTAACTTAGATTTACTCTTCAAACTTTTGCCAATTACCTCTGGATGGCAGTAGATGTAGTTACAAGATGATTCAACCAATTCATAAGCCTGCTGTGAGGATCATTATGAAGAACACTTTTATCAGGAAAACCCAAAGTGCTGGTAATTTTGGCAAATAGTAGAAAGTGCCCTTAAAATACCCACACTGCCTCCAAATCATTCCTTTCCACCGACTTTGTTCAGTACACTTTGTAAAAATCTATGTTGTAGGATTTCTTCCTGTAAGGGAGAAGTTGTTTGCTCACTGAAGCTAAATTAAGTACAACAGTTTGTGGACCAAATTCTGCTTCCCAGTACATTTTTTACCCCTGTAAAATGTATTTCATGTATTTCAGCGTGTATCTTATTTCCTGGGACATATAAGTGCTTTTGCAGTCCAAATAATGAAGCATAGGCATGAAAATTTGGCTAAACAAAGACTCTTTCCTATTCACTAGTCCATATAATGTGAAAAAACTGTAAGGAATAAAAAAATTGCAAGGAGATGAGCCACCATCTTTTATCAAATATCAGGATTGACTTCAGCAGTATAACAAAAATATGCCTGGTAGTCACAGTTTTTACTATTCAACAAAGAGTTAAATTACTGAGTACAGATAATGGGTAGTTGCTTCTCGTGGTTTCACCAATGTAAGGCCCTACTAGAAATGTGTTAAGCGACATGCTTAATTCTAGGCATGTGTATTTTTCTGTTGATGCTGATGATACTATCTGTGCTCACATGCTTAAAAACTCGGTTTGTAAATAAGCAGGATTAGATTTCCTGTCCGAAGATTAAATGTGATACTAGCAGAATGCTGTATTTGTGAAAAACCATGAAGATGAAACTCAGGAGGCTGTAACTCTGGTCCCCAAACCTAAGACTGGGTAATTGGGAATGCAGTCACAAGCGGATACTAAGTAGAGCCTGATTTTTGGTTCAGAAGCCAGAACGTAGATAGCTGGCGAGATAGCAGGCAGATTTGGATGACTGCAGGCATTGTGGAAAGTGATTGGTAGACCATAATCTATTTTGATCAGTTGACTGGCTGTGACTGTGTGGTTTCACTGAACTGATTTTGGGTAAACAAAACAAAGCTAAGCTAATTTGAGGCCTTCCCAAGTGCTTGATGCCTATCTTGCTATGCATTAGGGAATCAGGCTGAAAACAGATTGTGATGTGGTTTGCTTTTTTATGAGCTTTACAGTGACCTGATTTCTTTGAGAAAGTTTTCTTGTAGCATGGTCTTAATATTAGAAATACCAGCAATGGCGTGGCTTGGTTTGGTTAGGTGTTTTTTAGGAGAATTTAAATAACAGAGTGAGAGCTTTATCAAACAGTGATGGAAAGAATGGCAACGTAGTAACGTGTTCTTTTTCCAGGGTCAGTCCTTCTTATCACCTATCTAGAGTAGACCTACTTTTTGGCATAAGATTACTTCTACAAGTTTAAAAAAAAAGCCATGGAACACATTTCCTCCTTTTACAAGAAATCTGTCATGCACAGAGATTTGCCCTGGATTAAGTCTACACTTGCAACCAGAACAAAAATGGTTCCTCTGTTCTTGGGTTGGGTTCATGGTTGGAAATATCTCCCATGTTGGGAGTGAGATGGAACGTGTAAGCCTTCATCCATGACACAAAGAATGTGCCATAGTCACTCCTGATTTTTGACAGAAGGACACAAGGCAAATCAAATCAAACTAAGGGTTCAATATTATGAATCTGAGATTAGGATAAATCTCTGTGTGTCTGCTGACAGTGACTGTGCCAGCTCCCATATTCTAATGCCTCTGTGAGTCAGAAGCAATCCAGCTTCAGGAGTGGCCTTCTTGGGCCACATTTTCAGTAGAAAATCTCAGCCTTTTATGCACATGTACAAATACTGCATACACGTGATTAAGCCTATGCAGATAACAGCATTCACAGCATGTACAAGAGAGATTTGAATGTTGATTTTTGCCAAAGGAAAAAGGATGAGACCTGATCTCAAAGCAAAACAGTGCAATGCATTTAGGACCACGATTCTTCAGTGACTTATTGGGGAACCTTCAACTTGGGGCTAGGCATAGATCCAGGCATCATTTCATACACACACCACAACCATTTCACGCACCACAACCGCCTGAATCTGCTCCCAACACTTGCTGGATGACATGGAGATGTACGCTGAAATGCCGCTTGCCAAAGATGACTTCAAAGCCTCAGCACTACTTGGCGGTCAGCAGGGAAAAGGCTCCCCAAGCCCGGTGTGTAACCTTTTATCCTCCACATTTCTATTCATCAAGGCTGATCAGTCAGGATGGAATTTTGTCCTCGGTGTGTTTTCAGACTATTTTGTTCTTAAAGCTACGTTTGACAGCAGCATGATGAAATACACGTTGAAGGTGGTGTGATGAGGAGTGGGGAATGTACATGCAGGTCCTGCCACGAAGCAGCAAAAGCATTTGTGTGTGCGACTATGCCTCCCACAACCTATTTTGATAATGTACGCTGTAGGTGTCCAAGTAAAAGATGCTAAGTGCTGCGCTTCAAATTTGATGTTTCAATTACATCAGTGGCAGTCACTTCAAGGTCTTGCTAATACATTTTCAGTTGACAGTTATCAATGAAAGGGGAAAAAAGTCTTGGTTTAGATCTTTTTGTACACAGGAAGATGGCACTTTATAGGTTCAATCCGAGATATTAGGGAGGTTTTCAACCACAGGTAACCACAGGTGACTCATGTAAGACAAGAATCTTCTATAAACTTGTATGAGCTTGTACCTAGGATGTATGTTGTGGTTCAGAGTAAATTAGGGGAATTTCTGTTAAACAAATATTTTTCATTTTGAATGTCATACAGCCTAAGGCTGTGACTCTATGTCATTACCCAGTGACAACAGATTTGGTTAAAATAGTTCTTGCACTGAAAAAGAAGTCCTAGAGATTAACACAGTCAGTTCAGAGGTTTTAGACCATGCTCACAAGGTACCTGAATCAGCATCGCCGAGGGAGGTAGCTTCTGGGGTGGGGTGGGAGTGTGAATGCGTGGCTAGGTGTTCGAGAGGGAACAGCAATCTCTCAAACTGGCTTTGTCCCTGAGGGAATTAGCCACAGCTTGACTCACAAGTGGAGATGGCTTCCCTTGGAGGAGTAATTGTGGTTCATGCTTACAGCAGCCTACCAAACCTCTTCTTGAAGAAGTCTGTCTTGTAAAGGTGGCATAACTGCTCCTGTAGCAACCAGAGCTCACAGCCTGGTGCGTTAAGGGAAACTGGCAGCAGTTTGGGGTTACCTTATTATAATATACTATAAACTAAACCAGCTGCTACATAGGTCACTCAGTCATTCCTGCAAAGGGTTTGGGAGCATCGCAGAGGGGTGGTGGCAGGGATAACTGGGAGCAGGAATGACATTGGCCATCACAAGGTAATCTCCCTGCTGCTGCTGAATCAGAGCCCTCAGAGCTGGGGCAGGAAATTCCCTGTCCAAATCTGCAGTCAGAGCTCTTGGGTCCTTGGAAGGCATGAGTGATTCTCCGACCTGTTCAGAGCCTCCCTCGTGCTGCCACAAAACCAAATCAGCTGTTCTGCACAGTGCATCCTTATTATTTTAGTTTTCTGCAGCGTGCCTCTGTTCATCAGCTGCTGCACTACAGGAAAAGGAGCAAACCTGTAAAATGGGATAAAATCTCAGTTTCCAAAATCCTTCTACAGACACTGTGGGAACTGCTCAGTCTGTAATTTTCCTCAGTTACTAAGGAAATTTTCAGGCAGGGGCAGGGCAATTCTGTGTGTAGCAGTAGTTAGGAGCAACAATAAAATGAAAATAAATAAGTATTTTCACATAATAAGGGACAAAAGAAAAGATTTGCTTCTTTAGCCAAGGGCGAATGACTGGCTTAACCTACAATACTGTTAACTCTTGCTTTGAAACCTGCAGATATCTCATACAACTCATGTTCAGTCTTTGCTACTGGGACTACCTGTTAGTGTGAGGTGCTGTATGGAAATTAGAGTGTTTGCTGTGCTGTGCTGTTGCTCCTTGTTGCTCCTTTCTCTATAGTATTTACAGGGCCAGGCATTTGCGTTCTCCAGCTGTCCAAATATCCCCAATTCCGACAAAGGACACCTTCCTTTTCTCTTGAAGATGAATCCTGCATGTACCTCCTCTCCGGGCTTCCCAACACTCACCTCGCTCCCTACAGACCCATCCAGAGCGCCTTGGAGGTGCTCCACATAACCCATCACCTGGAGCCTTGTTTTCTTCTCATCCCTTTCGTTCCCTTCTGTCGTTCCTCCTTCTTTGCCGCATTAATGCAGGCATCTCCAAGGCCTGTTATTTCTACTGTGTTTACTTACTTGCTCCTGTATTTGAAGCTGTTCTTCATCGTCTATGCTCTACCCTGATCATGTCCGTTAGTATTTCTAATTATTTCTGTGAAGCACTGAGCTTGAATTCCCCTGATTTGTGGGGCAACCTTGCTCCAGTCCACAGCCTGTCTCTGGACTATTTTGTCAGTGGACGGAACAGCTGTGTGCTGTGCCGAGGTGCGTCAGAGTGTGCATTTCTCGGGCAGGTCTACAGAGCACTTCTGGGGACCTGGAAAAAGTACCTACTAAATTGCGTGAGTAAGCTAGGCTTAACTTCCCTGTAATGCACTGATATAAATGGTGTGATAAGTTTGAATGGTGTGGTAAGTGTGAGAAACAGGTGGTGGTAAGTTTGAGAAATAGTTGATGGTAAGTTTGAGAAAGAGTTGATGGTAAGTTTGAGAAATAGTTGAGTTGTGAATTAAGCTTATGACTCAACCCTTATTGATGTTACCCGTCAATTAGAGGATCATGGAAAATCCCAGCTGTACATTTGGTGTGGGCAGTGTAACGTATTGGAAAGCAATTGCTTTTCACTCACTTGGTAAGGCCTTTCCTGGGCTTTGTATCTTACATCAATGAAAATACAGACGTCTACAATTGGAGAGAGTAGAGTAAAGAAGAGGAAAACTGAGTGGAAAAATACTTCATAAATGAGTTTTAGAGGATCAGTAGGGAAGAAGGAGGAGAGCAACATCTCTTTAAATGAATGGTTTGAATGATTACAGCTTTTCCTTCACTCCAATTTACTCAAGCTGTGCAAAACAGCTCTAGATAAAGCATATTCTCATTTTGTTTTCGCTGATTAGAGAAATAAAAAAAAACCAACCTGGAGATGGTTTGAGCATATTCACAGATCTTGGGAGATGCTCTTGTTCATGCTATGAGTTATTATGATGGAAACATCTGACACTAAGCCTATGTCTTCTAAATAAACCCTCTAAACTCAAACAATTTGAACAAAAAGAAAAGTAGATGGATACTATCAAACATCTTATTCGCTAAAAAGGCTGGTTTTGGATTCAAAGATTTGTGTTCATCATCTCAATGGATTCAGCAGTGGTCTTCAAGGTGGCATGAGATCTTTGTTTTACATGTAGGAAAAATGCACCTTGACTGCCATACTGATTGCTGTCCTTTGAAAAAAAAAAAAAATCTTGCTTTTATACTGTCACATTTGAGTTTGCATTTTCCATGTGAATTACACTAGTTTAAAATTACATACATATAGAAATAAAATATGCTTGTAAACCTGTCTTCCTACCTACCTTCAGCGAGGTACATTTGTTTTGCAAGCTAACCACCTGTGTTTTCCTTTGTTTGGATTTTGAAGTTTAAACCCAGGCAGATAAAATTAAGCATGAATTTAAGAACCTTATGAACTAGAGCTTTGATCCCTTCCTTTTAGAAACCCACCAATTTTTTTGTATACAGCTTTGCTGAGATGTGATCGAACAGGACACAGGCTATGATTCTGAGTTGGTTTCATTATAATTTTGGAAAATTCAACAGATTGTTGCAAAATCCCCAGATGTACAAGTCCCCGAAATCACTTGAAATACTTCTTCGTTCTGCTATCTTTCAGGGTGGTAGCATGACAATGTTTAAGGAAAAGTTGCTTTCAGATTATGCTTTTGTCTAAAAACAAATGGGATGATAGAGCTTTCAGAGTCCAGAAGACACATTTTAACTTTAAATCTTAGCAAACTTTTGCTGTAGCAGCACTAAACCCATGCCATTACATTACTGTTTGTGTTAGGATAGAGAAGAGCAAAATTTAGCCAGGTTTTCCATGTGTTGTGGGCAGTGAGTGGGGCTTGCCAAGATAATGAGAGCTAATGCTAGGTGAGAGCTGTTCAGACAAACCAAAATATGTTGGCTGCTACCTTGCTTCATCTCTCAGCTTCATCTTTAGCTACACTAGGTGGGAAGACTCCTGTTGTTTGCAGCCTGATTCAGGAAGGTATTCAGGCACATGAAGAGTCCTACTGATTTCAGGGTTTGAAGGGAGGTATGTATTTAACTGCAGGTTTTGAATGCAAGATCCTCCAATAGTGTATCTCACTGAGCAAAAAATCGGAAGGCCCTGCATTCTCACCATGGTATCAAAATGAAGGCGCGTATGCACCAATAGAACATGGATTGTTGGGTGTATATTTTGTTTAAAATGTACATGTCTTATGGCAAGCGCCCCACAAAGAAACTTTGTGTATTCATTCTCAGCGTGAACCTTAAAGCAAAAAAGTGGAAGTGTGCAAATACCTTCTATGTTACTTAATAACCCCTCCGCGCAACTTTTAGAGTTTCTTAATGAAATTTTTCTCTGCTAACATTAGTACAACAGAGTCCTTGTGTAACTGCTGGCCATGTACATCACTTTATAAGAACTGACAAATGAAAGGCCAGATAATGTGTTAATTACTTCTTGTTGAAATGTAAGTGCTGTTGTGACCTTTTTCTGTATGGTACAAACTACTTTTTTGCAGTGTCTAAGAGAAGTTATTTAAATACATTATGAAAGCTATGCAGGGCCTGATCCTGAAAGCTTTTAYGAACCAAATTCTCTCATTGCTACAGTACAGGTCTACAGCCTGATCCTTGACAGGTGTGACTTGGCATTGTCTTGGGTTACATCAGCTTTGCCAGCCATCCCAGCCTGCTTTTGTGCATAGACTGTCAGTGGGACTAATTAGAGGGCCACAGCTTTACAGCGTCAAGCCAAAGAGTTGCTCTGTGTTGTTTGTTTCTGAGGGTACAGTTAGGGCACAGTTAGTTAGGTACAAGGATGTTAATAATTGTCTGAGTATCTGCAAGATACAGTTAGGTACCCTCAGAGCGTACAATTCGGCTAAGCTGTTGAAAAAGGTATGTAAGGGGAAAAAAATCTTGCAGATACTCAGACAATTACTAACATCCTTGTAACCTGCGTTACACGCTCACATGGGCACTGTGAATGAGCCCTCAGCAAGGCAGCTTTTTCCACCTATTCCCTACAGTTCCCTGGGATCTTTAAAAGTTTCCCCAAGAGAACACACTGGTGTTTGTGGGCTGGAAGGATTGAGTCAAGAATTCAGAAATCGCACACTTGCAGCACTGCAAATGGGAAGGACCTCCAGAAATTGCACTGATGGTAATTGTGCCTCTAACCCATCCTTGTCTGTTGTTGGTTCTCCAGACTTTTTATTCTTGTTGCTGCCCCCTGAAAGCTTTCAAATATGCCTACATCTTTCTTAGGCTTCGATACCCCAAATGAAAATCAGTAACATACTTCCCAGGTCTTGCAAATGGCGTTCCTGTCAGTACCCCAAAGAATAAAACTATTTATTTTTTTTTGCAGCATCACACACTGTTGATTCATATTCAGCTCATGAGCCAGTATAACATCGTTTTGTGCACAACTGCTGCCTAATGAGAGGTTCCCCCTTATAGAATACAATACAGTACACAATATAATACAGTACAGTACACAGCCAGTCCATGTTAAATTAAATTGAGAACAGTAAGCTGAGCATCTCAATAACATATTAACTCTTTGCAGTCCTGACCTATATGAGGTGACTAAGGCCTCACGACCAACGATAATTTTTCTGATGTCATACTTGCATGTAATGTCAGAAGAGTATTGAACGTGTAGAGCAAGTGAAGAGCAAAATAGCAAACAGAGCAAGTGAAGCCATCTGAATCCTTCACTCAGAAGTGAAACTGGCAGGGAATTGGGAGAAATTGTTGCAACGCTTCAGAATTTTCTAGGGTGCTGCCTAGAAATGGCAGGGTGAGCGATCCCTCCCGCTGCCATGAACAGCAAGTCCCGTAGTACTGGTGGTGATCAACAACACTTTCTTGTGGAAACACGAAGTAGACCACAAACTTCTCAACAAAGACATTTAGAAATGTCAAGAATGCTGCAATTGACAACAGAATGTCACTTGGAAAAAAGCACATCTTGACACCAAAGCAGATGGCAGATGAGACAATTGAGCATTATGTCATGTAGCTGTACAATAAAGTGAAGTYGTATGAATTTGAACAGCCACCAGCCTAATTAGTGACTTAATAATTTGTCCTCTAACATATCAACAGGTGAAAACAGTGTACAGGAGACTCATCTACCATGAATAGTTGGGGCTGGCAGGACCTAACGAAAAACTGTGCTCTGCTCCTTTTTAGAAATTCAGAACTGCTACTGGAGCTGTCTTTCAAGAAGAAGGCCTAAGCTGTCAGAGTTTTAAAAAGGTTGCATGAACAAAATCCTATATATTCTAACTCTACAAAGCATGCAGCCATGTAAATATGGAACACTGCTGCTCATCTCCTCTAATTAAGATCTTCCTTACTCTGTTTTCCCATTTGTACAGTCTGGTGGATTTAAATGGTTTTACTTGTGATTCACTTTGGTGTAAATGAAATGGGAATTGGGATCATGAAACAGGAGTGAAAATTTATGTGTGATGGCCTGAGTCTCATTTAGTCAGACATCACTTTGCACTTCTCTAACTGTGTAACAGAATTGTGAAGCGAATGTGAATGTAATCTATATAGCCAATGAGATGCAAAATAGATTTTGTATCAGAAAGCATCAAGGCTGAAAATGGCTTTGCTGCTTGCGACCTGAGCATAGATGAATTCATTTCTTCTCACATGTGCACTGTTATAATAAGTCAGAATTTAACTGGAGGCAGTTAGAATTAGAAATTAGTGTATTTACATACTCAGAAACTTAGTGTGAAAAGAAAATGAGATCCATCTAGTTCCTCATTAATTTCCAGGTGCCTTCCTATTAGTTACCTTTATGTTAGCAAGTACTTTGTAAAACATGATTAGTCTTTACAGAATACTGAAATCTCTCTGATTTAATTAAAAACTACCTTGAGTTTCATTTGCACAATAATTCATTTATTGTGAAGCATTATTGAGAAGCATTTGACAATGAAGATCTCTAAATATTTTAAAATTCAAGTGCTGGAGCGGGTCTCATCACATTAGAAAGCAATCAAACGTCTTGAGACAGGTTAATAAAAACATCTTAAACTCATAATCAAAAGGCACTCTTGACCTCCATTATCAGGCACAGGACTCCTAATCATTCATTGATCACATTTTCTCTGTTCAACAAAAATATCATGAGCCTAAAGGTTTTGAGATATCTAACATGAGAGATTCTTTTTCCTGCCTCACAACTACATTTGACAGATGACCTTTAGTCTTTCTTTCACATTAGTGAGATATTTAACAAAGATAATGCAGATACATTTTTCACAATTATCTGATGCACGTGCTCACAGAATCTTCTATTTGGTACCACACAGTAAACAGATAAAAGAGTCTTGCTTCTGTAAATGCCTTCATTATAAATAAGTGCCCTGCTTTCAGCTTTCCTCTTCCAGTAAGATCACAAGGTTTAAAAGCCTCTGAATGATTCTATGATTCTATGAATGCATGTAGTTAACCTGATGCTGTTTCACAGAGAGATTGGTGCATGTGTAGATATACAGGAGGTTTTCAGGATGGATGTGTAGTCTGTTTACATCCCTTCCATCCAGCGTGCCAACAACTGCACTTGCATTTCCGAAGTACCAAGAGATCCCATGTACTCAGCATTTTGGTTTACACCTTTGCTGTCGTGCAGTTCAAGGGGTGGACTGTGGCTTGCCTTTCCATCCTGATCTCACCTGAAATTTCCTGGCTTGGGTACAGATAACAAGGGAGCTGTGACGTTGAGGACATCCGCAGCCAAGTGCTCACCCAGGGTCCTGGGCAGAGTTGCACAGTCTGCGCAGAAATGCTTGCCCTCAGCACCAGAGCTGGTAGCTGAAGGTGACTCAAGTGTGCTTTAGAAGAGCTGCAGTCACACCTCTGGATCATGGCAGCGTTCCCGTTTTCGCTGCTTCTTCGGCCCTGGCAAGTGTCTCCTGCTGAAACTCCAGGTCAGAGGTGTTGTGGAGGGCACAAGATTGCACAAAAGTGTTAAAAGAGCTATGTCACTCCAGAGTCCCCACTAGTACGTCAGTGGTCCTCACTGCACATCCCCACTCTGTCTGTTTTGCAGGTAAAACCTGAAGTTATTCCACTGAAGTCAACAGGTTTAAGAAATGTGGCCTTGTCCGTCTGAAGACTGTTCTCTGCTGGGGAGAGGGGGGCAAAGGAAGTTGTCCTGTCGGGATGAGCTGACACCCCTGTGCTCTGCAGGTGAGAACGGGGAGGGAGGTGAGAAGTATGCAGACGGCATCACAGAGCAGCTGGCAGAACATGATGAGCTCAAGGTCACTTGGCTGTTGGCCCAAATCCATCCAAAAATACTGAAAGCCAGCAATTAGTTAGGCTGGCAGCCCAAAAAAAAGCAAAATAGCCGAGTCATGGTATTGTTCAGCAAGGGTGTGCAGATTCTGCTAGCACCCTTTGGAAGGCCACCATGGTCGTAAACTAGGACCATCACTGTTCATGGCCTAGCTCATCAGTGTGAATTGAACTCAGCGTCGTTTTACTTGAATACCTGCCTGAAAACAGATTCAGAAGTACATTCTCAAATGGATCAGGAATTCCTGGTAACTTTTCAACTTCTCTTGGGATGAAGAGGTGGATGACTGAAGGCAGCAATGCTTTGATGCAAGATGCCTGTTAGAGGGGCCAGTACAAGCTCTGGACAGAAGCTTTTCCCGGCACTGAGGCTTTTACAAGGTTCCATCAATTCTGAGACAGTTAAATCGTTCTTCCCTCCTCTATTAATAAACATAAATGTGTGGAAAATTACCCTAATCTTCCTCCAAAGAGGATGTGCCTCCAGAATCACTTCCAGTACCAGGGACCTCAGAATTCTGCTGCCATATTTAGAGGCGATAAAAACAGTCCTTGAATTTCTGACCAAAATCCAAATATAGTCTATTTCTTTCTGCCAACTGAAAATGTACCTTTTTATTTCATTCGGTTTTGTTTAAATCAAACTTTGTTCCAAACTTTTCATTCTATAAATGTCTCTTTCACTATAATTATTTAAATAAAGTGGGAAAGTGCCCAATTTAGTGAACTGAATTAGTATGCTACTGAATATGCCTGCTATTGTCATTCTACTAGGACTTGTGCTCTGTTCCTGTTATGACTTCTCCCTGACTTCAGCAGATTTACATAAGAGCTGAACCCAGCCTGTGAAGGACAGATTACCACAGGCAGTTGTATTTGACAAATCTGAAGTGGAGATAGTTGCTGTTTTTACATTATTTATCAAAGTCTTCACAGTGGGAGGAATACACCGGTTGCTACTTGGCCAGGCATTGGCTTTATGGCTAGAAACTGGCGGTGCATGTCAGTGATGCCCTGAGACATCTAAGCCTACTTGTCTTGTGTGTTGTGGTCTGCCAGGTCCTGGTTTCCCAAGCATTCAGCTGATCTCTGGCTTGGCAGTGTGACAGCTTTTGTCTGTGATGGGCATCTCTCTCTGAGAAGTGCGAAACACGGAGCTCAAGAGTCCCAGAGAACATCAAGAAGCAGAAAAGACCATGCAGGAGTGTGGGGGACGTTACTGTGGTATTAACCTCAACTAGCTTTASGTGTCTACACTATCGGCGTCCACATAGAGCAGGTTGTTTAGGCTCCTTTTAGAGCCAGTGGAGGGAAACAAGAAATACTGAGATATTCTGGATAACTTCTTTGAGACAAGACAAAGCTTGCCCTAGAAGTGCTTGTTTCTCTTCAGTAAGCTTAGTGGCAATTTGAGTAACTCAAGTGTAGCCCTCCTTATGTAGGTGTCACAGGTAGGTGAGATGATCCTATCTTTCTTGTGTGGGACCTTGACAGGTAGAGACCATTCAAGGTACTACGTATATATTCCCTATCCAGAGTCTTTTTTTCTTGTTTCCTTCTTTTTATCTCCTCTGAAGAAGCTATTTTTTCTCCTCCACTCTCCTTTCCTGTTTCTTTTCTTCCCTTGCTTACATTTTTACTCGTCTATTTTTCTTCTACGCTTCGGTGCTTTGAGATGATGATGATTCTATATAGATGGGTTTGGCAATCAAACTACTAAAGGTGGAAAGCAGGCCAGACAACTGGACAGACTCATTTGACCGCCCTTGCCGAATGCTCCCTTCCTGCCCCATCTGTGTCTCACCCACTTTCAGTCCTTGACCTGAGGTACCAGGTGCAGCCGGTCATTCGACCTGTAATCTGAAGAAGGGGTTGTGCACGGCAGTGAGACTGGTGTTATCCAGTGGACCCTGTGCTCACGAGGCTACTCCAAGCAATCTTCTGTCCTACCTGGAGCCTCTCATGGCAGCTTCATGTATTTCATCCAATGCTGGGAGTCTCATGCACTGGGACATTTGGGGTGCAGTTACGATACAGCTAACTGGTTTAGGGGCTGGGCACTGCCGAAAGAGGGTGGTGGTACCGTTTTCTGCCCCTGCCTCCCTGGCCGTGGRCCCCTGCCGCTTCCCACATGCCACTGGGCCTGACCTCGGAGTGAGTCAGCTCAGGGGATGGACCTGCCAAAAATCACATTAAAAATTAATGAGTTTTTCTCATGAGGGAAAGAGGAGAGGTGGAGATTTCTGTTTGTCTCTTTGAAACTGCAGGCTTTCAGGTACAGGCGCGCTGTGCTCGGGGGTACGGTATAAAAGCAGTATATAAGTCTTTAAAACGTCTGTGAAGAGGTAGCACGATCCAGTCCAGCTCCCTCAGAAATTTCCTGTTGGCTTCAGCGGCTCAGGATTTAACTCTGTTTACTCGCTGCTGTGTTTCCTGTCAATATTCTCCTACTTGTTCTGCATGGTCAAAGACAAAGATATTGTAAATATTTCAGTACAACATTAAAAATGGAGCTCCCCATGCTGGAAAGCACTTATACAGCTATGCTTTATGTATTGTTGTTACACCAGGCTGCACTCTGCTCTTGCTCACGCTACTGAAATTCAGGAGTGATTCCCAAAACATCCGTAGGTCAGCTCTGTGGATCCAGCCATGAAGGGAATGCGAAAAAAAAAGTCTGCAATATTTTTTGCTTCCTCCTCTTGCAACGTTTGAGGCAGAAATTCAGTGTGGCCTCCCTGACTGCTGTTGTGCTGCTGAGGTGTGAGGACAAGTACTGTCCTGACCTGCRTGAAGGGGGAAGCCAGATTGTGTCATCGTCCTCATAGCCGTAGCCGGGTCCTGTTACGTGAGAAGGGGTGACCAGGATTAAGGTTGTTGGCCAAGGCCCCTTCACTTTGTCCTGGTAGACCTGAGCCTGCTCCACCTTCAAAGCACAGTGCTCCCTGCTCACAGTTGCAGTTGCTTCTCATTAGAGAATTCACTGGATTACTTGTCGGAGGTGAACTAGGAGTATAAACCCAGTGAATTTGTTCAAAAATGCTAATGAAAATTCACAGCAGATTTTTTTTTTGGGGGGGTGGGGTGGGGGGGCAGTAACATTTGTTCAACTGTATTCCTTACACTTGAGCTATAAAAAGCAGCAAATTAAGGCTCAACATGAAGCCACATAACATAAAATCAAAAAGTGACAGCAGAAATGTTTCAGTATCCGCCCACCACTTGCACAGGAGAATGAGGAATAGTGTTTTGCTTGTTCCAGAAAGACTATCATAGTGATCTAGCCTAACAAGCCATAAAATCCAGTCTTCTCCTTGGAGTCCTTTACAGTTTTGCAAGTCAGAATGCTTGGTTTTTCCTACAATTGTAAAGGAAGATGCAAGGTGGTACCAGTCAGTCCAGTTTGAAGGGAAAATGCTGTGGTTCCTGCCTCCCTCTGACTCTAAAGAAAGGCTTTTGGGATGGTGGATTGAGCACGAAAACTTTGCAGAAGTGGGCTATCACAAACACATGGGAAAATGATACTATACTTGCCCGCTTAAATGGTAAATTTCTTATACAGTATAAAAAAACCTACATGCACATTCAATCAATGTGCTTGCAGATATGGAAGAACATAGACTATGCATTCAGCACATACTGTCTTTCATTGCAAACCCCCTTTCTGTCTGCCCATTTTCTAACAGATGATCTGGGTGCACACATTTAGGGATAAAGATCCAGGGACTTGGTTCCCCAGCGGGGCCCACTTTCTTTTAGTCAGCCAGATCTTCCATTACACATGTCCAGGCTGTGCAGCTGTGAGCCAGTCTGCCATTCAGGCGGTGTTGGAGCTGGACACGCCAGGGCATTCAGCATCCACCACTCAGACAGTATGTCCTGGACTCCGTTCCTTTTCCAGAGAGCTGCATACATTTGGGATTTTTCATTCCTCACTATTACAAAGTCAATTTCTATATGATCAATATGTTTTGTGAATCAGTTCTTTTTCCCCAGCCCTAGCCATGTGATACCTCTCAGAAGAGACATAAAACTGAGATGCTAATCCCTTTAATTTTTACAAGCTAGTCTTGTTTCATTAATGTAGGGATATGGACTGATCCAAAAGTCTTTGGAAGTAATTCAATTCTTCATGCACACATCCTCCTGAAGTGTCAATTGCAGAAGCCATTTGTCTTCATTTCCTGTACCAGAACCGGAGGACAACGTTACTGTGTACCAATTACTGCCTTGTACTGCTCTCTACCTCTCAGGTGGGTTTCAAGTCAACCTTATAACCCTGTTCCAATTTAGAAACGGTCCCAGCAGTAGTTATATGTGCTAGGTGACAAATTGTAATCTGCCCTTGCTGCTCCTTAAGGGCCAACCTAATGGATGCCAAAGGCAGCTGGAAGTCACTGCAGCGTGCTTTACATCAGGTTAAGGCCTCGGCTGCACCAGAACTCCTGCAGCTATAGCTTGCTTGCATGACCTCCCAGCACAGGAGGACCTCATACCTTTAGAAGCTGTATGGAAAAACATAAATGAAGCAACGATTGTCTTCTGTAGGAGCAGCTGTGCTCACAGGAGATGTTTTTGTAGTGATGAACAAAATGGTGAGAATTTGCACCCCGAGCAGATATTGCTCTTCTGGAAAAGTTTGTGGCAGAKATTTGGTCCAGTCAGGAGCAACCTGAAATGTATAGTGCTGCTTCGCTTGTGCAGCTGCCTGTGCAAGCGTGTCTCACGGCTGCTGGTGAAGTTCTGCAGTTTCTTGCTGCACTGTGCACAAAACTGATCAAAAAAGCAGAGCCGAGTTGGGGTTCTAAATTAATAGAGTGCTAGAACAAAAGTTAATGAATTTCATAACAATTTGAATCCCTCATTTTTTGAGTACACCTACTTTCATATTGGGGATGTCCTGGTTTGAGAGCCACTTCTGTCAGTAAGGGGCTTTAGAAACAGAAGATCTATATAAATATACATTATTTTAATAATATTAAAATAAATTGCTGGTTTTGCTTATTATTATAATTTTGCATTAGATAATTTTATCTTTTTTTCAGAGTCATGAGAAGAATCATCCTGGAATATATGTCTAGGAAAACAATCAAAAGTTGGTACGTCAAATGCTCTGTTACTGCACCAAACAGAGGGGAAGTAGCAGGAGAAGCCTCTGATGGTACCATTCATTAAAAGAAAAGCAACTCAAAACCTGACACCATAGCAAATTAACTATTAGGTACATCTGATTTGATGATTATATCTGTACTGTGGTCTGGACCAAAAAAAAAAAACCTGTTTGTCCTCCTGTGATTACTTCTGAAACACTTTAGTACTGTCACATCCCCCTGGCTTTGCTGTTTTCATTACTCCCGACAGACCGTTTGGGTAAATGCAAGAAGAGAGAGGGGATAGTATAGCGGTTTGACAGCTCTAATTATGAATATTTAAGAGCTGCTTAAATGTGCTCTCTTTTATCACCTAATTTCCTATCAATGACAGCACTGGAAGCACTTGTCTCATTTTTCAAATCAAAGCTTCCTCAAGCAAAATGCTTGGAGACTGAATAGCTTATGCATTCTATTAATCACAGAGGGTGGGAAAAGATCCATCAAATGCTTCAGATAGTTTGAGAGTGCTCCATCCTTGTAGAGCTTTCACCTCCCATTTCTCACAGATGAGTGCGTTTGCCTCCTGTGAATGATCTTTGTGATTCTTCTTCATCCAGAAATGGTTTCAGATTTATCTTCCTTCAACAGTGCGTCAAATGATGCCTGAATATTTATAAAAAGAGTAAATTCTAATTGGGGTTAGTCATAGATAGGAGGAAAGAGTAGTCATATGTTGTTTTCTTAAAGGAGGATAGCTCTTATTCTGCTTCCAGTGGGTCAAGTTTCATCGAAGAAGTGTTACAGTTTAGATGGAAAAGAGTAACCACTCCAACTTTGAAATGAACTTTCTTGGTTTGAGCCAGAAACAATGTTGTTAACTGATGTTTATTCTGTGATTACTGTTCCTTTCTGCACTTAAGGTTGGCTTTGGCCATGATAGTAAAATGATCCCAATTAATTTTATCGGAGTTTTGTTCTTAATGCATATACTGAAGAGAAGTRTCTTCTTTTTACTAGATAACATTAACCAGACTTTCCCCAATAATGACATTTAAATTCTGCAGGATGTGCTTAACTGCTGCAGCTGGAGAAGGGGAATATCTTTCAAAGATGTGCAGACGGTACCCGGTAATAGCTAGGCTGGCCCTTCGCCTCCTGCGGGGCTTGTGATGGCAGAGCAGTGTGATAATGTCCCCAACTTTTTGAAGGAGTCTGCAGTGCTTGTTCCCTCCTGTTTTGTCATTACAACTTGTGAATTTACATTCCATATGTTACTGAAAGATGACATGAGAGAAACATGATGACACGAAATGAAAAAAGTCAATACTTCACTGAGCAACATCTTGTGGTATTTCCTACTATTACTAGAGGAGAATATCATTCCTCCTGGTCTCATCAAAGTTAGGAAGTTTGATGGTATAGCAAGGTGAGCCAGTCTCCAGACTGGAGATGTGTGGGATTCAACAGAGTGATGTCTGTCTTTGTTAGATAAGAGTGGGGGGAAAAAAGGTTTAGATAGGGAAGCAGAGAGAAGGAAGCTGAAAAGAAATGGTTTGGGAAAATGAAGAGCAGGTTCAAAACTTCTTCATGTACATGGACACAGCTGGATAAAAGTGTCCTTGAGCTTAGAAATGCCTAGTCCCACAACTCCCACTGAAATGAGTAAGATCTGCATCCAGTCACCTAAGAGTGAACCTCTTACCAAAGACACCCACAGTTGAAAATTTTGGATTTTTGTTTTCATAAAGTGTTGTTTTRTATCCTATATTTAGTCTTCATCTTCATGGGTCTAAACTTAGAAATATTTTCATCCAGCTACCAAGCTAGAGGGAGCTACAGAAAAATACGGCTGCAAACCTTTTAAATAGAGTTCTGCTGTTAACTGTTTCTAATGCTTATGCCATTAATTACATTTCTGATTTTCCAGAAAAATCACATTTGCCCTCTGAATGATTGTTTTAATTTTCTTCTGATGCACAGTCAGTTTTCACAGCACAACAATTTGTTTCTCACCATTCCTCAGTGCTTAAGGGAGAATCTGTGTACAATTTTATACTCACTTTGCTACGTGCATTGCTGTTAACACATTCCTTCAGACTGTCTTTAAAAACACCTTAAAACAGAGCTACAGTTTTAATTATGTAAGGCTTTTGTTGTTGTTGCTGAGAAAAGGAAGACCAGTTAACAAAGAAAAACAGGATGCCCTTTGTTGGAAGGACGAACTATGTCCTGAAACAACTACCAGGATTATGGATTTCCCACTGAGTGACAGGTGAGACTTTGTAAGAGGGCAGGTTGCAGCCAAATACTGAATTTGGCCTCAAAGAGAGGACACAATCCTAACTGCACTTTATGGATTGACAGAAATTAATAGACACCCTGTGCATTTGGCTGTGAGGGAGAATAGGAGTCTGCTTACATTTTTCAGTCAAAATTATAGTTTTTGTTAATTGAAATGATTAGCACCCAAGGCATATTAACTGTGCTGTTCAGCCCAGTGTAAATGAGCTCACCGAATCGTGTCCTTTATACAAAGTTTAAAGTGGGTCAAAAATAAATTGAATCAGTGACCTTTTCCAGTAGTTTTCCCTGGGGCAAAGCAGAATGTGTCATGTGCCCGAGTAATCTGTTTTCTTTTTACAAGGTTCTCTGTTCTGTGGGGGTTTTCAGCAGTCTCCAAACTTTGGTGCCGGAGTTCTGCTGGTCACAGCTCGTGAGGCAGCCTTGAAGCACTTAGATGACTGTACTGACACAAAGCAACCGGCGCTCCACCAGACTCAGTGAGTGAAACAAGCACAGAATGGCTGAGGTGGGAAGGGACCTCAGGAGGGCATCTGGTCCAACCCCTCCCTCAAGCAGGGCCACCTGGAGCTCATTGCCCAGGACTATGTCCAGACAGCTTTTGAATACCTGCAAGGAAGGAGACTCCACAGCCTCTCTGGGCAACCTGTGCCAGTGCTCGCTCACCCCCACAGTGAAAAAGTGTTTCCTGATGTTCAGAAGGAACCTCCTGTGTTTCAGTTTGTGCCCATTGCCTCCGGTTCTGTCACTGGGCACCACTGGAAAGAGCTTGGCTCAGTCCTCGTGACACTCTCCACCTTTACATCACTCCATGCCAAAAGACTGTGTTGCTGTATTAATCACCTTAACAAACTTCCAGGCCTGATTACTGGGGGTGTGTGATGTGGGGAGCAGGAAGAAATATTTCAATAGGCTTTTGATGAGTTGATGTATAAAAAGGCAAATGAATTATGTAATTTTTACTCATTTTTCACTGGAATCCATAGTTACTTGGGGTATAAGAACAAGAACAAAGAACTTTGATACCACAACTCTCTGTGCCAATTAATGTTTGTGGTTTATATCAGGCAGCCATTTGATGAAATAAATAATAGCTGATGCAGAAACTGAAGTGCTGATTTCTCCTCTCTCAGATGAGTGCTCTACACATCTGACTAGATGCTCTCATGTATTCTTTCTGTCTACGGTTTCTTCCCTCTGCCTTCGGAGAGAGCTCTGGAGAAGTGGTATGTAGGGCTGAGAGCAGGTCACCGAGCCCAGGTCTCCCACCTGCTGACTGAGTGTTGCTTCGACTAAATTACTGGATTAAAATGAGGAAATTGCCCCTCCTTGCTGTTTTTGTGTGCTGCTTGACATATTAGGGCACACACAGCTTTGCTTCTTCAGTGATTCAAGTGCTGCAGACAAAACAGAGAGCTTTCAGTTTGTAGATCCTGAGAGGATGCAGACAGGAGGCAAGGAGCTAGGAGTTGACGTTGCCAGGGCTGGGGTACTTCTGAGAAGACCCAGGTGCAGAATTTACAGTGTGGGTGTACGTGCAGTGTAGCTGCCCGCAGYGTTAGTGAGTCCTTGCATTAGGAACTTTCACTAGGATCATGGGCTGTAGTCTTCAATCAGTATCTCTTGCACAGCTACATCTCTAAAAACAAAGGGTGGGACACATCTTATTCAACTTTAGCTGGTTATTAGATAGCTATCTTGTCTCATCAATCATCAAGGTTCCTCTACACAGAGAGAGGAAGGCACCTCTAAAGAGAGATTTATCCAACTTACCTAAAATGAGCTCAACTGCTGCTCTCTCACTGCTGATGGCAGAGGGAGTGCAGGCAGTTAGCTGAGGCAGGACACCTGGAGTGGGATTTCGCTGCAGATTACAACTAGGTGTCTACAAGTAGGACTCTCTGTGGTGTCCTCTGACTGGTCTAAGCTCCTGTATATAGCCACTTGAAATCCCCCAGAGAATCTAATACTCAGGGTTGGCAGATATGCCATAGGACCTACAGGAGACACCAGCCCTTCTGAAGCAGCAGCTGGAGGTCAGGAGGGCTACACTAGGACATCCCAAAGGCACAGGATGCCTATCCTTGGACAGAGGAATCAAGCCCGTGTTCAGTGCAGACAATGAAGCTTGCTGTCAGGGACCTGTGTAATCCCTCTGAATCCTGGGGACTTGGCAGCCTGGGCTCAAGATCAGCTTAGATGTGGTACAGCTGTCTGGCCCTGAGGATCCTCAGTGGGGTCCTGCTCCTTCACTTGGGAGCTCTTGGTCACTAACAGAGCTGCAGTGCAGGGGTGCCCCTGCCTGGTCTTGCAGCTCCCTGAGCCTGATCCTGGCTCCCTGACTTGCCTTTCTGGCCTGGTCTCAGGTCTACCTTGCCACTATAGACTTGCTGGGGGATCACAGGGCTCTTGGCTAATGCTGGTTCCCATCGCCACTTCTGCTCAGCTCTTCTTGCCCGGATGCTCCAGGGAAGTGCCCAGTGTCAGCGAGGCTACCATCCTGCCTGCCCTGCTGCCACCCTTGGGTCCCAGCTCCCCTTCCAAAGCAGACCCTTTCTTGCTGCTCCCTGACACTCAAGGTGGTGATTTAGCCCACCAAAAAGTAAACAACTTCTGGCTGGGCAGCTTTTTACCTCGCCTGAATGTATTGATTAGAGCTCCACTGACAATGATGGGAGCTTAGACACTTGTTTCCCATGGCAACATCTGTCATAGCTAAATTTAGGTGTCTTAAACCAAAGAGGAATTTCACTTTTACCATATAGACAGTCAGGGCTCAGTTCAGTTTCCCCAGCATAGGCATTCAGGGATGCCTCACCCCATAGCAAGGCCGGAGGATATACTGAAGGAGCAGTGGGAAATCTGTGTCTTGCTGGAGCAGCTCTGGAGGCCGGGTGGCAGAGCCTAAGGGACCTCATGTGGCAGCAGGTGCTCACATTCAGGCAGCCGGATTCTGCCCTTAAAATCAGTTGAGGTGAATCTCTCACAAAGGGCCTGATGTTCTTTTGCCTTGAACCTGTATGTTTTTCTATGCAAACTGCACATAAAATGCCATTGCACACCCTGCTGTGGGTCAAAGTCAGAATGACTGTGTGGGGCCAAGCAGTGGGGAACCAGCCAGGAACCCACTGCCCCAGCCAGTTGGTCAGCCCTGGGCATCAGGCACATCCTTGGGGACGGGTTGAGGCTGGGACAGGATGTCAGCCCATGGATGGGGGTCAGGATCAGGCCTGGTGAGGGGAAGCGGGGTCAGACACGGCCCAGGATGGCCAGGTTTGGTTCTAGCCATGTCCTCCTACGGGCACGGGGATGGGGGATGCCCTCAGCTGTGCCAGCGCTGAGCTGCCCTGAGCCTGATGGCCAGCGCCCGGAGCAGGGAGTGGGCTCAGGGCCCTGCCACTGTCACTGTGCCTCCTWGTAGCTCTATAGCTCCTTTCCCAACCACCAGTGTGTGCCCATTGCCCCTTTTAAAACATCCGAGGAGCAAATTCCTGCCTCTAAAATGCACCTGCTGCTCCTTTTGAATTCAGTAAAGATCAGAGCAAGTTCATAGAATCTGCTTTCTCAAATGATAAACTTGCTTCAGATACATTTTGTTGTTATTGACATAAATGACAGTATGTTATAAGGGCATGTAATTATTTTATGCCCTGTGTGTGTGTAAAGCAGTGCATAAAATCTGAATTCTRCTGCATGATGGTTTTTGGTTTTATATGCAAAAGGAGTGCAAAACCCACCATCAGACTGCATAACTTCCTATTGTATGTTTCTGCATCATTAGTGAGGTTTTGCAAGAGTTCTCTGTATGAAGATGTTCCTAAAATAACTGTATGGATCCTGCATCTTATCCACAGCTGTATCAGGGGAGGTGTAGGAGGTGTCAACAAAGCCACTAGGTGAATTTGAATATGTAATTAGTGTAGTGGGAACTTTGTTCATTATTTGCAAGAATGTAACTATTCTAAAATGTGTTTAAGATACAGCTTCCATGTTTAATTTTTGTTATGGTCTTATAGACAAGATAATGGCATTGAGGAAATTATCAGGACACCCACCAAAGGCACTTGCTCGCCCATGAGTGGATCATTTTCTCATTCTTTTACGTGGAACAAAATGTTGCTTTTACTTTTTTATTAAAACATTTTCTCTACCTCAGGATCCTGTTATCCTTCTGCTTCTTGGAAAGGAAAATAAAGGAATTCTTCAATATAATTCAGGAAATAAGACAAATGAATCGAAATATTTGGGTATTTGGACAGGAGATCATTTCAATGTTTTATGTAGGTGTATAAACCTTAAGCTGTATTTGTAATGCAGTGTCTTTCAGCTTTCCTTCCAGATGTAGATTCTGAAAGGTAACCTGACCTTTAGCTCTTTTTCAGAATAGGGCAGTTATGGTAGCAGCCAGTTTTGTAAGAAGGATAAGGTCATTTTTGTGGTTTTAGGTCAGCAGAGGAAGTGGTAAAAGCTTTCATAGCTAACTTTGCTTTCCCTAATGAATGGATTTTTGAGTAAATGATTCAACTGTGCTAGGATTTTTCCTATTTTTTTTAGCAGTTTTTACAGAATTTTCCATATTGAAGATAGTGCAATATCTTTTGAACTTGTTTGACTCTAATTGCATCAAAACTGGTCTTCAAAAGTGGTCTATGTTAGTTAATGTTTTCTGCTGGGGAGTTGTGGAAGAGACCGATTTTGATTCTTTTTTTTTTCATAATTGCTAGTTTAAATAGGACTTCTCCAAGTTGATACTCTCTCCAGTTTGGGTGTGAGTCTTCATTTAGACTTGATTGGCTCCACATTTTCAATAAGGTCTTGCACCACGTTATAAGAARGGATTTGCGAGACAGCAGTAAGTGAAATGCATGAAGTGTTAGAGTCAAGGAAAAGAAGGGGAAGCCTCAACTTTTGGGATGATGGCCTCGTAGGGGAAGTAAGGGTAGAGGAAATCAGAACATGGGTTACTTAGCCAGCCTCTGGCCAGTGTTTCCCTGCACCCCCAGGAAGCCCACAAACAAGGAGTGGCCCCAACCGATGCTGTGACCTCAGTTCCACCTCCCACTTCGGGAGGATGCGGCAGACAGTGAGAACTCACGTTTCTGAAATTTTAAAAGAGTAATTGGTGCCAAAAAGTCTGGAGAGACCTGAGATTGCTACCTACAATTTCAGGTAAATGAGAATTTATCAATTCCTAAGTGTGGTGTTTCCTTTTTGTCGGTATAGGCTACATTTTTAAAAAGTTGATTTTCATGGTGTGCTTGGCACTGATATGTAGCAGTCGTGTTCAGTCATGCTATCTAGGTTTAATTCAAATTGAATTTTCTCTAACTAGCCTTAAGTATAGTTTTACGTGTTTGCTCTTCCTATTGCCTATGTTGAACTCATTTGTTTCCACATCTCTAGAGCAAAGGGAATCAGATCCATGCCACATCTCTTCAATAAAAGAGCAATCTATATCCAGTTCTCTATTACACTTCACATGTAATTACTTTCTCTAGGGTGGGAAGGTGTGGAAGGACAGTATTACTTATGCGTGAGTCTCCAAAATGAGTTTTTCTGGCCTTTTCATTTCTTGATTTCCAGTTTTCTTCTTCTGCAGTTAGAGCACAACCTTTGAGGCACTACTGAGAGTGTGGCCATTCATTGCTCTGACAGCTCCTTTGCATCCCGATTCCTTCTCTGTATTCTCTGCATGTGGAAAAATCCTCCTTCTTTTCCTGTGCTAAAAGACCTTTCTACTTGTCCTGCTGTGTTTGGCTGGAATTTGATCAATAATCAAAGGCATTTATTCCTAACCCAAGCTTTAACTATTGAAACAATCAAGAACCCCCCGACCCACCCCCCCCCCCCCAACCCCAAAACCCCCAAACCCAAAGCAGGAAAAGTATTTAAACAGTCACATAGGCTAGGGGAAGGTTAGGAGAAAGTAAGGGCTGGGTGAAATACATGCTGGCTTTGAACAGAGGTACTGTGTGGGAGGTCTTGTGGGCTCTATGCAGTGGCCGTTTCTCTGCCATGTAATCCAACACGGTCTGTCACATAAACAAAATTGACAAGAGCATGTGTGTGCAACAGATCATGAGATTAGATGTAACAGGAAGGGGCTGCAGTACTTTAGGAAAAGGAGGCAGCAGGTAACAGACTGCTAGAGCAACTTCTCTGGCTCCCAACCTGCTCCTGCCAACGTTTCTGGGTCTTTTGCAGAAGTCGGATTAGTCTTCAGGCTGGCTGGCTCTAACCCAAAGACTCTAGGTCAAGTGCCCCTGCTATACATCATCTGCAGAGATGCTCAGAAGGTCAATTAGGCAGGCAGTTTGATACCTGTATTCATAGCCCCTGGTCCCTGATTGCAGCCTCTCATGTTGAGACTCCCAAGGAAACTTGTTCTGATGTCACGTCAGGGTAGAGAAAGCACAGATCCCTAATGCTAGTGAATCACCTTTGCAGATGGTTAGAGTTAGCAGAACTGTGCTGATTTACAGTACTTGATAATCTGGTGCCCTGTAAACTGGAAAAAGGTGTGCACGGCAACAGGACAAGAAGCAATGGGCACAAGTTATTTCAGGGGAAATTCTGTCTGGATATAAGAAAAAAATTCTTCACCATGAGAACAGTTAAACTTTGGAAGAAGACGCCCAGAGAAGTGGTGGCATCTCCCTCACAAGTGAGGCACTCATGCCTTGGCTTGGCAGAGCCCTTGATAACCTAATCTGAGGCCCTGCTTTCAAAGGGTGGTTGGGCCAGGTGATCTCCAGAGGCGCCCTTCCCACCTTGGCTTCTGTATGCTTTGCAGTTGTACTATAATCTTTTTGAAGCTGTACTATAATCTTCTCAGACAGAACTGTCTGAGTGGAAGGAACAGACTAGGAAGAAATTAGACCAGTGAAATGAAAGGGACAGTGTTGCTGTGTGACTACAAGCACAGGATGAACTGTAGGTACAAGAGAGATGTAGCTGTGCACGGAGCAGGGTTCAGATTTAAATATGACGTTTCACTGGCTGTAATAAAAGATGTTACCTGAATCAAAGTAAAAGCTGCTTGATAGGACTGAGCCTCCTGTGTCACCTGTCTAATTAGTCTCTGTAATCTGCTGCTCTTTAGATGCTGACTCTGTCATGGCTTATGCTTGTAGTTGCAGCAAGACCAGACAAAAAATTGGAGAATGGAGAGAATGCACAGAGAAACACTGTGCAATCTTCCCATAGAGAGTATATATCATGGAAGCCACTTTTGATTATATTGCCCCATTGCTCATGTTAAGACCAATATCTAAAAATAGAAATCCCATTAATAATGATAAATAAGTGGCATGTTTAACACAATCAAATTAAATGTATAAGTCTTAAGCAAAGATTCTTGTAACAACGTTAATTCATTAAACTATGGGTGGTCTCACCATGAGAGCATTGTATCATAGTGTCACTCATTAATAATCTTTTCCTGTCACTTCTGAATTAAATAATTTATGGAGATCCTGTGCATTTCCTCTGCTGATAAACCAACTTGCTATTACATACTACTGCAGGAGGTAAAAGTCCTGAATATGATCAATCCTGAAGTGATTTCTGACTTACCTGAATCGCATCTTGTTCTTCCTTTTCACGAGTCCTATTGCCTTGCTAGTAAACTACAGCTGGTAATAGGCTTAATAATACATAGATTTAGACATTTTCATTTTAAAATACAAAAGATTTCAGAATTAGCTCTTTCTTCTTCTAACTGCCAAATCCCAAGAGTAGGATCTCAGGCAAGTATAAATCTAAGCAACTGCTATTTAAGCCAGTAGATCAATGACAACTTATTCCTGCTGAGTGGCTGTCCATGCTTAGCTTACAGCTACAGGCACAAGCACAGCATGAGAAGAGATCGGGAAGTGAGGTGTTAGTGGGGGGCAGAGGCAGTTTTTTTATTTGAAAGTTCGAATGTATTTGTAACAGCCCTAAAATTACACCCTGCTCATGCTGACGGACCTAAAGCAGTTTGGAGTTCTAGGGTGAAGTCAATGGCAAAACTTCTGTGGGTTTCACCCATGCCCTATTCATTGAATTATGGTTTGGATGGTGGCAGGTGTTGTTCTGCTGCTCTCCTCTCAGCTGTTTCTTCCGTTCCCACTTCCAGGTGCAGTTGGCTCCGGTTTCTCTTGCTGTAGCTTCCTCATCCCAGTTTGAGACTTACTGTCTGTAAGTCTAAATAATTTCATAGCACCTACTAAAAAAAACCCCATTTTTATTTCCAAACAGATTCCTTACTCCTTTGTTTCCCCTGGTCTCGTCCTTGTCCTCTGCATCTCAGGCAGGAAATTCCTACTCCTTTACATTATAGAGAGGCTATGTCTGCATTAGTAAATACTGTGGCCTGATGAGAGCAGACCTTTGCAGTGAAACGGCATGCGTTCAGGACCCAGTGTCCACCCCATAAGTGTTTCAGGGGATTTCACTTCGGACAACCTTTCATGGGCAGGACCCTCCTTTACATTAGGACCATATCCCTCCCTTAATAATTTCACTTTGCCGGAGTGCGACCCATGCACTGTGAGACCACTCCACAAAATGAAGCAAAGCATGGTAAGTGGTGGATAGACAGGAGATTTGCTGCAAGAGTCCACTCCTCATCCACACACTAGTAGATGAATCTGTGGTGATACAGGGGAGGAAGGTGTCTCTGACAATGACAACACATTGGTCCCTGACAGTCCAGAAAACCAACTGCAGGAAAAACCGTGCTCAGCCTCTATAGTCTGAGCTGGAGGTACCCGGTGCCACAACAACTTTAGAGAATTTAGGCACTGAATACTAACAATTGCCCCTGTACTCGGCACTGGTGAGGCCGCACCTCGAATACTGTGTTCAGTTTTGGGCCCCTCACTACAAGAAGGACATTGAGGTGCTGGAGC
>JAYKAV010001798.1:1152622-1163832 GCA_035582835.1 Phoebastria nigripes
GGAGGTTTAGATTGGACATTAGGAAAAATGTCTTTACTGAAAGAGTGGTTAAACATTGGAAGAGGCTGCCCAGGGAAGTGGTGGAGTCACCATCCCTGGAAGTATTCAAAAGACGTGTAGATGAGGCGCTTAGGGACATGGTTTAGTGGGCATGGTGGTGTTGGGCAGACGGTTGGACTTGATGATCTTAGAGGTCTTTTCCAACCTTAATGATTCTATGATTCTATTCTAAATCTTTATTAGGCACGTGTGAATAAAGATTCCTCAGGATTTGTAAATGTGTCAGAGAAGTATCTCTGATATGAGGACAAAATTTCTGCTCCAAGCCAGGGCTCTTGAGTTTCTCAGTGTGAGATTTCTTTCAACTTGAAATGTTATTTCAAAACAATAACTTTTCCCTAAGATTATTCTCATAAACACCCAAAACCTATACACTGAATTTAGGAAAAATTATCAGTGTAAAGCAGATAGCTGTGGAAAATACGAGTCAAAAAGTGAAGTCTGTTAAAGAGGTAAGCATTTATTCACTCTTAAAAGAGATTTCTGGGAAACATCCTCTGGAAATCACCCCATCGGATGTCTCTGTTCGGAGTCTGAACTTCATGTTGATGTTCACAGTATAACATGGCACTCCACGATCAAAAAGTACATTGCTACCTACTCTTCTAACTTACCTTTCAGCTCCCTCATATGTATTTTAAAGCTTGTAATATTGGTATGTCCAAAAGTTCACACATGAAGACTTGGATGTGGAAGGTGATGTGTGCAGTTTTTTGAAAGATGGTGAGAAATACCCTCCCATCGAAGAAACCAAAGAAGTCGAATCAGACTGCATCAGGCTGCCCAGTCATCCAAAAGGGCCCTTCTTTGCTGGTGGGCAAAGGAAAAGCAATCATGGAGCATGCAGTGTTAGATTTTAAAAAACAGAAATAACATAACGTGGTGGTGCTTGTAGTTAGCCTCGAAATAACAAACGTTAATAAATATCAACTAAGGCTGTAGAAATCCCACCAGGTTATTTTAAACTGTATGTTGCCTAATGAATTGTGTAGTCTTGTGGTGGATGGAGACCTATGGAAGGGGCTGTGTCCCAACAGCTTGCCTGCTTTCTCCAGCTCTTACAAACTCATCTCATGAGAGTTTTAGTTTTCTTGCCTGTCAGGGCCCTGAGCACATCCCCTGCTCCGGGCGCTGGCTGCCAGGTTCAGGGCAGCTCAGCGCCAGTGCAGCTGAGGGCAGCCCCCGGCCCCGTGGCCATGGGGATGATGTGGCCAGAACTGAGCCCGACCATCCTGGGCATGTCTGACCCTGGTTACCTGGTCAGGCCTGATCATGACCCCCCACCCATGGGCTGATATCCCATCCCAGCCTCAGCCTGTCCCCAGGGAGGTGCCCGATGCCTGGGGCTGGGGCTGGCCCGGTGCCCCCCGATTGCCCTGCTCCTGGCTGGGGTGGGATGGGACGGGCTGCCAGGGCCTTCCCTGCTGCCCCGGGGGGCCCTGCCACTCCCCAGGGAGCCCCCAGGCCCTGCAGCACCCTGGCACTCCCCAGATGGAGTCTCTCATATGAGCTACATCAGAGATACGCAGGAGTGGGGACCATGTACACGAGCCTCCTGGCCCGCTTGTGTTGTTAGGAGGAGACTGAATACAAGCGACACCCTATTATTAGGCAGCCTGGGCACCCTGGGCCTCCCTCTTCCCCGCCAGCCCTGGGCACCCCAGGCCTCCCTCTTCCCCGTCAGCCCCACTCGGCTCGGCAGAGAGACCCTGAACTACCACTGTCAAACTCATGAGGCCACTTGTGACCAAAAGGAGATGGGGAAAGATCATCCCTGTCACCTCTTTATCAATAGTGATGACACATTTGAGGAAACTGCTGCCCGTCTCCAGCGAGGTAGCAAGAAAACCATGAATTATTTATTAGTTCAATTAGTTGACATGGGCGAAGAGTGGTGAGGGCTGTAAAATAATTACTTATTGATTTGCCTTTTCTTCCTCAAACTGCTTCATGATTTTGGTGCAAGACAGCAAAAGCACAAGGGCTCGGAAGCCTGCTTGCTTTCCCTTCTGGTTACAGTGGAGCTGGCATTACAAATAATGAGGCTTCAGCTCTGGACATGTCCACATATTGGTGCTGGCACAACAGATGGAATAACTTTATTTGCTACAGCACAGATGCTGTTACCCCATTATTTTCTACAGGCATGTTAAGCAACAATCAATAACTCTCTGTCTGCTTATGGCATTTGGAAATCTCTGGGGACTACGTATGACACTCATTTGTTTTTCACACTTGCCATTAAATCATATTCAAAATGCCCCAGACCTTCAAAAGGTGGCTACTTTTTGGGTATTTTTTGTGCATATTAGAAGGGGGCTAATTGTTGTGCATATTAATACTAATAAAAAAAAATCTACCCAACTTCAGAAAATGACAGACTACGACACTCTTACAAAGAAGAAGGCAGGGCTAATGGCATATTTTTAGATCATTCAGAATTCTGCACAGCTTCAGTAAACTTCTACAGTTACTTCATTTTTGTTGCTACGTCGGTAATTAGCAATGTTGGTTACAGTTTGTATCAATGCCTATATCATGAGGTCGTCAGATAGGAGACAATCTGAGAGTGATGCCTGCTACATGCTTGTGGTGGTGTAGATGTCACAAACACTCTGTTGTTGAATTGTCACCATAGGCCACTGCTCTCGGGTATGGGAGCTCTTCACAGAACCCTTTAATTAACTTTTTTGAAATTTAAAGTAAATTGCAAAACAAATAATGAGCTATTTTAAGTAAATCAGAAGCTTTAATAACATTATTGGAAACAAACAAATCAAATCACCTTCTAATCCTGGTGGAAACTCATATCCTAGGGAAACGGCGTGACTAAGAATTTGTATCATGGCTCAGGACTTCCTGCATTTTGGAGTACAACAGTTCTTGAATTTCTTGACTGTTGTCAAACTGCAAGTTAGAACATGACATATATACCGTCGTTAGTCATCACAGTCTGTGGTCAGGAAAATGTCAGGTCCACTCAAAATCATTTCTAAGCACAGAAGAATATGAAGACATTTCTATCGTAGGACTAGCCTGCGGCGGACAAAAGCGGATGTGACAAGCACTGACATTTAAACCTTGAATCAAAGTTACAGGTTTGAAGAGAGGAGAAAGATTTTCTTTAGCTGGTGACTACCATCTATTCTACCACATATTTGCTGGTTACTCAAACTCCTAGATTCAGGTAGCACAGGGCTGTGTGTTTTTCTGTACTGGCCAGAGAAGTGTCCTGATCAGAATGAGCAACTTGTTTGAGTAAAAGCCAGCAAGGTGGATTCTTCCTGCTGGCTTTACAGCACCAACAGTGTCATTTTTCTTGGTGCCATCATTGTTGTGGTGCACATGATGAATGACCTCCTTGTATCCAGCACTGGCACACACTAACCACTGCCAACAACAGGAAAATCAAGCTTAGGATCTTCTGAGGTGGGTTGATCCTGGCTAGCAACTAAGCCCCCACCCAGCCACTTGCTCACTGCCTCCCCTCAGCAGGATTGAGGAGAGAATCGGAAGAGCAAAAGTGAGAAGACTGCTGGGTTGAGATAATTACAGTTCAGTAAGTGAACGGAAGAGAGAGGAAAAAAAAAGAAGTGATGCAAAAGCAATCATTCCCACGGTGCCCAGCCAGTCTCCAAGCAATGGCTAGTTTGGAAAGTAGCCATTTGAAAACTGGTCTTTCCAGGTTTTATTGCTGAGCGTGATGTTGTATGGTGTGGAATATCCCTTTGGGTAATTCCAGTCAGCTGTCCTGGCTGTGTCCCCTCCCAGCATCTTGCCTGCCCCCAGCATCCTCCATGGGAAGCAGAGTGAGGAACAGAGAAAGCCTTCATGTGGTGCWATCACCGCTCAGCAATAGCTAAAAGATTGGTATGTTACCAACACTGTTTTAGTCACAAATCCAAACCACAGCACCATATGGGCTGCTATGAAGAAAGCTAACGCCGTCCCAGCCAGACCCAGTATGATTTCATACCAGTGCTTGTTTGTGAAACACTTGGACTGAGATTCTGGTTCACCTTGAGCTCTCCTGCTCACCTGTTTCAGGGCCAAATCGCAGCTTGACCAGAAGCTGCAGCTAAGGTGGGTCTGGAGAAGATGAGGTTTCTAGAAATCATGTTTGTTCGTGTGTTGTCTGGTGACTCTGTAGCGGCTGTGGTCCTGCTGGTGGGGAGTGTCACTGTGAAACAACACTAGAGGTTTAAAAAAAAAAAAAGCAGAGCTAGGAAATTACACATAAAAAACCCACGAAGAATACTGTGATTGAAAGCTTCAAGCACTGAAAGATACAAAATTACATGATTAGGTTGCCTGTACCATCCCCGTACAGGGGATTATCACACCTCACTCGTTTGCCCTATGACTGTCTTCAGTTCCACACTCATACACCACTTTCTCCACAGGCAACTTTAATTCCAGCATTTTCTTAAGTGCTTGCCTTGGCAACATTAATGTTCTCAGCAGTTTCTCTTTAACACAGTGTGGGTGACCTATAGATATTTGCAAGAGGCTTTTACACTTTTTGTTTCTCTCTCTCTTTTCAATAAAACATATTTTCAGGAAGCAGAATTGAAGAGCGTTGTGTTAAGCAGGGTCAGAATGAGAAATGTCAAGATCTTATTAAAAAGCATTCATAGTCTGGGCATTCAGCTCACCCAGTGGGTCTCCTAAATTTTTCTTGCAATCTGTTTGGAAAGTGAGCTTCTTCAGCAAGTAAATGTTAGCAGGAAATTAGGGGAAAGTTTCTAGCAGTTAAGGGTTCTTATGTTCAAGTGTTATTTTGAAAATATTTCTGGTTAAGTGCTAACACATTTTCAAGTGTCATTTAACAGGTATGATGGCATTTCATGTGGGAGGTGAGCGTACAACAACAACAGTACTACTCCTTCAGCATGACACATATGTTCATTTTGTGTGCTGGAACAGTGTGGTTTTACGGGCACCTTGTCAATACCTACATTGGCATCATTCACAGAATAATCCTATGGGGATTGTAAATTTAATTACTGTCAGAGTGCTTAGAGGCATTTTTGCACATCAAATCAAAACACATAAATAAATAAATAAATAAGGCAAACCTCTCTCTCCAGTAAAGACACTTTCTACCAGCAGTGGCTCCAAGTTCTGCCGTTAGCTGCCTGCCAGCTATGCAGTCCCCATCCGCGGATCCGGGTGCAGGAGTAGAGCCCAGCCACATCAGTAGCCACATCAGTTTCTGAATTGCCCTTGTGGACAGGGCAATTTTTGCCAAATTGCAGGAACAAGGTAAACATAGCTCCTAGTAAATATGTTTGGTCTGGAAGGGGAGTTCTGACTGGCTGAGGGAAAAGGTCAGGAGCAGCCTTCAACAAGACCGTCCATCCAGGTGGATGTTTGACAGACCTTAGTGTGCTCCTGGGAGGGATTACGTGGCTTTTGGAGGAGAGCTTCCCCTGGGGTCCTTGCTTTGTTTTTTTCTGCAGTGGCAAAGGACGGTCTTTACGTCATTTTGCCCACTACCTTTTTCCCTCGGTTATACTGAAAGTCCTTCTTATGTGGACACCGTGGCCTTTTTCTTCTTGGCAATTTTTTCTTACGCAGTTTAGTAGCTGGTAGTAGCAAGGTGTCAAAGGTCAGAGCAAATACGTGAATTTTACCTTCTTCCGTTCTGACTGTAGGGTTTACCCTCTTAGCATTGGCCTGTGTGGAACACCAAAGAGGTAGTAAGTTTATCCACCGACTAGTGAATTTATGTGCTTTTTTCTCTACCAGTATTCTGCTGCTGTTTAGTTAGTTATAAATCATGACTAGTTTTACTGAGTTAATATTAACACAGCACTTTGAACAAGCAAACCTCTGTAATAGTTAACGCTTCTAGCACACTGTATAACGCAATATAAAAGTGGTATTAGATAAATATTTTTCCTATTTTCTTGCTTCTAAATGTCTTTGTTATCTTCTGTGGACTCAGGGTTCTTGAACAAGGATACTCCAAAAACAGAGGCATTTGCTAATGTTCAGAATTAGAGCTGCATAACTAATTGATGGCTGGCAAAATGGGGAACAAATTGTGTTCGAGTGGAACGGTGTATAATTGTCCTCCTTTTCTTTTCACTGAACTGTAAATCCTAAACATCTTGGTGGCAGTAGCTCCTGTTTTGACCAGTAAGTCAGGGGCTAGAGCACTTGCTACCACAGTATGGGAGATGCTGGGTCAGTTTTAATCCCTGCAAAGCGGTTTTGAAGCCCACATCTCTCACTGTCTCAGAGAGTGTTTTAATCCATGGATTTTGTAAGGTGGAGAGGCAGACAGGAGAAGGTGGGAAGAGAAAAGGTTCTCCTGTTCCTATTATCCTGCTGTGTACAAATAATTAAATACCCACTTGAGCAAGAGCCAAACCCAGATGACCTGGCACCCTGTTGGGACAACCTGTCACTTGGCTGCCCACCATGGGAGTTTCCTGGCAATCAGGCTGCCACACGGTCTCTGTCTCTCTAAACACTTACTGCAAAATAGACCAGCCTGAAAAGGAAAAACTACGTGGATACCCCTTGCCTACATTTTAGGACATTCAAGAAGAGTGCAACTGAAGGACGTTCATATCCACTGGGGGCCTTATTCAGGGTGGGGATTTCAAAAGAAACTCCCCTATCTCCCAGTGGGCACCCCAGCTACCTCCAGTAGACTTCTCTCAGGTGGTACGATCCCGGCTGGGAGCTGTATAGGACACTGAGCAAACATATGCAGAAAGTGGCTAATGTGCCTCATGTTTAGGTTCATTAGGAAGATGAAAACTGTAGGACTTTTTTTCCCCTCAAAAAAATGTAATACCAAGCAATTAAGTCATTAGGACTTTTCTTGCCTTTCCCATCCTCTATTCCTTCCAAGTGGAGCCTGATATTTAGGACACTCTCTGGATTCAACTCCTGTCAGACAAAGGAGATAACTGCAGTCAGGTCTTTCATATCCAGAGAAAGAAGAATCTCCTTTAGAGATCCCAGTCTAATTGATTAAAGACTAGTGTACAAGCACTGTTTATAGTTTTATTTTTAAAAAAGTTGGGATCATTGACCTTTTCCTTCCCAGAAAAGCCAGCCCTCACTGTATTGCCTGGTGTCTGAGAGGTCTCATAGGCTTCTGCCCGAAGACCTAGAAGGGAGTGCCACACCATAGTATGACACAGGAGAAATCCAGTAGACCTTAAGACCAAGAGAGTCTTTCCATCTGTTTTGATGGATCTTGGATCAAGCTTCATGATAAGTGTTGTTCATTTGTCACATTTATGAACATTTCACCACTTGCTTTATGCCTGAAAGAAATATGCTTAAACCCTGGTTGTTATACAGCATGAAAAGTATACTGAATTTAATGGGCCTGATTTTCTTCTCTGTTAGCATAAATTCTTGCTAGTTGTAAGCTTAGTGATATCACTGGTACTATATGCATACCTCATTGATGCAAATGAATGAAGAATGAGGCTTATGGACTGATTTATATTAGTTGAGGAAAAAACTGGCGTGCTTTATTTTAACAATACCACAGAAGTTCCACTTGTCTTTACTTAATAAGTCACTTGCATTCAAACGTTCATCAGAAGCAGCCCTGGAGGAAAATTTTGAATAAGTCTGTTATCATTTCTATATCTTACATGCATAAACATTTGATGATATAAACTCTTCTGGCAATTAGCATTTAATACACGTAACACTAGTATAATTTTTTTAAAAATAATAAAATTGCTGTTATCTTTTAAGGATAGACCCATTTGTTTCCCTTTTTCATCATATCCTAATCTGATATTTTTGTTACCTCTTTTCAGGTTATCTTTCTGTTTTACATTTCTACTATATATTCAGGACCATCAGAACAAACAAGGCATAAACCACAACATTTTACTTACATTTACTTAAATAAGAAAGAAATTATAAATACTTATCAGTMCATTTCAGTATCTTGCCAAATGCAAAAGTAGAAGTCCTTTTTTTAAAGGGCACAGTAGTAAAATGCTTGTAAAACAGTCTTGGTGCTGCTGGCCTAAATCTACTTTGCATTACTTTGTTGTTGCTGTCTTTGTTTTCCTCCTCCTTGCTTTCTCTCCATGATTCAGTCTCTTTTCTCCATGGCGGTCCCCAAATACAGTGTTTTAGAGTGAGATCCCCAGAAGATGCCAGCATTTTAAGACTCAGCATCTTGGAACTGACAGGCAGCATCAGCAAAAGTCTGTATGGCCAGCCTCAGGGCAACAGGGGACTTGGTTTGAATTTTCTAGGTGTTATTGGAGTAATAGTCTAAGGAGGGTAGTAGTGAAGAGTTAATAGGCATGCTAAAAGATCTGGGCAAATAGGATTGCAGGAAGCTTCAACTTGATGTGACTCAGAAATGCTAGCAGAATAAGTGAGGATTCCTGACGAGAGGTCAAGAAATATGATTTTAAGAGCCGTACATCGACTTGCAGTTTCTAAATGGCAATCAAAGTCTTGGTACTGGCTTTCTTTGCAAAACCCAATTTCCTGTCATTTTTTTTGCATGCTTTGAAAAATCCTGGTGTTTGGAGTAATTTTACTTCAGCGTTCTAATAACATTTCACACATGAGCAGAAACTAGCCCCTGTGAGCAAAGGAGTTAGGCTCTGATGTTCAATGAAGCAAAAGTTTTTGAAAGGTTTGCTTTTTTCCACATATACTTTGACAAAGCTGGTGGGGCCTTTCCTATCCATTGCATGTCTTTACACTGACCAGGGAGCAAAGAAACAATCTGAACAAGTTGCAGATTTATTTTTTATAAAGTGCTGTGTGTTGGGAGTTTGTAAATAAAATACGGTTGTTCAAATATCAGGAAGCATTCCTGAACATCATGATGATATGTGAGAAATGTGAAACTGTCTGAATAAGGAGTCAACTCGGGAGGGAGTCCTAGAGGATTTATTAACTTCAGGACACACAGAGTCACCTGCTTGATTTACTCAGAATTTCTGTGAGTATAAGTGAGAACAAAATCTCCCCAGTATCTTAAAAGGCAGATTAGTGCTGAATGTGCCCAATGAATCTGGGAAACCTTGCGTTTGTGTTGGGAGAAAAACAGTAAGGACTTGCACAGACTGCAACAGATAGGTCAGTTCTTCACACCTCCAACCCTAGATGGGAAAGAGAAAACCATTAGATCACTGGAAGATGTTACTGATGTATTTAAAGTAAAGGTCACTGATTTGATTTATTTCTGTTGGGTACTGAGCACCTTCTCTTCCAGAAGTAGGTATTGCAAAAGTCAGCTTGAGCCTTTCAGGTATAGGTACGGTGCATCATTCTGAGAAAGGTCAGAGCAAGCAGCAGCTCCTCTTCCTGAAAGGAGCCAAGAGACAAAGAGGTTTCTATTAAGACTCATTCTGCAAAGTTATGCCTAGACTTTGAGCAGACTATTTTCAGATGTAAACAGAAAATTTTTCTTACAGGAAAGTTCTCAGTCTTTCAGGTGTTTTAAGATATGTTGAGCCAGTCTGTTAGACGAGAGCTGTCTGATGATAAACCAGCACTATAAACCATTTTAAATTGAGAACATAATAGGATTACTTACTATGGTTACATTTATTTTTCCACCAGTAAATGAATGTGAAACTTCTTAGAATTTTTATTATTCAGATGGAGCCACGCAAATTAAGAATTAACAGTGCAGGATATAGTCAATTTGATTGGACTGAAGTTGGAAGAGGTTTTTTACTTCTGCTGTCGACTAAATAAATATTTATTAGCACAATTCACGAAGTAYGGAGTATCTTTGTATATCAATGTTACTCTGATTATTTAAAGTCATAATTCCAGTACTGCCATTTTATAACATTAAATGTTGTGATGTATAATAGTGATATTAAAATGGTAAACTGGAAGTGTGCCCACGATTTGGTATAAGCAGATACAAAATTTATGAGAATGTGATACAGAGGTAGAAAAATCAGTTCAAGAGAAGCGTATCTGGAAACCTATAATAAGTGATTTTTCATGTATAGATTAAGAAATTTTGTACACAGCATACAAAACTAGTGTTGTGAGCTGGTTGCTGTTAACTAGATATCTATGCTAAACCRTATGGTATTTAAGGTCAAATTTAAAATCTGTCAGGCACATAATTTATAGCCACGCCCCAGTAGGTTGTGAGCACATCAGACCTCATTTGCTGGGTAACTGTGGAGTCTATTGTAAATCCAAGAATAATTTCAGGAATAGGGTGAAAGGTTCCAACTAACTCTCACTTTTGCAGATATTTACATCAAACAGAATATATATATAAAATGCTAACAGATCAGAGTAGTAGGGACATATTGCCACTGATGTATATTACCAAAATTGTACTGTGTTCAAGGTTGTCTCTCACTTGGCTTCTCTTGGCTGAAGCCTCTGTGCTGGCCCCATAGTCTGCTGTCGTAGTCCACCATTAAGGAGTAAAATAGCAAGCCGTTATTGCTGGCAGGATTGTTGAGACAGAGAATCCAGCTTTATTCTGTTTGCTTTGGGTTCAAACACACCATTTCTGGCAATATGGACCATAGAGACTCTATGGTTTGCTGATGATCAGGGTATGCCAAGACCAACCAAGAACTAGACTGGTTATGACTTTTAACTGGAATAAGAGCAAAACAAGCTCATCTCTGCCTGCAGRAATCCAGGCAGGCATATTGGGCTGTTTGATGATCTGCCTCTTGTCTCAGTGGAGTCKATTTCATTAAAGTCGAACTTCCTCTTTGTCACTTCATTCTTTTTCCTTCAGACTAATACACCTTCTGAATGAATGATGCCCAGAGGTGCTATCAGAGTCCACCCAAAGGCAGTTGTTCTGGTACAAGATTCATTCTGGTGAGAATTCTTCCAGCTTAGAAAACTGTAGCTCTTGAGTCATCCCAGTAGAGTTACAGTGACAAGATTATCCTAGAGTAGTTACAGCTGGGCTGATGGAGAAATGYGGAGAGCTTGTTCTGAATCAGACGACACCAAGTTGGGCGGGTGTATTGATCTGCTYGAGGGTAGGAAGGCTCTGCAGAGGGATCTGGACAGGCTGGATCGATGGGCTRAGGCCAACTGTATGAGGTTCAACAAGGCCAAGTGCCAGGTCCTGCACTTCAGCCACAACAACCCCATGCAATGCTACAGGCTTGGGGAAGAGTGGCTGGAAAGCTGCCTGG
>JAYKAV010001798.1:1164457-1254269 GCA_035582835.1 Phoebastria nigripes
GGTCTTTTCCAACCTTAATGATTCTATGATTCTATGATTCTATGATCTGGAACAGAAGTAGGTCGCACTTGGACCAGGTATCTTGAGTAAGGTCAACCTGCATCCAGAAAATTTACATCACTTAATAGATGTCCCACAATTCGCTGCTGACCTCTTCAATCTGCCCAAATCTTTGGCACCTTGTGCCATCACTGAAAGCTGTGCTAAGGGATTGGGTTAAGATAAAGCGCTTTCCATTTACTTGGCACTCAGTGGGCACAGGTTCTGCAGGAGCTTTGAGATACCCAGATCCTACTGAATTTCTTTAGAGGTTGGACATCTGCCTCCCATGGGCTCTTTTGAATATCACTTCCATAACCTCTCAGTCAGATGTAAGGGTGGAGGGAGCGGGGCCCAGAATTGGCTAAGAACTGTGGTAATAACTTAAGTGACTTCAAGTGAGGTAAACACTAAATATAAATTTCCAGTTTGACACAGAATCCACTGACAGCACCATAATCTCAGATCCTTTCATCATGCATGATTATAAGCACTCATTGGCATGAGGCACCTATCTGTCACATTTATAGTTAGAAGCAGTGGAGGCAGCTGACATCTGACAGGGATGAGGCAGACCTGACAGGCACCCCCATCTTGGCTTGCTTCTCCTCTCCCTTTCGTTCCTGTCTTTCAGAGGCTGGTATGACATCTCCTCCCTACAGCACAGGCTCTGYCTGCCCCGGTCTCAGTGCCACTAGAGGGAAACGTGCCTTTATGGGATGACTTCACGACCTTGCTGCTGTCCTGATGGCAGCCGTCTTTGAAATGGGCAAGTAATTTCTCAGAGAGCAGAAACCCATTTCAGACAGGGCRTGTGCACATTCTGTTTCCTCAAGGTCAGGGACTTCTCTATCTGGGTACCCTTTAAGAACTCAGCGGTGGTGGATCCTTTCTGAATATGGGCTTGATAATATGGATTGCTGCAGCCATTTGTATTTAGCAGCTCCAGAGTGTGATGATCTTTCCAGACCAAGCTGGGTGCCAGATCTCTGCCATGAGGAACATGCAGTCTATGAGCTGGTTAGCCCTATAGAAATCAGTCCTACAGTATCAGAGAAGAAGATGAATAACCAAATAGCGACTAAAGAAGTGTTTTAAACTCTGCTTCTTTTTCATTCCTTGAAGAGGATAATGTCTGCCTGCCCTTTTCCTGGCAAAGCTCACCTCTTTCCTCACACTTGTTTACTGCTGGAAGTCATCACTTTGGTGGAGGTCATTGTCCATCCACACCCACTCTATGGTGATTCACTCCCTTCCCATCAGCAAATGGAGAAAAGAAACAGCTCAGAAGCTGGTGGTATCCTGTTCCCTGAACACAATTAACGTGATTATAGTAGTTCCTAAATTTGCTCAACATATGTATAAAATTGTCCATAAAATAGCTTCAACAAACCAAGGGAGAACAGTGAATACAGACAGTAGTGGATGAATGAATGCTCAGATCAACATTAGTCTTATTTCTAGGCTGTCCCTTCAATTTGCTAAAACTTGTTGTGAAAAGGACTAGGAATTTTTAACAGTTTATTTCACTGTATTAGACTGATGCTGTCTAAAGCTGAGACTTGTTAATAAAATTTGCCTTTGGTACCTAACAGGCAAATATCTTACTTATTCTTCTGAACTGCTATGCCACAACCATGTCACTTTTATGGTCTTCCCATCGCTGAAACAAGGAAACACAGTTTTCTCTTATTTTCTTACACCAGCATAAATCTAAAATAACACCACCATTGAAATCAGTGGCAGAATTTGGCCCGTCAACATTTTGTGAGTTTTAAAAACAGCAAGGAATTGAAAAGAAGTCCATTGTCTCCAACTTTACTAGAGGAACTTTATCTATCAGGCAGCTGCTGTAGTCTACCTGCAGTTGATTGATGTTAGCTTAATAATGATGATCGATTAGATCATCAGTGTCATCCTTAGAAAGAATGTACTTTAGCTAATGACATCAGTTGACTAATAGATTCCTGTTTAAATGTCAAGGGGCCAGAGAAAGACAGTCTGCTAAGTACTTACATTATACCTATTGAAAAAAATCACATCAAGCCTACCTTACAAAGGACTTTTGTGCCATAGTTATAAGCCTTCTATTTCCTCTACTACCGACAAGCAAATTCTGCTTTAAGTTACAACAGTGTAAAGCTGAGAGTTACTCCATTTGTCTTCAAAGTTTGGCTCAGTCTTTCTAGAAACCACCAGATATAAATCACTAAGCTGTAACCTGAATGTTTCTTTCCCTGCTGTCATTACAGAGGGCACATCTCCAACCCTGAAACCAGAGGTGCGGAAGGTGGCTCCTTTGTCCRCTGTGGTCTCAGAAAAAAATGTTTTGGGTTGAATTTTCTCTTCCAGTGTGTTTGCTTTTGGACAAACTCAAATTCCCTACTTCTAATTACATACACTTCCTATGAACATCTTGAGAATGTCTTCCATCATTATTGCTGTAAACAAACTGCATTTCGCTTTCCCCTCAAGCAGAAGATTCCAAATAAATTTTACATTAATGTTATGCACAAGTTAGTGACTCCAGTCAGCTACATTATGCTATGAAATTTTCAAATGTAATATCCAATTGATTTTTAAATTAGCATTCAAGGAAATACTTGCTTAATGCAGACTTAGAGTAGGTAAATATGAATGGGAATGCCATTCTATTACTACCTTCTTTATGGATTCCTTATGGAGAGGTACAATTTATGACAAGATATRGCTAACATATTCAGCTAATATAAGGAAGTGGTTGAATGAGGGGCATGCTATTCTATGTGCAGATGCGTAATTGCACAGTAGAAGATAATTTTGTACTTTGAACTTGAATCAAAATGTATAGAACTGTGAGCAGACCAATTCACTTTATTTTAATAGTATATCTAAAAGCTTTCTTACACTGAAGTTTAATTACCRGACAGATTTATTTTATTCCTTTTCAGAAAATCACTGCCATTGTAAAAATAAGGTGCAAAGCTGATAGAGACAGCATTACAGATACATATATAAACTTCCTTGTTCACAAGCATGTATGCATTAAATCCAGCTGCCCACCTGGCAGCAGTTATATTTTTATAACTAGAATTTGAATGTGCTTAAGTAAATGTATTATTTTCATGGCGCTGGCTCACTGTTAGGTCAAAAAACTTCATGGACATTGACTAGAGATGCTGCCTGAGCAAAACAAACAAACGAGAATTACCGAGTGAGGATATTTGCTTAGAGACCATCACAAATTTAATTGCTGCTGATATTCAGTTCACTTGAACGCATTCCTTCTGGAGCAGGCTGATCTGAGAGGACTATTGCAGGCAGCAGCAAGGAAAAAGTGAAGTAGCGGTGCTTATCCCCAGAGAGTCAGAGGAGAGTCTTTACCTGAAGGATAATCTTTAGCCACCACTGAGCTCTCAGGGAGATGGAGCAGGGCGAGAGCTTTGCAGAGGAGAGACACTCTTCCTTGTTTATCACTGTCCAGAGCAGGGGAAGAAGGAAGCTGGGGAAATACATATGCAGGACAATATTCCATCATCCCAGCAAAAATCAGGAGGATGAAACACAGAGGATGGTGTGAGTATTCACAGCATTTAATTTTACATGTCTAGCTTAAGTGGCTAAGGTTATTCAATGCAGACTCACTCACCCCCAAAAGAATTTTATTGGACTGAACCCTGACTGGCAGTGGACAGAATCTGCTACATCCTGAATTTATACCAAGGTTTTTCAACTGGCATCTTTAGCCCTCAGCCATACCACCTTACTCCATCAGCATGGATGTTATTCACAATGTATGAGCATCACAGACTGGTGCTAACTTTTCTTTCCTTGCATCAAACTACCTCACACTGCTGGGAGGGCAAAGACAAAGGCAATCCAGGGGCTAACGCAGCCATGACCTTCCTGGATGTGGAGAAGGATTTTGTTTGTGGAGGTGTCTGCTCTTCACAGGGTGTGATGTAACCTGGAGAGACCTGAGGAAGTTTTAAATGAGCTAGGTCTACTCCCAGAAAAGCCTAGGTACAGCAGTATGGTACTCAGAGCAAAACAGGCTGTAGGCAATCTCTCCTGAATGTGGCTCTGCCAGTAGAAGATGTATTGCCCCAGCTTTTCAGTGCTACCCACTCTTAGGGGCTATTGCTACTCTGGTCTGCTCACTCAGCTATGTGTGCGAGTGCTCCCAAACCCACCTCAGTGAAAATGAGCAAAATAAATCTGAATCTCCTGTTTAAATTAGTCTGCTTACATTGACCTGGCTCACACAAGCGGCTCAGTGGGCAGCAATAGAGAAGCCAGCTCTGTAAGCTGGGCAGTCATGGAAAGTGGGGAGCTGTAACCACAGCAGTGGGCTGCAAGGAGTTTTGCGTCTGTGGCTCCAGYGTGCCCCCACACACAGACATGCTGTGCTTCCTGTCAGAGGAGGGCTGCAGCTCCGTGAAGATACTTCATGGGAGGCTGGAAGGGTCCAGGGTCTTATTTTTAAGAGCATGACATATCTTTCATATGTGTCTGACTTCAGGGGACATTGAACTGGGACCAAAATCCAGCTCCTTGTGATTCAAAGATGCTGAGATGCTCCACAACACCCAACTGCTAGATGAAACAGCTGTGTACTCCATGCTGCTCAGGCTCTGCTGTGAGCTCAGGGGACCCGACAGAGTTCAGACAGGAGATAAAATCCTGCTATGAAGGTAACAGCTCAATAAGTGACGTGAGTTTGAAATTCAACCAGCTATCGTCATGAAAGTGATAACAATACAGCTCAAAAGACCCAGCACAGAGCTGTTCTCTTTGCAGTTTCAGGATAAGGAGAAGCATTCATTGTCTCATTGCATGTTGCATAGTTTACTCATTTTACCTTTATCTTATCTAGAGAATAAAAATGTACTGAGGATGTCTTATAGCAAGAAGGAAAACAACTTGAAAAGAACATTTCTATCGCTATCTATCTGTCTGTTAATTTAAGTCTTTAAAAGAGAATCATATATTACAACCACCAATCCAGACCTAAACAATGAATGAAGAAGAATTTGGCATTTTTAGAAGTATTTTTGTATTTTTTAACATTTTTGTTTCCCAGGATGAAAAATTAACTGTTTTAATGGTGGATTTTGCAAAACCGTCTTTTTAAATTTTCTGCCCAATACATCGTGCTGTGACTCATGACATGGAGTTGTATAGGTCACATCAGACTTCTTTCTTTAAGGAAAATATGATGTCACATACGTGGCCCAGTGTGATGTGTCAGAGCACATGAGAAGTCATGCCTGAAATGTGACAGAAACAGTTCTCAAATTCACTTAAAATCTAAGGGCAAACAGCAAAGTGCTAGACAAAGCTGTCTCATGATGTTAATAGTATTAACTMTTATGCTTTTCTGTAGCACCTTTAATCCTGAAATGTGACCATCTCTGGAACAAAAAAAATAATTTTCTCTTTTAAGTATGGTTTAACAGGATCTTTTTTTTTTATTATTTTCCTTAAGAAATAATGACTGAAATTGAATCTTTTTATTTTAGTGACCTACCTAGATTTAGGCTAAAAGATAAAATCTTGTCAGATACTGAGACCCTTAGGTTTATGGTTTTGATTTCACTTGAGGTGGTACTGTCGTGCCTAGAGTTTGCTTCAGTAATAACATGAAAAGAAAGGTACCACCTATGAATCTCCCTCCTTGAAGATGTTCAAAAGCTGTCTGGACATGGTCCTGGACAACCGGCTCTAGGTGTCGCTGCTTGAGCAGGGGGGTTGGACCAGATGACCTCCAGAGGTCCCTTCCCACCTCAACCATTCCATGATTCTCTGGTTCTGTGAAATCAGCAGCAGTACGTTGACCCACAGCTACAAACATATCCTGAGTCCAYGACTAAAGACACTTTTTTTTTAGATTTAGACTCTCTTTGGTGACCACCAGCCCTATGCAATGCTTGCTTGGGTCAGTTAAATACCTGTTACTGCGGCTTCCCAAGTGCTTTGGGTAATGTGTTTGTCTGCTTTCAGATTGATTTTGTATAGACTAGCACCAGTGAGAAGAAGGAGGTTTTGGTTAAAATAGACTGAGAATTACAATATTTAAATTATTCTCCATCTGAAGCCATGAACACATGTATATACGTGCATTTCATGAATTAATAAAAATTTGAGTTTTATTCTTCTGAACATAGACACATAGTTCTTCATAATATATTTTACGAAAGTGGTCACAGTCATCATCTCAATGAGTTTACACCTAATATTTAATCCCAAAGTCTCTTACAAAAAAGAGGAATCCATTTTATAATATCACATTCTGATAAATCTTTGACCAGATCTGCTCAAAAGTCTGGACAACATTTGTCTTTGCTTGAGCCCAGGCCTGCCTTGACGTATGATACAGATTAGTTACTGTATGTGGTAATTAACTGTTTGTAATTACTCATCTATAAACCATTGCAGCTCATTTTCTCTCAGTTGTGTTGTGTGTATTGGTGCAATATTTTTTTCCTCTTTACCTGCACCAGGGCAAAGAAAATTATGTACTGTGTCCATGCCACGAGTCTATCAAATAATAGATCTATATTGCATTACTGTATTTATATTTAAAAATTTCAGTCAGGATTTCTAAATATTCCTTAACACAGCAACTGTTAATGGGAATAGTTGTCAGATGAAAATTATTATGTCTAAGTTCTGTGCTTATTAACATTTAGCAACTTCTTTGGAGTAATTAATTGTCCTTTCCTATTGAAAATCTTCATTATTTGGTAACAGTGCCAGTTTTTTTGAAGTGTGGGACCAAAATTCATTTGATCTCTTTGCCTAAAAAAAAATCTTTAATTTCCTGACTCTTCTGTGAGAACAAGTGTGGTTAAAAAGGGCTGATTGCTCTTTTCTAGTACTGCCGTTAAAGTTACGTTCAGGGAGATGGAAGTCATCATTTCTTCTTCTCCTAAGCTCTTCTAAAATGTCACTCTTGACATATACTGTATATACACTGCAAAGTGTGCCCAGATCCCAGATCCAGGCTCAGATCCAAACCTCTGGTCTGGCCAAATTTTTGTTTTTTACTGCATACAATCCACGCACGTGTCTTTGCTTCTATTCTGGTGCATCAGTTTGGAGAGAGTTTGGGGCGAAGGACGTTATAGGAACGTGTCCCAGCGTCCTTAATACCCCCTTAAATAGAGCCACTTGAAGGACTAGCTCATGGGAGAACCTGTCTGCCCATCAGCTATCTCAGCCTGTGCCTGGTGTGCCCCAGGCTGAACTTGGGCAGGCATATGTTTCCCATAGGAGGTGACTGGCTTTACTTAGCTCCCAGTTGCCTCCTGCTTGCTGAGATGACAAGGAGGTGTCTGTATTTCGCTGTAATGACACCCAGGTTTGGTCCAGCTAAATCAGAAAAGGTGCAGAAAGGGAAAGCCAGGCCCTGCAGAGGCACAGACCGGCTGAGTGTGGCACAGCTGGTAGGCAAGGCTGAGAATGAGGATGGGGTGACAGTGGGGACTGGTCTCCTCTCTTACTGGGCATCGCAAAGCAAGCATGGCATGCTAAATTAAAACTAAATAGGTGGTAACAAATAGACATGTTCATACACCGCAGTCCTAGTGAGAAAGCACCTGGGCCCATGCAGCAGCCAGAGCTGTACCCCAGTTTATAGGTGAGGACGGACCAGTGCAGGCACATCTGGGCAGGAGGCAGGGAGTTCTTGGGCTACAGACTGAGTCACCAACAGGTTCTCGTCTGACCAGTCTGGCTTCCACAGGCTTTGCAATTTTACACAGACGAGGTAGAGAGTCAAGAAAGGTTAAATCCCAAGCAAAATACATTCACTCATATTCAGAGGTACATCAGGCTCCATGAATAACACTCCATCACAAACCCTTGTTTCAGTTTGTTCCCTGCTCCTATCTATATTCAGAAGAAAGTGGAAGCTAGCTCCTTAAAATATTTATAAAGCGTTTTGTGCAACTAGTCTAAGTTCTAAATTTAACTTTCCCCTTAAAGCCACAAAACATTCTTGGTAATAAATTCTCTCTTTTTTCCTATTTGGGAAGGAAAAGAACTTGTTTATTTTTAACAATTCAGTTCAGAGGAAAAATTATAGCATAGTGAATAGCAAGTAAATTAGCAATTCTCTCTATTATCCAAACCAGCAGGTCTTCTATTAACAAGGGCAGTTTGTGACCCCTGGATTACAAGATCAATCAGGCAGTTCATTTTTCTTTAATTTCAGGGCATTAAGTAATTGTAAATCAGTCAAAAGCTGCATGTAGGACTTGTATTTACCTGTGCTGAGTTGATTTAACTGATTTAATACCACTTTCTTACTCCTCCTGATTTATTTTCTGAAGCTGGGGTTGCTGATTGTATGTAATTTATCCCAGATTAAGGACAGTTATTAAAGACTCTCTCCAGCAAATCCGATGCAGACAACACCTTCACTCTCACTTTAAGAAATGTGCTTAGACAGCCTGACACTCAGCCAAAGGGATGTTAATGATACATAGGCTGGGAAAGGGGAACTATTACATCTGCTCTGTTTTGTCTGCAAATTTAATGGCAGACTTTTTTTTTTTGTAATCAGGCATGTATGTTGGCACATAGAGCAGCTGGTGGGTTAACTGGCCAAGGCAGCTCAAATGAAACTTAAATACAGGAATTAAGTTTCATGTCCCCCTTCTAAGGCTGGATTTTATTCAATTGTAGTAGAAAGCTCTAAGTAGTACATAGCAGAGGCTACCATTGTGCACAAGGTGGGATTGGGGAGGAAACATCCATCTCCATATTTTGTTCTTCTTAAAAAGACAGATGAGACCTAATTGAGTTCCTCTTTACCTGTAGGTCTGTACGGTCTGCTGACCATACCTAGGAAGCAGGAAACCTTGCATTTGGTTTCTTCTAGATCACTTGACTACCCATAGACATTTGCTGCATGTCAGCTTCCAACTTTATGGTCCAAAGGCAGTAGTAGCTACATGTGCACATGCACCTCAAGCTCTTGTTCTGAGTTGGTGCCATTAAGTGGAGTCAGATTCAAACCAGTTGGTGCTGGGAAGCCTGGAGCCTGATCCAGGGAAAAGAGGAGCGTGGATAGGTGATACTACAGCCATTGACCTCACCAGCTCCTGCAGCCCTAGAGGGACATGGAGCCCAGCAGAATTCAGAGCAGCTTTAAGACTGGCCTGAAATATGCCATGGTCTAAATCATTTCCTTGGAGCCAGAGGCGAACTGAAGTAGTGTGAAGCCATGCTGGTAAGCTCTAGGGTAATTGAAGGTCTGTTTTATGACTTAGGTGCAGGACCAGAGATCTTCCTCAGAAATTCAAACAGCAGTCAACTGCACTGCTGGATTGCGTTGTTCCACCTTTGAAGATTAGAAGAATTGGATGGCTGAGATTAAAGTATATTTTTACTGTGTGAAGGCATACAATCCACCTACTCAGAGAATTAGATGAGTCATTCAAAAATTCAGTGCATCAATACATTATTTTTTAAACACAAACAAAATCTGAATTAAGCAAGTTTGAGAATGATGTGAATGGGCACATACTTGCTTATGAACCTTTGGTAGAAAACATTTATGGTGAAGAGGATGTCAGTTTAAAAAAATAAAACATTTTCTAGAAAGACTAACATCAGAAGAGAGATAGTAGATGTATTTCTCAAGGCCAGTCCCTGCTGCTGGTTCTGCACCATCAAGGACAAAATAGGTATGAAGATGGATGGTATTTAAGGCCAGAAAGCATCTTTAGATCTTCTAGCCTGAAACCCTTCGTGCATCACATACATGCAGGACATTGTCACCTCTAAGTTGAATTCAGTAACATGTTTGATGAAAGACCTCCCAGAAAGGCACTGAGTCCTGTTTTGAAAACACYTGAGAACTGGAGAGCCTAGCTCTTGACTAGGCAGTCTGTGACAATGGTTACCCTGTTTCATGATAAAAACGGTGTGTATCTGCTCTGACTTGGAGCTGTGTGGCCCACGTTTACCTCCAGCACCCACATCTTCTTATGCCTTTCYCCACTGGATTAGAGAGCTCAATGGATCAGAGCAGTAGACACCACTTTTCAATGTATCAGATGTCTTAATTACTACACCAGCTGTACGGGTGATCCAGGAGAAGAGCTTCGCTGGAGCACCGAGGACTGTGCTGTAGGCTAGGACTGCTCTGCTGCTCCCGGGAGGCTGCATTACCCTCCGCAGCTGTAAAACTGAAATTGTGCAAAGGTGATTCAGCTTTTTAGCATCTGGAACCTCAGGGAGAGCAGTGTGCTCTCTACCCTGCCCGCGTTCTTCCATGGACTGCAGACTTCTCCTCCATCCTCACTGCCCTGTGACTAAGGGCAGGGTTCAGCCACAGCTTAACGGCAACTGTAAAATGTGTCTAGGTCCAGACTATACAGTCAAATTGCCTCTTTTCAGTAACATAAAGGTTCTTCAGYGATGCTGTGGCAATGCAGAGGTACCTTACAGTGAAAAACACTTTATTTTACATTCACTTAAAGGGATCTTTTTATTGTCAAAGTAGCAAAAGGAGGCCATAACTGACAAGCTGACATTTTTGGAGGATACATCTAAGATATGCAAAGGAACAAAATGCAGAAATTCATGGGTCARGTTCCCTGACCTGACAAGTACTTCCACAATCTACAGAACAGTCCTGTGAGGCAGTACTAGCTTGTGTCCTCTATGGGAACTAAGAAGTCCCACCTCTCAGCAAGGTTAGCAGACGTGGGTGTAGTGCATAGCCGATGCAGTCAGACTGCTGTTGGTTCCCAAACGAGCTCAGTAAACACCATCCCAGGGGTCTACATACCCTCAACAAAGCATTTATATCAGTATGTTCAAAACCCTGTGCTCAAGCCTTTGGACTTGTAAATGTTAGCAGTCTGTAGTTTCTGTGATGTGATACAGATTTGGAGGCCTTTACTACCCTGTTCTCTTTAAGACAGTGTATCTACATGGAGTATACTGCCTGGGCCTCATCTGGAAAAGAAGAAATCCAGYTGTACATGTTCCAGTGCTCCTTCAGCTTTGCTGCCTCATCCTTGGGATGACACATGTCACAGGTGATATAATGTTTTCTTCCAGAGCTCAGGAGCAGACTTGTTAGTCATTGGAGAACTCAGCACAACTCAATTAAATTTCTTCCACTACCTAATTGACATTTAGTCAGCTAGGAAGAAAACAACACCAACAGAAAACAGTCCTTGCTTTCAGTTAAGATGTTATGAAACTTCATAACATCCCAACTGGCCAAATGCGAGGAAGAAATGAGGAAAATCTAATTAGACATTGCATGGCCTCTCCTCCAAGATTAAATGTAATATATTTGTGGTTACAGCTTCCCTTGAGGATCCTCCTACTCATGTCAGGCATACAAAAGTGTTAAAACATCTGTGACAGCATGGTGCATAACATAATATGTAATCTGTGGTCACAAGATCGGGGTTAACTCTTCCAGCCAAAGAAGGTGATATGTCTGCTGAAGGCTTGAGGCTCTGAGCATCTGCGATAAACTTAATCTCTGAAAGTGAGATGGACATGCACAGCCATTGCCATAGCAATGCGGAGCATGCCTCAGCTTTCGATGTTGTAGCAGATTGCTCTTGAGAGCAATGCAGGACGACGTGCCCATCTTTGGGAACAACATCTTCTTACAGACAGTTTCCAGCACTTAGCAATCCCCAACACCACTCTTTGAGCTATTGTGTTTTTTCCTAACAATTCCTGAAATCATATAAACTTAAGAAAACATATAGTCATCAGGATCCTACTGCCTCTTAGCCAAAGTATTCGTGACATTGGGACACAAAATGTATGAACTCTCCCTTTTCTCCAGAACCTGGGGAGGGGGTTAATCAAGAAGCAACAGATGAAACTTGACTCCAACAGACTTTTGACACTGTCTCAGGGCTATTTGTCTTAAGCAGTATAGGGGAACCTTGTCTAGTTCAAGTTTCTTTCTGGTAGTCTGTGGACTGACTTCTAGTCTTTTGTAAGATATCAGAGATGAGTTGCAAAATGGTTACTAACAACAGTTAAAAAGAAACGTGTGCACACTTCTATGCATGCTGGGAATGCAAAACAAGGAGGGAGGAGAAATAAACTTTCATCTAGTTTTCACCACACCTAAATCTCATGTGGTGTCATTGCACAAGATGGTCCAGTGATCTTTATTTTATTTTTTTTCAAAAGGGTTGAGTGGTTCTTGTTGAATAAGGTTGAAGAAGATTGCTCTAGATGAAAATGCAACACAGCCAGTACAAATCTGGTTTAAAAACCTTGTTCAGAGAGTAGTTATGATTACCTTTCCAACTGAGGAGATGCATCCAAGGAGTTATAACCTGGGCTTTATATTCAGTATTTCATTAATGGTTTGGATGATGGAATAGAGAATATACCTGTTAAACCTGCATATGACACCCATCTGGGAGGGGCAGCATAAGTGGCAAAGGACTTAAGTTACTGACAATCTGAAAAAAACCACTACTGGGCTAAAAAGCTGCAGCCCAATAAGCAAAGTTCTGTTATTAGGAAGAAAAATTCACAAACCTAAAATGAAGGTATTCAGTAGACACAGATTTTCTGAAAAAGTCTAGGGATTACAGCAGATCACAACTGAATTTACATCAACCATGTCACATTGTGTGGATAAAAAAGCAGGTATCACACCACAATGTATGAAGAGGAGTGCTTTACTCACTACTGATAAGGCTTCACCTTAGTCTTGTGTCCAGTCTTGTGTCCACCATCCTGCAAGATAGATGTAGAGTCTAGACGAGGGTAGTATGGGTGATGCAGTCCTAGGAAATAAAGTGTATGTGGATAGACGAAAGCAACTGAGAGGGGTTAATACAAAGAAAACTGAGTGAGACACAGTTGTGGTGTCCAAATAACGTTTTGATAGGATGAAAACTCATGGGCTGTGTGGAAATTGCAGTTAGGTGTTAGGAAACCTTGGCAATGGTAAGGAAAGATTGATATGTGGGTTGGGGCAATCCCCAGTATCAATACAGGCTGGGGGATGAAGGGATTGAGAGCAGCCCTGCCGAGAAGGACTTGGGGGTACTGGTGGATGAAAAGCTGGACATTAGCCGACAATGTGCGCTCGCAGCCCGGAAAGCCAGCCGTATCCTGGGCTGCATCAAAGGAAGTGTGGCCAACAGGTCAAGGGAGGTGATTCTGCCCCTCTACTCCATGCTGGTGAGACCCCAGGAAAGACATGGACCTGTTGGAGCAGGTCCAGAGGAGGGCCACGAAAATGACCAGAGGGGTGGAACACCTCTCCCATGAAGAAAGGCTGAGAGAGTTGGGGTTGCTCAGCCTGGAGAAGAGAAGGCTCTGGAGAGACCTTACTGTGGCCTTTCAGTACTTAAAGGGGGCTTATAAGAAAGATGGGGACAGACTTTTTAGCAGGGCCTGTTGCGATAGGACAAGGGGGAATGGTTTTAAACTAAAAGAGGGTAGATTTAAACTAGATATAAGGAAGAAATTTTTTACGATGAGGGTGGTGAAACACTGGAACAGGTTGCCCAGAGAAGTGGTAGATGCCCCATCCCTGGAAACATTCAAGGCCAGGCTGGATGGGGCTCTGAGCAACCTGATCTAGTTGAAGATGTCCCTGCCCATGGCAGGGGGCTTGGACTAGATGACCTTTAAAGGTCCCCTCCAACCCAAACTATTCTATGATTCTATGATTCTATGATGTGGAGTCTCTGTGATCCTACCTTGAGGCAAGACGATGGTCTGGTGTATCTCAGCCAGGACCATCAGACAGTTGAGGCCATCTGGGTGCACAGCTGTCAGCAGCATGCGTGTCCTATCTACCTTCTGCTCTGCCACAGTCAACAAGGAATAATTTGTGTGGTATTTTGTATATGCTACCTCCTATTTTTACTTGGGTTGATCTTCCCACGTCTGAGGTGCTGAGTTTTCCATCTCACATTTTCACTGTTTGCCTCTATTTTTACTGCTGATCATCTGCATGAGAATGCTTTTCTGTACTAGTTCTTTACGGTTTCACACCAAATAGGAGCTTTTAATGAGTTACTCAGCTTCCAAGGCTGAATTAGTATCAAACAAAATAACTCATATTTCACCACATGGTTCAGAAGCCACAGAAGCAGAAGGCCTCTACCATTTGGATATAAAAGAGCATAGTAAGAATTACTGACAAAACTGATGTTCACAATCTCTGTAAAGCAGGTAGGTATCCTGAGTATGTAGGAAACAATAATGGAGCCAAGTTGTACTAAGCAGAAAGTAGCAGTTAAGAGTAGCCCCTTGAAGTAAGTACGTTTATGGTGGTGTAAACCAGGCCTGGCTGAGGGGAAAAACAGACTCAAAGGAACTTGACTCATGTTACATTATCATAAGATCAGCTTCAACCCCAATAGGCTTAAGCTTCTCACACTGATTTTGATTAAACTCTTGTCACATGTAATATTGATTTCAACTGAATTATTTCTTTTCACACAATGTGAAGAAGGTGGTCTGTCCCTATGAGCGTAGAAGGTCTGCATGTCCTTCAGAAAAGATATAGAAAGTAGTCTGCCCTTCCAGCATTGATTATTGTTTCAATACATGCAGGAACAGGAAAGCATTATGCATGTGCATTTCCCAATGGCTAGTTTCAGCACTAAAGGGAGAAGTAACATTTGCATTCCTTAAAGAACTGATTGAGATTCTAAAAACAGATTGGAAACTTAATGGTAAGAAAGGCACAGCTTGAAAGTCTTTACTTTTTGGCATGAAAGTGTGGACCAGATTGACACAATCTGTGACGTAGTTTCTAATGAAGCATTTGTAATGAGACATTTAAAGCAACTCAAGAGGCCTCTCTATCCTGTTGGGAAAGGAACACAAGGAGCACATATTTGAAATTCATTCAGCAATGAATACATAAGCTGATCTTGACATGAATTTAGAGTAGGATTCAATTGTAGATAGGTGCTTGGGGAAGAAGTTGCTTGTAGCAAAAAAAAAAAAAAAAAAGAGAAGAAAAGAAAAGAAAAGAGAGAGAGATATAAATTAAGAGCTAAAATAGTTGGAGGAAACTCTTGGGAAAATTACCAAGAAAAGAGAGAGGTTTCTGCTTATTGAACTGTTGAATCATGGAACTGATTTCAGTTGGAAAACTTTGTGCTGAAATTTCATGCAGAGACAAATTTGGTTTTCTCAGTAGGTAGGTGGGAAGGGTGGGACCTCCTGATTTCTGGTTCTCATTCACATCTTGCTTACCGCAGGCAAGGAGGCATCTTTGGTACTCACTAACACACTGTAACAAGCCCATTTTAAACCTCTGCTGTAGCTGGGGTGAGTGTGATGTAAAAATTTTTTTTTCTTAGTGCTTAAATATTTATTAATTAGGCAACTCAAAGCATCCCACTAGGCCTGACCTTGACCTGCTAACATCTGTTAAAATCATAATTTACCTTATTTCCCGTTGAAAAACACCTGTTTCCCTACAGAAAGCCACAAGAAATGAATGACTGTGCTCTAACAATCTGACCTTGCTTCTGTAGCTCTGTTTTCTGATCCTAAAATGTTGGTTTTGCTTGCTTCCTTTGCTAATTAGTTAGGGATTAATTTTCTACCTAATCTGCTTGTGTAGCTCTTTGAATATAAAGTGTTTTTAAGTGCCAAATATTGCTGTTACTGCTGATTAGGTTATTGGGTAACAATCAGTAGCTGAAATAGGACTTCCCAGAATGAGAAGCAAGTATGGCACTCTTCCATCCTCTTTCCCGTCTGTGGAATGGCTGACTCGCTCTGCAGCACCCGTACGGCATACTTGTAAACACCTTGCTGAGGCATATATGGCTATATGACATAGCCATATACACACGTGTATTTTAACACCTGATCATGAAATTAACTTTTGGATGCAATGGCAGCTATGGCTTTCAATGACGTGAGTAGCACGTGACACCCTGCAGCCGTCCTTTAGGACTATAATCCAGAGATGTGAAAACTCAAAAAGACTAATGTCTTGGTTCATGTGGTCTGACTTTTGCCCCAGTTTCTGTGCCTAATATCTCCTCTTGGCTGGCTGTAGGTCCTCAGAGGTGCTAATTGAAAACACTAGGCATGAGGAATTAGCGAGTGAACCGAGCTGAGTTGGGCACAAGCTGTCTCCTGTAGCACATGAAGTTCAGAGAAATGGCTGATTACAAAAGCTGTCATCTTCCGCAGTAGTCATGGGCCGAAGTCTAGCATAGGCGCAAGGGAAATTCTTGTCCTGGAGACACTTTTTGATTGATTTTGCTGTCAGGATATAAGTCAGGAAGGCACTCCCAACTCTAGCCTCCAAGACTAGGTCTGCAGCRTCTTTTAGGCCTGTGCTGATGGCACTCTGGTGAACTGCATCACGGAAGGAGCTGGCTTTATACTGTCAAGTGTAATAAACCCAAATGTTAGTATGAATTTGCTAACAAATGAAGGTAATTGGGTTCTTTAGGAGGGAATGAGATGACAGCTTTTACTGTACTTCAAATATCAGTCCCAATTACTGTAAATACGATCATGATGCAAAACATTAATTAGGAAAATCTGAACTGTTTGAAATGTATGAATTATTAACTACATGCAAAATATTGTGCCTGATTAGAGGCATTCTACTGAGACATCCATCTGTGAGCTCCAAAATAAACCTGGTAGGAGGGGAGGAGAGATCACAGCACTGAGGGGCTGGCACGGTTGAGGTGACCTAGGAAGCTACTGGGCCATGCGTATCTCATGTAGGGTCATAGGGCCTCCAGGACAGTAAYGTCTGTGTACCCTATATTCTTTACTTCAAGCATCTTCAGCCAGAGTATTTCAGGGTTAAGGAAGTCAGGCACTGAAACAGTACATGTCTTGCTCAAAGTCACCTAGGATGACAGTAGCAGAGAAAGGAACTGAGCATTGGTCTTCCAAGTCTTAGCTTAACTCTAGTTCTTGTTTCTTATGCAAGGGTGGAAGTGGCTGTCCACAAAAAGGTGAGAAATAAAACTTCTCAAAAAAGACAATAGTAAGCACACAATTATGGAGAGACCAGGAACTACAAAATTGCGTGTAGGTCACCCCAAGTGCTCTTTCTGGTAGCGTAAATTCTTGTGATAATGCATTAGCAAGTGTTCATGAATTGCTAATGAAATAACACACCTGGAAATGCTGGCTCCAGATATTTCCTATGGGATAAACACATCCACCAATTACCTCCACCAAGTCATGGGCAAACTCTAAATGGTGAAGGACGTTCTACTGAAGTAAGGCCTTTAGGACATAGCTCAGTAACAGGATAGATTTAGGAAAAAAAAAAAAAAAAGAAAGAAATAATCTCCAATCTTGTGACTTAGTTTTATTTGTGTGTTCTTTGACAGGAAGAGGGACCATGAGAGCTCAAAACACTTTATCTGCTGGTTTGTATCTTATTTGAAATGCATTGGTCTTCTCAGTTCATTAAAAATATGAAATAACTATGCTGTTCCTGTTTTATTATGAAACTTGGATATATGTTGCCAAATGGGCTATTTTAAGCAAAATATTCTGTTGTAGTCTAAATGTACTATTGTTACGCATTTGAACATGAGTCCGTAGCCACTGAAACATAAAAGCTGACAAAATGGTGTTTCTTTGTCAAAACCTTGGTGAAAGAATCAAGAAACAAAGGATAATTGTTTATAGTTTGGACTCCTTTTTCAGTCAGTTCTTAGCCTGAAAGTCCTCTCTCTTTTTTTGGTGGTGGTGCCACATTCATTGCTGGTAGAGCTGCTCACCACCAGATCACCCACTGATCCAGCTGGAGCATGAATATATGCTCCCTTTTCTGTCAAATTACTCGCATCACGTGCTGTGGTATTTATACTGCCTCCATCTTCTGTGCCAGCTTTAGGGGGAACAGATGATACCCAGAGCAGCACAAACCCCGCTGGTACAAAATTAACTTGCTTTTGAAGAATTTTGATCCAGCAGCACTTTGCACCAGGTGGCTGCAGCACTTTTGATCCAATACTGGCAGGCGCCAGGTCAGATTTGCAGTACTGAGTACTCAGAGCTGTGTGCCCAGAGCTTGCTCTGATCATGTCATAAACTTTTCTGCTTTTCTTTCTCAGCAGCTTTAGTCTTCTCAGCCTTTCAGATGGATAGCCTTCCAAAAACAACGTCCAATAAACTTCCCCTGCTAGTTATGCTCATGTATGGCTTTATTGGTGACGTGTGTGCATTTTGGGGACAGAGAATTGTATTGTTTATTGTCTGATTCCCTAGAGTACTATAATTGATGCTTCCATTTATCCCAAAATGGAAGGTGGCTGTTAGATTCATTTGTTCCAAAGAAAATTGGTCTAGTGCATAACAATGTGATGTTACACAAATTGTATAAGAATATAATAATGACAAATAACGTAATATCCTAGCATTTGAATTTGTTATCTCAGTATGCTCTTTTTATGATGAAATAAAACCAGGTTTATTCATGAGCAGCTTACGGAAATTTCACTTCAAGTGTTCTACCAGCTAATTGTTTAGGAGCTCTTCAAGAAATTCCCTAACCATTGATCATGATGCTACAATTTATTAGCTACCTCTTGTTGATTCTGAAGTAACAGTCTTTAGTGGGCTGTTTTCATAGAATAAATGAAGTTGATGAAGGAGGCTGGATTGTCCAGATTTTAATGGAGATAAATATAGAAAACACACTGGAAGCTATAAGAGGAGGGTTCTTTTGGGGGCCTTTTAAAATCAGTTGCTAAAGGGTGGTGCAGGTAATGAGTGATAAGTACTGTTAGCTGATAATGAAAATGGTTATTCACTGCTCTCATGGTCTCTGCTTAGTTTGATTTGGAAAGGTCTGCGCTGCAAAACTGCCACTGAAACCTCCCTGTGTGGTTCTCGCAGCAGAGACATACCTGCTCTTCCTGACATCGCTCAAATTTCCACTGGCAGCACCGAAATTTCCCTTTGAGGATGGCTGCACAGAGGGAACAATTCCCAGGGGATTGATTTCCCAGTTCAGCCAAACACCAGCAGGGCAAGAAAAGCCTCAGCTATGGCAGATGCTCCCGTCAGTGATGCTGTATCTCTGGTGTTCTTCTTGCTTTCTTACTCAAGGCCCTTAACCCGAAATGTAGTGCAATTCACTGTCACTGAAAGAGCTTCTGGTAATTCATCCCCAAAGTAGGACATTTGTCACGATGAAAGGCCTGGTGTTAGTTTTAAGCATGATTTGACTCACTCGTATTTGGTAGTGTGTTGCTCTAGTGCTCAATTTAAGGACAACGAGACGAGATTAACTCATGAATATTTGCATCTGAGGTAGTTGTTCTCATTATATTAATAATGAGTGCTTCTGGATATAGCYGAGGAGTGAACAGTTTCAAGAACTCTAGGAACCGAGCAGAAAGAATCGAGGATGATTGCTTTCCAGAACAGCTAGCCCCTAAAACTACAAAAGAGGTTATATTCTTCCTAAGCGCGCAGACAGCTGAGAGAGACTAAACAACATAGGTTGGGAATATTATGAAGCATAGTGCGTGCAGCCATCTTTTACATCTTTCCACCTGAAAACCAGATGGAATAGACAGTTTGCTGGGTACAAGATAGCTGAGTTCTAGCACCACCTCTTGGCTCCCACCTGTAGGTATGGGATGATTCAAGCTAAATAAATGAATAATGGGGAATCAGGAAGCTTAGCCTTTTTGGATAAAGATCATTCCATTCTTCTCGTCTTCTCGAAGAGATGTTATTTCCTCAGCTAGAGGCACAAAGCAAGCAATCTACCAGCCTTTCAAAGCACTGCTGGAATTTCGGGTATTTCCACTGGAAATCTGAGCTGTGGGTGATCATCTGCATTGTTTATGTTGTGGAAGAATCAGGATTTCTACAATCAATTATAAAATCAATTCCTTCCTTTTCCAGTGTAAGGGCAGCAATGTCAGATGAAAAGATATCTTTCCTAGGAAACRAACGATCTCGCTGGTTTTACGGGTGGGTTGTATAACTGAAGTTCTCTTTTTCCTATCACAGTCACGTTACATGTTAGGATCTGTTATGGGGCTTGTTTATTTTTAATGCAGATGTCATTCACAGACAGAGCACTTCTCAATCAATCTTTGTTCAGACAGATTCACAAAAGACAATTCTATATTATTSTATTAAAATTCTATTCTATTAAACACAAAGCCTGTCACTGGATCACAAAGTCCCTAAGCCGCAGACCACTTCCCATCAGAGCCCCTGCGCACAGAGCTGCGTGATCGGGCCCTAGGACGTGGAGCAGAGGGCAGAGAGCCCTGTTTTACTGAAGGCTCAGCCAAATGAATGACAGACCCATGCTGTATTTGTGAAGTATGGTAAGCACTGTAATAGTTGTTACTTCTTCAGCACTCAGAAAGATAGTACAGTTGAAGACACAGCTAGTTTATGGCTAGTAAGTGAGGCATCTGTTAGTTCCCAAGGGAAAATGAACTCAGGATGAGTACAGACAGGAGATACAGTCTGAGACTGGCATCCTGGTAGTGGCATGATACTGGTGCTGTGCCTGGCAAACTGGAGAAGCCCAGTTCCCCATCTGAAACTGTGCTATCAAAATATCAAAATATTACTTTATTTCTCCAAAACCACCAGGAGTTATACATGCTGTGAGTTCACAACAACCTAGTTCATTCACGGTCAGAAAAGGCAAGCCACTGGAAGATTTACTTCAGTTTAGATTCTTGAAAACATCTTAGTCTGTCTCAAGCTACATCCCAGCCATAACTGAAGGCTGAAGGATAAGTAGACTATCTGGTTTTGGTAATGAACAGAGATTGATTATCAGTAGGTGTCAATGAGCGTGAAAAGATTCACCAGACTGTTGTCTGCGACTCCTCTGCAGTTGGCATCGTTCATGTCCAATTTCTTAGAAGACAAAAGTCAAACTGAATAGGATCTTTGTGATACTGTGGTGGAAATACACGCAGATGGAAAACTTATTCCTTGTGGCTCCAGTCATAATGACAGATAGCGTGTAAAGATATTTAAGCTACGACATTCGTTCTTTGGAGCATGAGGCGGCTCTGCCTCAAGCTCTGTGTAGTATCTCAAGCAGAATCATGCAGAGAGACAAGGTTGCACTTCAGGATGGTGTTCAAGATTTGAAATCTGGCCTTGATCCCAAACTGGGACTTTGTTTTCATTCTCTACAAAGGAAGAGTCAAATAACGGCTTGTTTTCCATCAGCCAATTTTGACTCTGCTTGGTGTTGACTCTAATGGATTTTTGAAGGGATTATCATGTAGCTCATTTTTTGAAATGAAGACCTGTTATGAGGGGCCAAACCTGGGATATTTACCCCTTAGATAGGTATCTAGGACGTGTTGTTTATTAGAAGTTTGTCCTCACATGTCGCTAAGCAACTGAAGGAGGGAGGATGGTCCTGTGCCTGTGGCAGGAGACACAGTTCCCAGCTACAACAAAAAAACATGTGCCACAATTCCTTCACTCTCAGAATGGGTTAATACCTCCTGTCCTTGCTCCCTGAAGGACCTACCTGATTGTTTCCTGCGTCTAGATAGAGCTATGGTGGAAATGTTGGTTGGTTGTGAAATGCATAATATTCCTTCTTGCTCATTTCTTTAATTTGATGTTTGTTTGTTAATAGAAATAGCAAAAGGATCCAGAGAGAAATTCCACCTCTTAGGCACAGTCACTGTAGTAGCAAAATTGGAGGGTATCTTGAGTCTCACACATATGTACCTACTGTCATTATTCTTGCTGACATGATAAAGACATGATGGTGCAGTTCAACCACCTACTGACATGTAGAAGCCAGTTCACTTACTGCTGCCCTTCTTTTCCAGTTCACCAGTTTCCTGTTATTGGCATCTCCTTTCCATTCCTGTTCTGCAATAGTCAGCCAGCCTCCATCACACAGCTCTGCCAAAAGCTCTGCCAAGACAAATAGGAGGAAAGTGTGTGCTTTTCAGTTTGGGGCCAAAACAAGTTTAATTACAGTCAGTGTCAAAACCCTAGATTTCAGAATGCACAATTTCATCCCCTCTGAGTCGAAACCAGTACCTTTCCCCCCTCCAGATCATTAATACAGGTAGGACAAGCGAGGGACTGAGATGTACTCGCCACATTACACCCAGGGACCTGCTTCCTTCTCCTACTAGCAGAAGAAGAGACCTTTCCCAGTCGCAAGCCTAAGAGCAATTCTGACTGAGCTCTAAGTGCTTTTGTGTCAACCCTTTTACTGGATGTGTTTCCAGGTTCCTCTGAATCCATCTCTCATGGTAGAGGCCTTGCTGAGCAGACTTCTTGGGGTGGCATCTCTTGGAGGTTCAGATGAGCTGTCTGGTTGAGCCAAGGATTTTTAAAATCTTCCCTAAGCACAAGATACTCGTAGAAAACTGAAGAGAGACAACCTCAGGGAGTTTATTATTATTCATGCTGCTGTCTTACAGCAACCCCTAAAGGTCAATGRCACTCACTGTTAACACCTTAAATTTGGCTCTCCAAAATTATTTTTCACGCAGCCTTCACTAAGGGAACTGAAAAAGCCTTATAGGGACATTCCCAACCTTTGTATGCCCATATATGTGGCTGCCTCAAAAGAGACACTATCAACTCAAGTATTGCTTAAAATTAGACTTTATTTACTGGTTACGGTTCTGATGTTATTTTTTAAGTTCAAAAAAAGCTTTGGCTCCTCTGGTAGCAGCTGTCTTCTCCTGTTTGAAAGCATCCTAGGAGGAGCTGTGAACTTGTAGCTCCTAATGTCTTTGAGGCCACCCTATGGCTCTCTGCTTTAATTATTCACTCCTAAAATCTCATCCTTCCTCTGTCATTTAGTAAAAACTTCATCCGGATGAGCCAGGTTACGTCAGAGATGGGTGCTGAAGAGCTCTTGGCATTTACCCAGATGTTTTTTGCCAAGTTTCAGTTTAACTGTCGATCCAAGGGCATGTACAGCAGAGCACAGTGAGAGAGCGCTGAGCTACTGCTGCTCCAAACCATGTGCCTGCTCTTGCAAAGAAAAACGAGGAGCCACCAGCCCTCAGCAAGACTCTTACATGAGATGTGGCATTGCCTTGCTGGAGCAGTACGATGCAAGCTTGGGTAGTCCAAGCATCTCTGCACCCATTACATGAGGTAGGCTTGCCTGTAGCACACCTGTCCTGCAGCCTTGCTTGGATCCAGTATCTATACTCATGTCCTGGTGCTAGTTTTAGCCCAGTCTGTGGGCCTTGATTCTGGGTGGTGTTGGACTATCTCAGTACAGAATGCATTTCAGTGCTAAACAAAATTAGTTATATATGGCTATTCATTAACTTCATTAAATTCAGAGGTAATATTTGCAAAGCAGTTTGAGATCTGCTTCTTATCAAGTGGCCTGATGTCAGGCCACTGGCACCGCTGTTTCCTGGTGAAGGAGAAATAAAAAACTTAGTGCCTAGGAATATTCATAGTCTGTCTTACTTGATTTTCATATCCACYACTCTGGAATAGAGGGTTTTTTAATGACATCCTCAGGCCAAAGATATACCTGCTTCTAAGTTTACTGGACRTTCCTACTTGCAGACAAGCAGCTACAATACCTCCATTGCCACTCATCTTTGCTCTCCCAGCATCAGGAGTTAAGAATAAATAAAAGTAGAATAAGAAAGAATAAAAAAAGTATTTTCTTCCAGACTAAAATCTTCCTCTTTTGCTAAAAGAATAATACATGATGATGTGTGTGTGGCAGTGCCACCCGTAGCCCCTGTCATTACATCCRTAATGATGACAAAGCAGAAGAGAGATGACGGAAACCATCCAGTAAGTAAATTCATTAAGTATATGCTTTGCAATAACAGTAACCCACAGTGAGAATGGGAATGGTTGAGAAATCTGGAAATTTTGTCCGGTGGAGACTGATAATTTCTTCCATTTGTTGGCTGGCATGATTTGTGTTTTTACTCTGTACTTTGATTCCTTCACTGAGTCTTTCATCTTGGCTATACCAAAACCCACTCCAGTGCTTCTAGACACTGCAGCCCTGAATTAGAGGAACCAGACAAAAAGTCCTCCCAGATTCCTGARAGTAAGCTGTAGTTTTGTATTAGCATTGTCTTCTCATAAAAACAAAGTGTTTTCAAATAAAACTCCACTGGCCTCTGGCTTAGAGAAATGTTTGTTGATCCTGTACATTGGAGATGCTGATGAAAACCACCTCCATGTTCCCAGCTAATTTAATACTACTATTTACTATAATGTACTGCTTGAATTGCAGTAGCACTTAGGATTCCTAGTCACAGACTAGGGTGCCGCTGTGCTAGACACCAGGCAGGCATGGAACAAAAAAGAAAGTACCTTCCCTAAAGAATTTGCAGTCTTTGGCATGAGTATGGTCATTATAAAGATAACAATCTTTTTTTCCAAGAAATGCCTCATCTTGTTCATTATCCCTTGCAATTAGTCTCATGGGGCTCCATTTCCAGCAACACGCACCTGTTGATAAGTGCAGCCTAGTCAGAGCTTAGAGAGACTTTGATTCTTCCATTTTTTAATGAACAACAAATGGTGCATTAGAGATGTTTGCTCCTTCAAATACGCAGACATCTGAATTTCTAATTGTTTAGCATTAGTCATAACTTAAGTAGGACAGAGCACATTCTATATATAGCCCGTTGCCCAGCCATTCAAGACAGATAGTGTGTTTGTATTTCTTCCCATATTTCCTCACTTGAAAGGAGTGAGAAGGCAGTTGCAACATCTCTAGCCTCAAGTATTCCAAAATTGTGCTGCCTCCATCTCCTTCTCCCCCAGATACTGAGATTGTTTTCAGAATCATGAGATTTTTAAAGAAGATGACATTATCAGCTCTTCTGGTGTTTATTTGGGGGTTCTCAGCCCTGACGGTATAGCTGGGTAATGTCTTTAAGCTTGAAGGCTAAACTTTCTTTTTTTTTTTAGCAGCAGTTGAGGTTGTAACAGGATTCCAGGAGCAGGAGTTGCCCTTGGTATCACAAACCGCCTTTAAATTGCACTGATCATTTTCCCTCTCTGCTCAGTTTTCATTTTGCAGTCTCATTCTCATGTTGTATATGCTCTTACATGTGAACGTATTGCGTGTCTTACATTACGAAGGAAATCCTTGTTCACARCAAACACATACGGTGGATGTTTTGCCATTGAGTGAGGGTTTCGCTTTCTGCAAATTCCAACTCCAACTTTTCTCCCATTATCTTCTCCTCCAGTGGGACAGCAGTGGGTTGGGCACTGAAAAAAATAACCCCAGCAATTTGCTCAAATTGCTTCTGCCTGGATGCTGGAAAATGCCACACCAACCCAGCTGTGCTCAAATGTTTCTCTTGACTTTCATAGTGACGCCCAGATCCATCAYCCCAGCAGCATGGTTTCCCCATGCTTGTGACATGGCTACAACTTTAGAGCTGGATGAATAAATATTGCTGCTGATGCTAATGGCTAATGGCAGGCCTGGTGCTGCACAYGATGAGAGCAAGGCAAGGTCCCTGGCATCAAGGGTGTGTTTGATGGCTGAAGCCATCACTGGCTTAGTGGCCCCTTCCATTGGGATGTCCTAGCTGGACAGACAGGCTCTCATCTGCTCCTGGCCTTCTGTGGACAGTTCCTCACAGACTCCCTGGAACAAGCCTGCAAGCAGCCATCTGCAATATGGTCACAGCGTTGTGAGCTCCTCTCTGTGCCCTTCTCTCAGCGCCGTGTAAAGGGACAGCTCTGGGCTCTCACCTCCCAGGAGCCCACAGGGACGTGCCTGGGGAGAGGCAATGTGGGCATTCCCACCTGCCCTTCCCTGCAGGCCCACCTTGGTCTCCCCCACCTCCCCTTGGCCAGCAGCTTGGCCCGTGTGTCCGACACCTGCCCTCCTCTGGTTCAGCACCCCCCCTCCCGCTCAGCCGAGCCCGTACGCTGCTGCCCGTACAGATTGTGTGTGTCCTTGTCCCTGCCACTGCGAACTAAGGTGAACCTGGCRATTTCAGTGGGTTGTTCCAGATGCGTGCGAGATGCAAACCCAAACCCTTGTCCTTGCCCTGCTCTGGGCCAAGGACAGACAGACAGATCGGATGCTCAGCTAACCAGCAAAATTTCTCTCATGGCCAAATGTACCCAGACACCAAGACAACCAGGAATACTGATTGCTCGGCGCTCTCAGGGGGTGCTGGTTTGATGGATTTCCTTGTTGCTACCAATAATTGTGAGATTAGTTCCTGCAGCATTATCATTAACGGCATAGAGGGCTCGCACACATACCCATGCAGCCTTCTCCAGCCCTTATTCGAGAGCAAGAATAGCAACTGACAAGTCTTGTGAGGTAAATATAAAGGTCAGCTGTTGCATCCCTGGATGAGGGCTGTCAGGAGGAGAGAGGCGCAGCCCTTGCCTCCTGCATGCTTCTCCCAGCCTGCGTCTGCAACTTTCCTTCGCTGCTCAGAAGGAGAAAGCGAGGCTGTGAGGCCTCCAAAAGTGCTTTTTGGTGATGTCCAAGAGGGTACGGGCRCGCTCCTCTCCATGTTACATGCGCTGGTGGGAATACCCTTCTGGGCGTGCGGGGCTTTGGGCACAGGGAAGGCTCTTGCTGGGGCAGAAGGTCCATGACTGAGATTCCTGAGCGGCGTGTGCTGGCCTCTGCTCAGCAGGGGGGTCAGGCTTTGGGAGGAAAACCGTCCCTGCAAATCCACCCGTGTGTGAACCGCTGTGAACGGCTGTGTTCTTCCCAGACACAGTGGAACCAAGAGGATACTCCCGAGGAATTTTTCCTTCTGCTGGGATCCCCAGCCCATAAAATTGTGTCTTGTGGGCAGCCGTCTGGGATCAAGAGTACGAACATTAAGTCATGAATGAAAATAGTCCTCTGCTAGAGCTTATGAACTTGGTCTTGGAAAATGCAAGATTCACTCCTGCCTCGTACATAAATCCTTGAGGGATACTGGATAAATCTCTTCACCATCTCATGTTGGTTTTCCCCACTAGAAAGTTTGGGAAATTAAGGTGCTTTCCTCTCTCTCTCACAGGACTGTAGGAAAACTGGTTATAAGTTATAGGTGGAGCTCTGATATGACGGTGAGACATACCACAGAAAATCCCTGTGACATGAGCATGTGAGTCCCTTCCTGGAGTGAGGTCGTTGAAAAATTGAAAGAGAAATTAAAACCGAGTGAGAGAATTTTGAAGACTTCTGGGGTCAGAAGAAAGGGCAGATAGCTGAGCTCCTTATCAGTTTTGTTCTTTGTCCTGACCTAGAACGTACTCTTTTGTATTTAATTGATTTAATGTTATTGATTTTTATAACTCACTTTAATTGAGCTTCTCTATGATTAGTCTGGCAAATTCAGTCTGCTGAGGAATAATAGGCAAATGTATTTTGTTCTTACAATGACTTATCACCTTCACGCATAGTAAGATACCTTGAATTTTGTTCTTTTTCTCTAGATCACCCTAGAACCCATAACATTTATGATCATCATCAGATTTAGATTTCTTAGTATCAGGAGTACCAAAGGGTGAAATGGAAATGTAATGTATAGATGTGCCAGTGTATGATTGCTGGCACCTCAGAGTGGGCAAGATGCACTGAGTTCACCTGAAGTAGTCACAGAATGTTAGACTGCATGTTAGAGAGCTGATCACAGGGACCAAGTAACAATGGTTATCAAATGAAGCGGTTAAGCAAGATGACATGGAAATGTTCGCTGAACGAAACAATACCAGAAATCCTTACTGCCTTTGACAAAAGCTGGAGCGGTTATGAAATATTGCACCATGGTAGAAAGCTGATCTACATCTAGTGTGTGTTCTTCCATGTTTGTAGTTGGACGTCTTCAGAAATACCTGGGGTAAGAGCCATGCCCTCAGTTTAACACCATCACTCGTATATTGCTGTTTTTAGAACTGCATAATCTCTCTGCTATGGTCCATCAGTGAGGAGGGGATTCTTCTCGCCTCACATTAGCTATCTAAAAATTCAGTGAGTAGGCTAAGGTAGTTGTCTGCACTCCCTTTATAGACAAGGGAACAAGGTGAGCTTCTCCAGAAGCCTGAAGGTACTATTTTGTGATGGGATGTATCATGCTCTGGGCATGCTTTTGCTTTCCATTAGCTACAGCAGAGTAGCTATAATTGCCTTTCAGTAGGTGCCTGAGTTTGAGATCACTAAGGCTAAAGGGCAGGTGCACCCAACTCAAGTCAGCAGAGAGGAGATGGGCCTCGCTAACGCTTTTTATTTCTAGACAATGTTATTTTGTGATTCACTGCAAAAATTATATTTGTCCCCGGTGTTTGCAGAATGAGTCAAATATGAATACTTTTCTTATGAAGGGTATGCTAATCTCAAACTGTATCACTAAACATAAAAGTCTAATCCAGATATACCTGATATCTGCCTTGTCTCTCTCTTTCACCCCTTGGGTGAGAATCCAGGATTTCTTCTGTTGTAATCTCCTTCAGGAGTAATAGCTGAGGTTTCACCCAGAAACTAGTGACTCTTTGGAGAAAGGACTTCTATGTTCCTAGGCATCAGTTCTGCATTTGAAGTGCTGAGGGAAGTACTTTCTGGTTTGTGYATCTGTGATATTTTATATTCCTCATTATCAAGACATCCAAATGTCTCACAGTCTTCCCTGCATTTAAATTGTTGCAAGCCCTCTCACACGTCACTCAGGATCTATGGGGAAAGTGGTGATATATGACCATGCTGGATTAGAAACAAGCATCTATGAGACACTGCAGACCCTGCTCAGAGCCAGGGGTCAGGAAAAAGGGGAGAAGAACCTGGCAGGTTGTACAGCTCCTGTGAAAATTGCAGGAGCTCTCCTGGCCCACTCCTATGCCCTATTTGCTATCCCTGTAATTCTTCAAGGGTTGAAACTGTCTGCCTAAAGGGACCTAAAWAATATAGTAAATGATGAAAAACATAAAATAATCTAAGCCAATTCTCACTGGCATCAATCTTTTGGAGAGATGCAGCTCTATTCAAATCTCACCCATGAMACTAAAACATGTATTTGGATCAGAATGCTTCCTTCTTTACATTTATGATCACATTATTTTAAGAGGTTTCATGCCTTTAAAAGGTATATTAAACCTAAAAATGGAGACACTGTGATAAAACCCACCCCAGAGCACATCTGGAGGGTTTGAGTTTATTAAGTGCCTCTTGCATTTTCCATGAACTGATTGAACTTAGCTCCTGTTTCTTTGAACCTCTTGTTCTCACTGAAAGCCGTGCTGACATGCTTTAAAAGCATACAAATAGCTTCTGCTGTGACTATCTACACAACATATTTTGTTCTGTTTTTGTTGTAAAATGCATTTCAGTTCATGAATGCCTGAGCTAACAGAGGTAATGCAGAGATAAATCTCTGGTATTACTACTTGTTTTTCCATTTCTTTCTTTATGATGCACAAGATCTGATTCTTTGGCACTTCACCAACAGCATCCGAGGCTGGAGGTAGGTGTAACAAAAATTAAAGTGTATAGCATCCCTAAGGAGATGCTCAGAATTGGGCTGTGGCCAACCTCATATATTATGTTGTTTGAACTTTTTATTAAGGAAATGGATTTCAGATTCATCACTGATTTAGCATTGATAGCATATGACCACCTTCCATGGTCTGTTGAAACTCCTCACTGTGATGGCAGACGTGCAAGTGCATGACCCCAAGCATTTACAGTCTAGGCAGGATAAAACCAGTAGGTTTTCAGTACAATTTTCCAATTTAAAGGGAAGGACATGATTAATGTTGCAACCGAGGCAGTGGAGAAGCAGGACTGAGATGCAGTGGCAAAGCTGATGGGATGCAAAAACTGAAGAATGCACATTACGCATGGAGTGGGTGTGGGGCAGAAGTTATTTCTATAGGCAGCGCTACCTCCTGGAAGAGGAGATCTGAGGGTAAGCAACCCAGGTGGAGACGTTGGTGGAATATGGTCTGGAGCCTGCAGACATAATGGAGGCGGGAGAGCACTTCGAAGGGAGCTCAACATGGGATTAGGACACCCTGGAGGGTAGGGCCTTAGCTGAGGAGGGCAAACAGGGAAACACATGGYCATGGGGGTGAAGAGGTGGGGAAGATCAGCGAGTAGTGTCGAGGAGGGGGAAGAAAAAAAAAGAAAAAAGAGCAATTGCTACCTCCACGCAAGAAGCGGGAAGACAATGGAGAGAAGCAAGGGCCAGTACGCGGGAGCGGGAGCTGGCAGTGCGGAGGCAGGGCCGGGACGAGCAGGCGGTGGTGCCGGCGGTGGCCGGGGAGGCAGAGCGGGCGGAGCGGCGCCCGGGGCTGCGGTCCCTGCCCCGGCAGATGCTCCCGGGGCGGCCCCGGCGGCGGCACCCCGGGCCCTCCCTGCCGCCCCCGCCCCCGGGGGGGCTCGTCGAGGGCTTCCCGCCCCCTCTCCCGGTGGCGGGGCCCCGGGCAGCCCGTGCGACGTGACGGTGTCAGCGGTGCCGCGGGTCCCTCCCGGCACCGGCACCTGCCCTGCCCCGSGGGGCTCGGCTGCGCTCCTGCCCGCTTTGCAGGGGGAAGCGCTGCCCCGGCCCGGGTCGGCCCCGGGAGCAGAGCAAAGACCGGATCCACACAAAACCCGCGCCCCGCGGAGCCTCCCGCRCCGGCCGGCCGCAGCCGCCCCGTGCGGGCGGGCCCGGAGGCGGCGGGGGGCGGGGGGCCGGGGAGCTCCGGGGATAGGGGAAGGACACCGCCCGGGATGGCAGCCCTGGTCCCGGGTGGGTCGGGTCCCTCCCAGCGGGCCGGCCCGCGAGTGGAAAGTTTCCCCCGGAGTGACCTCTCATAGTACGCGCCCGCTAGGAAATCTCATTCAAGTATTTTTGTCAATGGGGGGGGGGGGCACCCTGCTCCCCGGCCCCCGGCCCGGCTGACGTCACCGCAGAGGCGATAAATATCTGTTGATATAATTGGACGTGAGATTTGGGGTTGCGATAGCGAAACTCGGCCCATCGCCGCTCCGACGGGCCCCCATGATTTATTCAGCAGTGGATCGGGGCACGCAATCGGGCTGTCAGGAGAGCGTCAGCTTATTAGGCAAGTTCTGCGTGATTCCAGGAGAGGGTCTAAGCTATAAAAATCCCGCGCCCCGGCTCTGATTAGGACCAAATCTGATCCCAAGTTCGCCAGGAGCCGGCTCCGAGGGAGAGCGAGAGGAAGGGACGCCAGGCACCTCCGAGCCCCGCCGCCGCCTGCCCTGCCCTGCCGCCGCCGCCGCCGCCCCAGGTAGGTGCGGGGCCGCGCCCGGGCGCGGAGCGGGCTGCGCTGCCCTGCGCTGCGCTGCGGGGGGCTGAGCGCGGCGTCCCGCGGGAGGCGGGGAGCTCCCCCGGCCGGGCGGGGAGCAGGGAGGCGCGGGGGAGCCGGGCACTCGCACCCGGCAGCTCTTGGGGACAGCCGCCCCGCCGCAGGCACCCCACACGCCCTCCCACCCCCCGGGTGGGTGAAAAGGCGCGGGTCTGCGCACAGGCGTGGACTCTCTCCGCAGGGGCTCAGGCCAGCCCCGGCCCCGGGAGCCGCTGCCGGCGGAGCACGGAGCCGCCCCGCGGGGCTGTTCCGCGGGCGGCGGCCGCCTCGACGGCGGGGGCCGGCGGGGCTGGGGCTGAGCGCGGCCGGGCCGCGGTGTGCGGGGCGCGGAGGGGCGCGGAGGGGCGCGGAACGGCGCGTTTCAGCACCGGGACAGCGGCGGCCGGGGGCCCCCCCTCCCCGGCCCCGTGCTGCCCTCCCCGCCGCCGCGGCTCGGCTGTGTAAACCCCCCCCTGCCCCCCSTCTGCCCCCGCAGGTTTGGGCCCCGACCATGAAGATCCCGCTGCTGGTCTCCACGGGAATCCTGCTGGTCGCCCTCCTGCCCTGCCAGGAGTGCAGAGCTCTCAGCAAGAGCCCGGTAGCCGCCCACGGGGCTCTGCACCAGCCAGATTTCTTCCAGCAGCAGCAGCAGCAGCAGCAGCAGCAGCAGCAAACTCTGCCCGTCCTGCTCCGCATGGGAGAAGAGTATTTCCTGCGCCTGGGCAACCTCAACAAGAGACCCGTTGGCTCTTTCTCCGCCTCTTCCAGCAGCACCAGCCACCTACAGCCCGAAGCTTCCGCCAGCAACTTTTTCCGGGCGGCGGTGCAACAGCTGCAGCAGCTGCCCGAGCGCTCGCTGGGGAGCCCCGGGGAGGGCGAAGCCGAGGGTGAGGCCGTGGAGAGGGAGAAGCGATCCGAGGAGCCCCCTATTTCTCTGGATCTGACTTTCCACCTCCTGCGAGAAGTCTTGGAGATGGCCCGAGCCGAGCAGTTAGCGCAGCAAGCTCACAGCAACAGGAAACTGATGGAGATAATCGGGAAATGAAACGGCCCCTCCCCGCCTTGCCAAAGAGATTCCGCAGTTAGCACAAGAATAATTACACCGTCCGATGTACCATAGTGCTGCTCTGATGTCATCTCTTTATTTTTATATAGCTTTAAACCTAGAAGGGTGTACTCCGAACAGCCTCTGTCCCTTGACTAGCATGCACAACCGTGTACCAAGTGCAGAAACACGAGTGTCGTTCGTAACCTCCCCTACCTTTATTTATTTCTCCATTTCCCAGTTATTCTAGTGCCATCGCTACGTAGAGATGTGTGAGCATTGGAAGAAATGGGGCCAAGAAGACAGATAACTTTTCTGCTGGGCCAGGGAGGTGGGAGGGGGAATCTCTGTAAGCTACTTTAAACCCACTTTTTTCCTGTAAACATTTTCACAATAAAACATCTTTTCAGCGCTCGGTCGATTTTGTTGTGTAAGAGAATGTTTAATATTTATATTTTTAATAAAAGCTGCAAAGTAACGATGGCTTGATAGACTTTCTTGCCTAGACGCCTGGGGGCTGCTCCGCCTCCCTCAGCGCTTACCGGGGCGGGGGGGCACCCACGGCCGCGGACACCCAGAGCCGCAGGGAGACCTAAATCACCCCCGGGGATAATTTTCCCCTCCCCTCCCCGGGGAGCCCCCGTCCCTGCGGGCTCTCCCAGAGGCGCGCCCCGACGTGCCGCCGGCCCCGGGCGCCGGGCAGGGGCTGCCCCCCCGCGCCGCCCTCGGCACAGGCTGCTCCCGGGGCCGGGGGGGGTCGGGGAGTGGTCGGTCGCCCCCAGCCCTGCCGAGTCCCACCTCAGCAGCACCCCGAGGGGGTGTCCCCAGGGCCGGGGTCGGGCAGCCTTCTCCTCCCAGAGCGCAGCGATGGGAAACCGGTGAGGTGCTCCCGCATCTCTCTTCTGTTTTCTTTCTAGCTCTGCTCATCCTCCCCGCACCCCAAAAGGGCAGGTTTCTCCCCGCTTCGGCTCCCCCCGTCCAGGCGGCAGTGCCCAAGCCGGGTCCCTCCCAGGGGCGCTGGGGAGGTGGCAGGAGAAAATAGGAAATTCCTCACCCCAAATCCCAGGGAAAAGCTGCTCCAGCAGCTGGAGGCGATGCGCTGGCGGTAGGGTGCAGAGCGGCGCTTGCTCTGGGCTGAGTCTCAAAGCTTTGTGCAGACCTGACCTATGCAGCCCTCCAAAACTTCTCTCGCAGGAGCATTTTCCAGGGGAAACAGATACAAATGAGGGTTGATGTGACTCAGCCCTGTAGCGAGGGATGGCCAGGACTGGGGCTGACCCCTCACAGCCTGCTAACCAGGCGCTGCATTGCGTCTGCACTGCCAGCTCACCCGTCGCACTGGGGTGCAGCGCATCCCTATGGCCTGGCATAGGCCCCTGCCAAAACGGTGTGTTTAGGGCCTGACTTGGGGCTCCTGGAAAGATCCACACTTAACCCTAGCACAGAGCTTGACACCTGGTCCCCCATGGCACCGAGCACTCCCGGCAACCTGCCAATCTCGCTTAAACAGTACTGAGTGCTTGACATCCTGTCCCCAGCGACAAAACTTGTGGAGCGTCACCTTTGGTACATCTTGTAGAGCTTCTTTTAAAACACAAATTTGATTTCATTAGATGGCTCCACATCTGCCATGCACACGGAACAGGACTTTCTGCATTTGCCTTTTGTACAGCGCACCACGGGGCCTTCAAATTAAACCTTGAATTATTATCTGCGACCACTTCACTGCATCCTGTTTTCATGCAAGAACATGCCCCTTCTCCTACACACACGGATGACTGAGGAGACATAGACACAGATTATGGCTGGACAGACGTGGGCAGCACTCTAGCGTCTGCCCCACACGCTCAGAGCTGTGTCCCGCATCCACGTGCGGGGGGTAGCCAGTGCTTTCGGCGTGTGCATCTTCCTCATCCCTGCCACTGGGAACCTTCCCGACAAATAACCTGTTTATGTGAGCATCGTCTGTTGTGGCTTAGCAGGAAGAGCAAGTACAAAGGAAGAAATGGCAGCTTCCCTCTCCCCTCCTGTGTTGAGCCTCCGCAGCCGGGGAGGCACCGGTACCGTGGGGACTACGAGTGACTGCAGGGAGGTGCTTAGACACAACCCTGACTTGGAGGTGCCAAGGGCGCGATAGTGTCACTGAAGTCACCAGCACTGACGAGCTGCAATGTGGGAGGGTACTGAGGAGAAACGCTGTGTTGGCAAAGGATGCTACTAGTGAATATCTTACCAGCATTTTAGCTAACAACATTGGTGAAGCATTTACACCTACACAGGGACATGCCAAAAAGTGAATAACAAAACATTAGCGGTGCTCAGCCTACAGCTGTAGTGATGCTATTTTCCCCCTGGAAACAAGAAACGATTGGAAAACACTCTGACTACAATTTGTCCCCATGCTCCCATCCCTCTTAGGACTCTGTCATCTCAAGGGCCGGGTATGATGTGGAGGTCAACTGAGTTCCTGGGAACGAAACCTGCTCAGATGTTCCTTTCCAGGCCAGTTTCTTTGTTGTTTGCAGCCAGGCTGCCTGCACTCACGGTCCCTCCGAGGAGAAGCACACCAGAAGCCAGCCGGAGTGAGTCATCATTCGTTCAGTGAGTTCAACCAGGAGAAGGAGAAGACATGACGAGCCGGCTCGTCACCCCTCTCATTGCTCATGGGAGTTTCCTCCACTCGTCCTTGAGGGGATGGTTCAGAACCAGTCTGTAAAGGAAGGAAAGGTTGACAAATGGAAAAGGAAAAGATGAATTGCATTAAAATCTTTAAGATTTCACAACACGCAGAAAACCAGAATGAAGTGGGAAAGAGGGGAAAAGGCAGGGAGCATGAACATTTGGGGAGGCCAGCCAGATTTCTAACGCCAGAGAAGTTGGAGCGACTTTTGCCACAGACAGCGGCAGTGGAAGGATTACACTGGGTGAGCGTGTCGCACCTGTGCAAAGGGCTTAGTCCTGATTTGGACCTCTGGAATATTATTGCACTGAAGGTGATAACTGCCTGTTTAGAAGTGATCCTGAGCCAGCTTGGCTTGTGTAGCTGGGCCTCCAGATTGATGTGGACCAAAGCCAAAAGTTATTGTCAGTGCATTGCCACTCAAAATGATACTTGTTCTGCTGTCATGAAATCTGCCTTGGATGTTTGTTTTTTTTTTTTTCTTTGAAGTCTTTTAATATTTATTTCACTTCAGTTTTACTCAGCCCAAGAACAGGAAATAAATAATACAGAGATATAAGCTTCTGCTTATATCCCAGGCCAAATTCTGCTTTTGTTTGCACAGGTATCCTACGCTTCCAGTAAAAAAAGGAATCTGGACATGATATGCTGTAGCTGCTAATCACAGGAATTATTACTATTTTTAAAATTAGCTGAATATTTAACAGGCCAGTATCATATACAGAAATATTTTTACTAGTTCCAGTGTTTTCAGATCCCTTTGGCAGAGAATGAAGACCAGCTTTGTGATAGTATCAGAAATCCTATTAAAGATAAAATATACAAAAATGGGTGTTTTGATAGCTAAGGGATGCCTTGTGTCTTCATCATTCAAATCACAAGTTAACGTGCAATACACAGGATTTTTTTTCCCCTCTATATTTCTAGATATGCACATACATTATTGTACATTCTTAAAATTAAAATAGCCAATACGGCCAGCCTTCTTTGTGCAGGGTTTCACCTTACTTTGGGAACTTCAGCGTGATCTCAGGAGAACTATTTGATGTCAAGATACTACTTGATAGAGGGAAAATGACAGAGCAGTGTCCTCTGAATCATTTATAATACTGTCCTAAAATGGAAAGTTACCAAAGCAGTGATGCTAACAGACATATCCAGGAACAAACAATGAAGCAGGGATGCTTGTGAGGAACTGAAGCATGGGATGGATGATTTTCCTAAGCATTTTTGTAAGTGCTTAAAGTTAAAGTGTACCGTAGGAATTAGTAAGAACTAATGGTATGTTAAGTATACATTGGCTACTGGGCTTCATTCCAGTTACTACCCATTTGAGTGTCGTGACACCAACAGACAAGACAGCATGGAGGTATGAAAAAAGTAGCTCCCTATTTCTTTATTTAGATCTAATTAGAGTTCATAGCTCCTTTTTTAGACCCAGATCCTCAGTCGCTCTGGACTGGAATAGCCCTACTTGTCCAATAAAATACTACCTGAGAATCTGCTTTAATATTTGAAATGTGGACTAATCTTTGACTTAGATTCATATTTTCAAAGCAAGGCACTCACTGCTACTCACTGCAAAATACAGGGCTCAGAAAGGATTTTTATGGACAAGGATCTTGCAGAATAATATAGCTTTTGCTTGCTAACTTTATCATGTACTTTAACGAGAGCACAAGCATGGTGAAAAATCTGGGAGAAACAGCTGCCTACTTGAATACAGAAGTCCATTCTTCAGCAACGCTGGGGAGAAGGGTCGTCTCCCAGGCTTATGCAAAAGTACTATAAAGAATCGGGCCCACGGGGCCAGTTCTTCAGCTGAAAAAGCATGTAGCTAATTGAGTCCTGATTACAGAAGATCTGCCTCTCAGGCCAGGAAAGTGCTGAATGCAAACCTTTCAGCTGAAATGTTCCAACCCCGATTACAAAAGCCAGGTATCAGCAGTAAATACGTGGCTAGACTTTCTGAGTTGTAAGGGATTCTGTGCTTTCTTGATCTCGGTGGATGCAGGCACGTAGGTGGTTTATTAGTCTTCTGTGATGTTGAAAATTTTGCCTTTTATTTTTGGAAGGACAGACGGAGTGCCTGGACTAGCTAAAAGTAATTTTGAAATTGGTTGTGCAGTTTTGTGCACCGAGCCCTCAGCAGTGTGTGTAAGCAGGCATGGGACAGCCCTCCTCACTTCTCCTCACCCTGCAAAGGAGTAGGACTGGCAAGAGGTTTAAAAAAATAATTTCCCACATTTTTATTCTTTTTTCTTAAAACTACACCAGCACCTTGTCATTTGTCTTCCTATGCAAGACGGGCTTCCTTTAGCACTTCTGCTTGCTATTTCAACCAGCTTTTATCCAGACATACACATTAAAATAAGCTTTACTTCGAAGCAAAGAACTATCTATGGGCCTTAAAGTTAAGTACCTTGTTTCATAGGATCTGGACTTAACATGTTAGAAGAAATAAAGCACAACGTAACGACTGAGACTGGCCAGGCGACTGCATTGCCTTGTTAACCAACACTGCTGGTGCTGCATTTCAAACAAAACAATCTTTGTTGGCATCACTGCTAAACCTGCATTTCATAATGTGTTAACTCCTTCATATTCTGCTGTGATGACATCTTCCTGTGTCAGCAAAACAATGTCGGAGCTCCAACATATTCCCACTGGGTTTGGCTGGATGAAGCATTTACTCCCTGCACCTCGCTGGACTCAGCAGGCTGCCAGTCTGCAATGTGCCTTTCCAAGAGCAATCATTTGCCATCACACCCAGCCAGGAGTGAAGCAAGCACAAAACTGACAATAGGGCCATTCCTCGGCTTTTAGACTTGTGTTCTCACACCTGTGACACTTTAGTCTTTGTGCTCTGAGTCATACAGTGACTGAGGTACGCTATCCTCATGTGAGGCAAGAGACCATCAAAAGGTGCCAGGAGCAACTCTGTCCACGTTATTAAGCCCATTCCCCACTTCCAACAGCAGCTCACACAACTCAGAGTTATACAGTGTGCTGGGATTGTCTGAGACAAAGATTTTAGCTGTAGACTTTTACAGAAAACAACTTTTTTGAACAAGGAGGTGATTCTGAAAGGTAGAAAGCAGAAGCAGGTCCCCTCAGTGTCAACGGGATTTGGGCATCCRAACCCTCTGTAGGTGCTTGCAATCTCATCCTGGATCACCTCGCTCTCCCTGTTACTGCAGCCCTACTCCGCTGCCAGAGAAAAGCTTTCTGCTGAGCATGGCACAGCCCTTGCCACATGCCTTTCAGACGGTTCAGATTCAACACTTCATTGTGTCTGTTCATTGCTATTAGGTAACTGTTGTTAAGCTTCTACCCAAGCTTTATCTTAGTCTTGGATATCTCATGGGTAGGGCTTGTTTTTTCACATTACCTAGAATAACAAGTCCCAACCCTTGATTTGGGTCCCTAACAGTAATAAGGAATAACTAAAGTGTTTACCTCAGATTACATTAATCACATTAGGCCAATGCTGAGAGAGTGCTGAATACTTACACTTTGATTTATATTTTTCCCCTGTGGTGCCGAGTGACATCAGATGATGCTTTCAATAAGCACCAGGAATTTTCACCAGGCCAGCTCATGAAGCGGGGAGGGAAGCACACCCTGCATGACTGATGGTTGGATTTGTTTTTCCCATAAGCAAAGTCCACGCTGGAGTTTATATGCCAATTCTCTGGAGGTGCTGAGCAACCACAACTCCCACTGAGCAGCCATTCAGCACTCCTCAGCATCTGGCACACTAGAATTTGCATGAATAAACAGTATAAGGATCTCAGTGTTTAACGTGATGAGTAGTATCAAAGTTGCAGGTATTCAGCATCTTTCAGCATTTGCTTCCTTAAGCAGAGCACTACCTAAATCTGTATAAGGTTCTTGTGAAGGGTGTGGAGGGGAGGAAAGGGGTGAGTGGGATGGCTTTGTCATAACGTTTTCATTTATTAGGACCCAGCAGTTATCCTATTTATGCTGGGGAAAAATAGGCAGTCTAGGCCTTCTAGATATTTGAAACACAATGAAGTCCACACGCTGTTTTCTGCTTTACCACCACTAATCTCCATAGCCTTTAGGTACAAAGACTGGGATCTGTGTTACCAAACTTCAGTCATCCAGAAATGAGATACCCACTCAAGCAAACTGCATTCATCCCCTCCAATGGGAGTGATGAGAGAAAGGCACCACCAGAGGGTGATTTGTCCCGTCCTAAAAGAAGTGTCTATAGGGTGGCTTGCCCTCCGGAGGTACCTGTTTCTCTTTACTGACTCTAGAGACACTCTTGGTGACTGGGTTAGACTAGATCTGTCTTTTAAGAAATTACACAAAAAAGATTCCAGCCAAATACTTCAGGATATCAGAAAACTGCTTGATAGGAATTGAGAACTTTGACCACACTATTACTTTTTACAAGACCAGTAACTCTTAAATTCAGGAAGTGGGGAGGAAAGGTGAAGGGTCTTCATAGTCTTCTTCAGTTTGGTTTTTGTATTGGCAATTTTTTGCTTATTTTTGATGACTTCTGATAAGGTAGGATCTGGAGAAACCATTGTTATAATGGCCCTCTCAGAGGTTATATCACACCAGCTTGCAAGGAGACGTGAGAGATAAGAGAAATGAGGGCTGAAATGGTTGTTTCCTCCAGGGCTGTAGATCACCCACCAGTATATTTTATCCAGATTGAGCATGACTAAATGATCACAATTTTTTGTAATTAATCAGAAAACAAAAATAGTTGCTGGTTTTATGCTGGCCGCAGGAGAATAGATTATGCCTTTGTTGGTAAAGCAAAAATGACGTCACTTTTTTTTAACAAATATGGTTCTACCTAGTGAATTTGTAGTAGTTGAACACTTTGTGTCACCCCAGTATGTTATTTCTGACCTAGTGCTGAATTCTCCAAAACTGTATTTACCATCTTGTGGAATCATCAGTTTTGACTGAATTAATGAGAAAGGTCTAGATTTACAGTGAAGTAAGTGAGAAAAGAATGCGTGTGGTTTATTAGAAGTCAGTATGTCCTAGGAAAGGGGGTTATTTCTTACAACTATGCACATGGATGCACTGGTTGGTTACAAATAGCCCTATTGTGCAGCTATATGGATGTTTTCTGGAGCAACAATGCTAACCAAAGCAGGTCCTGCCCCTTAGCTCCCCATCCACCTCTTCCTGCTTTGCCTCACTGTCCATTTGCATTGCTGCAGCTGTTTGCAGGGCTGTGCTAAGAATGGCAATGTCACTGGAATGACACCAATTTTTTGTTGTTTTTTGAGGTGAAGGAAGATATTTTTAAACCTGGACCGTTTGAATGATTTGATTCCAACACAGCCCAACAAACAGCTGCCTCAGCACAAATGCCATGTGAGTGGTGGCATCTGGGCAGGAATAAGAAGCAGGGCCATTTGGCAAGAAACTCCTAAATCACCTTTGCTGCCAGAGAAAAAAATGGATCTACGTCCTTAGAGGCATGTGAACTATCCAATGCCTTCACTGCCTCCTCTTGATCCAGCAGGAGAGCAAGAGTGTGAATTTGTTAGAAAATGTGGGTCTTGGAGAGAGAAGCAGTGAAAATACAAGCTTCTTGCTTCTACGGTTTCTGTAGCCTCAGAAAATGTGTGAGAAATTAAAGTTAATTCCCATATTTTAGCTGGCTTGTTTAGAAACAACCCCCAGTGTTGACAAGAACAGGTATGATTAAAAAATGCTAGCTGGTCGCAAAGCCATCACAGAATTTGTAGGCTATGTTTGTCTGCCTCAAATGTCAAGTGTTACACTTCTGGCACTCAACACTTCCAGGCAGCGGAAACAAAGGGAGCACAACAGGTTATTTTTAAATAGTTTAAACTTTAGTTCAAGCATTTTGTTTTCATATTTTTATGCAGTCTAGCTCCTTCAGCGTAACACCTGGCAGCTGTCACATATATCACAACAATATTGTTTCAAGCTAAGAGGCTGCTTATTTTGTATGGATCTTTTCTTTTCATTAGCAGGAACCAAGAGAATATTCTCTGAAATAATTGCTACAATTACCTGCCACGGAAATACATATGGTGGCAGACAAAATAATATGCACAGACAAGCTCCATCAGTCACAGTACTAGATTTGTCACTCTCTTAATAGTGGTCAGTAATGAATTTTAAAAATCCATTGGGAGGAAATGCCTTTCTTCAATAGATTTTCATTATATTACAATTATCATTATGTGGTTAATGTCTAAGGCAATGTCTCTTACATAATGACCTTAAAGAGACCGAATATAGTTCAGAAGATAACAGCCCGGCTAGCTTATTTTGGTATAGGATCTGCACATCTCCCATGGGATCCAAAGGTCCAGACACCTGAACCAGTGGTGGAAAACAGTTTCAGAGAATGGTGTGAGAGAGCAGCTTTCTTCTAACTGTTGCTTGGGACAAAGGAAATACAATTCCCTTATTTATGTCAGCTATCTTTTCCATGACTCAGAAAAAAGCCAGAAATAAGATACTTGTTTAATATTTCACCCATTGCTGCACCTCACTGGCATTACTTTTTGTTGAGAGTGATTAACTACAGATTTGCATAAAACCTAGTCCTGCCACCGTGCAGGAAAATGAAGAAAATCCAAGAGGAGAGTCTTACAAACATGTGAATGTTAAGGCTGCATGATCAGAACAGTCTTTCCTGGATCTATCCACACATCATTCTTCGTTCCTCTCAGAGTGAAGTTTTTGAGGACATCCTGATCAATGAGCCATCTATCACTTCTGCTCCCTTCCAGCCCTGCTGGAGAACTTTCTAGCAAAGGAAGGATCATCCTGAGAGGCTGTAGGAGTAAGTGGTACGCACTGGCCACCAGTGCCAGAAAGCTACTCACGGCTACTAGTTCTCCCCTCTTACCCCTACTTCTGCTTCATCAGACAAGTAGATATGACTTCAGATCAACAAGTTAAATGTAAAGTAAAGACCTTCCAAGAACTTCTCTGTGGCAATAACCCATCTAGTCCATGTCAGAAAAACTTCGCTGTTAGCTTTCAGAGAAGTAGCAAACCTAGTAATGGTTTAACATCATGTTTGTCTCTGTCATGTAGTCTTTCCTTTGAGTAATACCGGTTGTTGTAAATGAAAGCTTTTTCTTCCTCTGCAAATGGTATTTTTGTAAATCCAATGAATGAGACAGAGTGCCAGTTCAGGCTGTGACTCACCCCAGAGCTCCATTCACAGGATCAGATAACGGAGCCAGCATAGCTGCGAGGTGTGTGGACACATACCATGCTTTGGAGGTTGGAGCACTGCTCACATTGTGAGTGACTGACTTAGTTGGGCTGTTGTAAGTATGCGGGCAGCGGTATACGTGAGCTGTGGACACAGCACACCTTCTCTGAGAGACAAAAACACACTGATGGAGATGCCAGAAGAAAAGCTGGAACGTCAGCTAAAGCAACCAGTTGCCATTCTTTAAAGCCACCACGTCACAGAAAAAAGAAAGTCTTGGCCACAGTTAAAACATTTTTTCCCTCATCACTTGTTGCTGCTGCCCCTTTTCCATTGTGTGCTCATTTTTTCCGTGTCTTCAGTTGCCTGAATCTTCTCCTTACTATGACCAGAGCAACTGAAGCTGGTAGCCAAGAAATGACTCTACTCCAACAATAATACATTGCTCAGTGAGCAGCACTGTGACTTCCTGGACAGACATCTGTCATATCACGTCTCACATTGTAATCTCTGCTCACCCATTAGCAATGCTGGCTTGCTTGCACAGCACTCGGCCAGCCGATGCGCAAGATATTAAATCAAGCTTCCTTCTGCCCATCTCGCACTGTTCCCAGCTGAAGTCCAAGGAAGCTGTGATAAATACTGCTCTTAAAGTCTCAGTCACAGTTATTGACTGGGTTTTTATGGAATACAGAGCCCAGATCACAGGCAACTGTCCCCAGAGACAAGCTTGGAACTGACCTGCATCTGGGTGGGCACCAATCCCATTTTTTAAAAAAAGGAATCTATTTTTTTTATAAAATTAAATTATGAAATTGTGCATAAATATAAAAATGAATGTATTTAAAAAAAAAAATCTGGTGCCAGACGTTGAAAAGGCTCACCAGCACTGATGGGGGAAACAACAGCTACCTTTCCTCAGTAAGGCATTTTGTAATAGACCAAGTCATACAGCAAGTGTTTCATCATGAAAAATAGCCACTTCTTCTGCGTGCAGAAGTGCTGAGCCAGGAGTGCTCTAAGAGACTGGGTCTGTATTTCGATCACTACCTTCAGTGGTTGAGATAGACTCAGGCAGATTTTATAGGGTGCTCTATAAATTAAAAAGTGCAATGAGAAATTCAGATCACTTATTCTCCGGGACTGTGAGATCCTCATTCTCTGCTCAGTCAAAGGTGTGACATCTACGTTGGATATCTGCATCATGGTTTGAACATCACGGCACCTATCTATCTCCATTGGCCGGTAGCCTGGGATAACAGGTTTTCTGAATTAGTCACTCGTCTCTTACTTAGTGACCTGGAGATTATTGTAAAGATGTTAGGAACACATATCAACTGAGAAGGGATCTAAGACTGAATCAACGCTGTTTGATACGTCCCTCTCCTTTTTTTCTGTTTCATTTTGGCTGTACATGCGGCCCCCCAACCTGTATCTCCCTTTCAAACGCCAGGTAGGTGGGCACTGAATCCTGCAGGGTCCCGCGGTCCAGCCCCTTGCCTGCTCACAAGTCAGGAAAGCCTAGAAGTGGCATGACACAATATCCAAAGGACTCAGCCCCAGTTTACTAATTACTGCCAGTGGGATTTCAATCAGATGATAGGCTGGTATTTAAACATTGATCTATCTCTAATGATTACAGGATTACAGGCACTGCTTTCCACAGACAAGTGTACAGCTACACTGAAAGCCTGAACTGTCTCAAGGCAGTAGGATGACAACTAACCAAGTATTTTACAAACAGATGGCTTGTGTTGTGTTGACATAAATCTACTCTAATGTGATGTAAACCAGCAACAGTTCATCCATGATTAAGAAATATTTTTTGTTTACACTCCATTTTCCTTTCCAAACACTTTAACAATGAGCAGAACAAGTGATGTTTGGAAGAGGAGGTCGAGTGGAGGGAGGATTCAGTATTTAAATGAGCTAGTCGCAGAAAGACAATGTCTAGGTGAGCCTGGCTTTGTATTAATTTGAACAGGAGAAATAATTTTGTCCACGCTGTCATTGTGGAGGTCCTTTTGCTAGTAATGGACTGAAAAAAATGAAATATACATAAATCAGATGGTATCTATGACTCACCAGACAAATCACAGAGCAGACTATTCAAGGTAAAACTTCAGGTGAAGTATTTGCCACTCATATTAATTATGAGAAACTGTTGTCTGAAAGCCGGTCTTAGTGCATTGCCCTCACGACTCATCACTGCTGCCTCTGAATCACTCAGATAATTCTCAGAAGCAAGGGAGAGAGAGGTGTTAAAAGAGGAACAATCAAGACTTTCCTGATTTTCTCTGCATGTATTTGCTAAACTGAGGGGAAAAAAATCTCATCCAAAGCACAAAGTCAAGATGCAAAATGGAAATTTACAGGCAGAATTTGCCACCAACTAAACATCAGCCTGAGTGGCCTCAGACCCGTCCACTATAACTGAGTCCCAACTCACTGAGTTAAATTACAGAGAAGCAAAGGCAGAATTTTTGGACCATTAACTGAGATTCTTGCATCTAGCATTTGCCCTGTATTTCAACTACAGGCTGAACACTTTTTTTTTCCCAAGTGAAATTCAAGAGATGTTTAGGAAGAAGCTTCAAACAGAATTTAATTTGGGCTTGTATACTAGCTGATTCACGGGTCTCCTACAAAAGGCTCAACTTCACGGAGGATACATGACCCATTTTTCATTCAGTTTCATTCAAATTTGCAGATTTTTTTATCTGAACATAAATAAACCCATCCAGTTTTCTATCTAAGGAAAGATATAGTACAAGTATATCCAGACGTAGATGGTAAATAGCAAGTTGACTTTTGCTCTCTGCATTGCCAGATCTTTCATTAGCACTAAACACAGTTGTTGCACGAAGCAGAGAGCCTTCAGAGCAGCAGCTGGCTTCCTGGGAGAGAGCTGCCTGTGCTGCGCCCGCTGCTGACGCTAACAAACTTCTTGTCCCGCTCTGGGGGCAAACTGTGGGAAGGCCATGTCGGGTGGGCCAGAGGGGAGGGAGACCCTCGCTTAGCATCGTTCCCATAAGATCCAGCCTTGCAAGACTCCCTTCTCTCAAGCAAGCAATCCCCTCTCTTGGAGCAGTTGGCTTGAAGAGGGCGACATATCTTCCTTACCTGAGCAGATTGGCAAGACTGAGTTTCCAATTCGGAGAAGAGAAAGGAAATTATTATTTGTGTACCACCGCCATGCTCGTGCAATCATTCCAGAGCAGTACTGTGCTAAAATGTGGGATGGTACCTTTTATAGAGTGATGGAAAAGCAGAGGTACATGGACAACTAGCACAGCGTGATCTCTCTCGGCTTATTTTGGTTTTAAATGATCTTATTTTGTCCGTGTTGTCTGCATATTGACATGACAACCAATCGGCTAAAACTTAGGTAAGTACTGGCCTCTCTGACATGTGATTTAAAGCTGTCTCGTGGAAAGATATTTGAAGGATCACCAGCTGAAATTGAAGTATTCAGCAGCAGGGCAAAGAACTACAGTACATGAATACAGAGAGGACTGTCCCTATGGTAATTCTGGCAGATGGCATAAGGTTGCAAGCAAGTAATAGAAAATTTTAAAACTAATGAAACAAGATTAACATAGGCTACTCCATTAGTATTTCTCCTCCCAAATAGCTCAATCCTGATTATATTTTATGTCCTCATGGAATTAAAGCCCTGTACTTACTGGCAGCAAAGGGAAATCAGATCAGAATACTGTTTGTGAATGATTAACTTGCATTTCCTTTCAAACTGAATGCATGTGCGTCAGTCCTTCGGAGCCACAGACAGCCACTTCCCTGACGGGGAATTTGAGGAACAGAATATAAGGTCCAGTACTTCATCTTAGGTGAAATAAACTGGATAACCAGAGACCCAGACAAACACAAGACTTTCATAAACTCTCTCAAATTTATATGGTGTTACTGCATGAGAGATGTTGCCTACAAAATCTGATTCGGGGAAAAAAATGATCAAACTTTTCCTTATGCATCCATTGCCCTCTGTATTTTAACCAGACTGAAATGATTTGAGCAGATGTAAGGTATTTTGTGATCTGCCTTCTTCCAGTGACAACATAAGAAGGTTTTATTATAAAATACTCGTCACTGCTGATTTTTGGGATTCCTCTATTACAAACTGAGGGATAGAGTGGTTCTGAATGTGAAGACATTTTTAAGGACTACACATTCCTGGAAAGTGGTTTTACTGTTCTTGATGTGCATGGCTTTCTCTAGCTATCAGAGGTCTGCACAAGGGAATTAAAAGGCAGAACTTAGGGCCAGGTTTTCACGTTTGGTTGCCTAAAGCTGGGCAGTGAGAAGGGCTTACATACCTGGCTTGACAGCTGGGAGTATTGAGAATTTGCACTGTTAGAAGTGACAAATAGATGTTCAGGACTCCTGAAAACTAATCTTATTACTAAGGATGACTCAATGCATATTCAGAAGTCAGATTTCCAAGAGGCTGAAGGGCCATATACCCCTTTAGGTGTGCCAGTCCAACAGTTAAATGCCACGAGCATTTACAAACATACACACCATTCTTCATATGCCTAAAGCTCCACACCTATATGCCTTGGTAGCATCCTCCAGATATAAAGATTACAAAAACACAGGCCTGAGTCCTGAAATGCCAAATGGGTGAATGAGTTTCTGAAGTCTAATGCACAAAATATGTATTCTTCCTAGCTGACTCAGCCTGTCTTCTGAGACTGAACACAAGAAGACAACTTGAGACTTGGTGAAGGCTTGCTTCACCTGCTTCTGTAACTCATCACACAGTCTGCCTCTAAGCTCTCTAAGTTTTTGTTTTGGACTGCAAGATCTGTTTCTCCCATGCAATGGAAAGGGTTGCTTCTTAATGTCTATGTCACCCTCCACTAATATATTACTCCCCATGGTGGCAAGGCAGCTCATTGGTGCTATTCCCGCACCCTGTGTTTTAATCATTCCCTCCCGGTTGTCATCCGCAGAGGCTCAGATTCACTTCAAAAGACCCCCCCGGCTTTAGACACTGAGCAGAGGCACCTGGGTTAAGAGCGATGTCACCTTACAGACAGCAGGCAGATGGGAAGATGTGCCAAGTGAGAACCAGCAGCAGCTGGTGAACTGTCTCTCACTGGAGATGCCTTTCATCCTCGGTCAGACGCAGAAGCAGCCTGCGGTGACTATACTTCTGACTTAGGTGCTCCCTGAAGCGGGATGCAGCTCTCTAGTGTCGAGTTATCTATTTTGTTCATGCTGAATCATCTCCTTCTGCCCCTTCTTAGACCAAGCAATCTGTACACCTGTGGGCTGGCCCTCCTGTTGCCATATCCCTGCTGATACACCCTTCCACACGTGGGAGGAAATTTCTTGATGCATCGATACAATTTCTTAGAGTGCAGCAGCCCTTAAATAAAGTAAATTTTGGGAATTAATAGGTGGAACTGACCTCTTTTTGCTGCTGAAAAACAAGGAAATCCCTATCTGTGCATTCTATTAAAATAGCTTGAAAATAAATTATATGCTGCTTTTATGATGACAGTCATGCAGATTTATATTATTATTACAAATTATTATTACAGTTATTTCAAGTAATTTTGTTACTTGGCTTTCAGGGGCTTATCACACAAAAAGAAAAAAGGGCAGTGACCTGATATCTCACATGAAAGATAAAGACACATAAGCTGTCTAAACAGCCACCTCACTACACATGGAGAAGAAAATCGTTTTTATGCAAATAGAGTCTGAGACCAAAATGCCTTTCTCCCTCACCTCCTTTCTATTTCATGATTAAATAAATCATAAAGCTGTCACTAGAGACCACAAAGAAAGAGGTCTCAAATGGTAGAAATGAGAGCTTTCTGCATTTGTCTATTTTTAATTTCAAAAGGTATTTTGAATTAAAAAAGAAAGAGAGGGAAAAAAGAGCATAATGCTATTTGCATGCCTGATTCCCCAGGAGTACAAACAAGCTCTACGTCCTCTTGTAATAATACAATGAATTTTCAAAAACAAACACAAATAAATGAAAATTAAACTATGATCCATAAATTTAATTGAGATTCACAGTGTCCGATGCTTTTCAAATTCAAATTACCACCAGACAGTGCATCTTTTTGCATAACTTATGCAGATAAAGCATAGGTGATAGCTTCTCCCCTCTCCCTTCTTTTTATGAAGAGATATACTTCAGTCATAGTGCTGGAATTTTTGCACATGAAAGCTGAATAATGATTTATCATTTTTCATAGATGCACCATATCACGTTGTACGGTGCTTAGAGCTCAGTACAGAAAGTGAGCAGGGAAAAACAAGCATTTTTGTGTTGAAGAACAGACCGAAATTGAATTCTTCTGTCATTAGAGCAAATACCCAAAGGTAACTACAGTTGTTTTGTGTCAGAAGTCTTTGGTCTTCAGTAAATAAGATTAAATGCCCCAGTGGTGACACAGAACTCTCTGCAGATCAGCCATATCACTTTGGAAATTGAATATACACATATGTCTTATCTAACGGGGGTGTGACTTTGGAGCTGGAAGAACTAAATCGTGGACAGTGCCTGCCAAAAAGGGGCTACTCCAGAAGAGATGTTATGGAATAGTTAAGGTTTAATTTACAGTATTTGCATTCAGGACAACTTCACTGGGTAGTGAAGTTCTTAGTCCTTGATCTTGTAGATATTTCAGCTCTTAATTAGTGTGACCTAAGGAAAAAAAGCCTTTGCCTACAGAAAAACATTTTTTAAGCAGAGATATTTAAAAGCACACACACAGCCTTGGGTGTCTAAAGGGTTGGGATCCCCCCCAGCTGCATGGGGTTGCATTTCAGGGCCATGTTTGGTACCCCACGCTCACTGGGAATGTGGGAGAGATGGCTTTGGATGCTTTTTGGTGGAAAAAGGACCTGAAGAGGAGTCTCCAATGTGTGGGGTGGGCTGGAGTGTGAGGGACTCTCTCCGTGGTGGTGCTCCCTCGGGGGGATGGCTCGAGCCCCATGGGGACCTCCGGGGAGCAGGGCTTGAGCCATCCCCCTGAGGGAGCACTGGTGGTTTGCTTGCAGTGGGAATCCCAGCAGCAGCATTATTCAGTGCATTTTTCTTCCTGATGTTTACCCCTCTGATGACAACCATTGCACTCCAGATCTTCCTCCCCCATTTGTTGGACTGAACAAGCTTGGGGCTTTTCATATCTCCTGTCAACCCACAGGTTCTCCATCCTCCTGGTCATCTGAACAGCAACTGAAATATAAGCCCATATATCTGAGGGAGTACATGTCTCTCTTCATTTTGAACCAGGGAGATGCAATGTTTAACCATGCAGGAGTAAGCTGAAGGGTGGCGTTTCGAAGGTGCGAGGAAGAAATGTTTTAGGCAGCTTGTATTGTGAACTAGCATGATGTTTTTCGATGGGAAGAAAGGGAAAAAATCCTTTAAAACCATGTAGGAACATCACCAGAGACACTATTTTAACTGTTAGTTAATGGTAAAACAAAATATTTCCTACCCATGAAAGTACAAATCATGTATTGAATCAGATTCCAAAGATGATGTAGTATGATAAGAAATGCCAAAAGTGATATGCAGAATGCTAACTCCTGTGAGAAAATAAGAAGAGTGCTTCACCAGTGTTGTCATGACACGAACTAGTCATTATCACTACGTTCAGTGAAAAAGCTCTGTTTCCACAGCACTTTTCCATGATATCCTTTAATTGGAGGAAGGGAGTAAAACCAGTGGTGTGAGGAACATCAGCCGGGGTTTTAAGAAAATGAACAAATATGGCATTTCAGTGTGGGTTGTGTAAAAATCACATGCAGGAAAAAAACAAAGTTGAAGTTCACATACTTAAAAATGATCACTGCCATATGACAGAGGCCATTTTGCTCGTGACATAGACACATTTCAGCTCAGATCTGCAAATCTGACCACGACATCATCTCGCGGTATCACCCTTCCTCTCTTGGTCACTCTTCTTTTTCTGTTCTTCAGCACACTCTGCACCTTTCTGCTTCCTGAGCTTTCCTATCCCTTCCTCTGTCTCCAGCCCAGGGGCAACCCCATCCTCAGCTGCGTCCCCTGCTCCTTCCTCTGTCCCCAGAACCATGTGCTACTCTTCTCAACATCTTCCTCTTCCCAAAATGTCAGTGTCACTCGTAATCCAGGAAAATATTGAAACCCAGCACCCCTAAATTCACACACCAACGGGAATTGACATCTTTCCCACGCGCCTGTTTTTATTCCCAGTACCTGATGATGAAGAGAGCTGGGTACCAGATTGCTGCTTTGGTGTGACTGAAAACCACTGCCACTGTTTTTTCAGACAGTTGGCCACATCAAACCTTAATTTTGCTCCTTTACTTGCTGCTGGTAAATTAGGAGCCAGGGAAGCAGACTACAGTCAGGCAAGCTCCCAGGGAATTTACCCAGTAAGGATTTTACCTGCCTATGGTGAGGTTTGGCTGCCCAGTCACAGAACTGGAATATATTATCTTCATTCTCTCCTTTAATCAAGTCCCAATAATCCTTGGAGGAAACCCTCTTCAACAGATCTGAACCCAGGAAATCACACTGCTTACTGAGAGGCAATCAAACACACAAGAAGGCTCTGAGTATTCGCATAGCTTTGTGTTCACATGGGGAAGCCGTACACTCCAGGTGCAGCCACAGAGCTGCAGAAGGCAAAGCCAAGCCATAGCTGCTCTACCAGTGGTGGTAGGACAGCATACGATGTACACAGGCTTTCAACAGGTGACGAGAATAATCTCATGCACAGGATTTGTCTGCTACTAATACATGCAAATATCTGATTGCGCAGAGGCATCACCAGCCTCTCCGACAGCTCCTGAGCGTGTGCGTGAGCAACTTGGGTAACAGCTCGCACAAGCGAGGTGCACTGGCAGTTAGGCACAAGCAACCATCAGCATGCTACTCTGAAGCTGAAGAGTCACATACTGAAACCATCTGTAAATCCAGTGGATTTGCTGAAACCACAATTTATGCTGTTTCCGTATTTCTGAAATTATTCTTATTCTTTAGCATGCAGAGGAAATTAAGTCACATTTTCCTTAACAACTGTTGTTCCCGCCTTGCTGCGCATCATAGCCCTCTGGGGTGACTTCGGTAGCACTGACCTTGGACGTCGCTGCAGTGGCATTACTTTCCTTACCACTCCCTGGTGCGCTCTCCTTGATCGCTGCCGCTGCCGGGGTTTCTGCCTTCTTTGCACTTGTTTCCAGAGAAACAGGAGGCCCTACTTTCCCCAACCCACTCACCGGGGTTGAGCTCGGACTGCTTGATTGCCGCAACTGAGCCTTATACCAGCTAGGGTAAAACAAGGGATCGATGGTTTCTGCTGTGGCCGGTACTTGAGTGTCAGACTCTGGGGTCTGTTGAGAACCACTTGGTGTCACAACCTCATCCTTAATCAGGACAGATAAAGAGAAGAACAAGCAGAGTGCACCATGTTACCTTCCTGCCATAGCCACGTTGCTCTGCATGCTGCGTTTCTTATATCTCACTGCAAGGAATAGATTTGTCCTAATATATGGTCCAAAAGAATTACAATCAAAATGCGAAGCAAAAGCAACTGTCATTTGAATAACACAGATATGGGAAAGAAAATAAGTTACCCAAAATATAGAATAGGAGGGTAGAATTAGCTGGGAAGGGGATGCTGACTGAGAAAGGAGTGAGCAAGCAGTTTCTTAATTCAGATAAACACCCAATTCAATCCTAAAAATATAAGAAATTCTGCATAAGAGCCTCATGAATCAGTACCAGCCATGAACGACAGGTATAGGTACCTTCGAATGGCTTGTTGGGTTTTGGGTTAAGAACAACACGTTTGCCAATGAGTCTGTTGATATGAGCACTCAGAATATGGGGAATACACAGACACTGGAGAGAAACATTTGCCCACCAGCCTTGCTATCAATGCTATAAGCCAAGCACAGTTTCTCTGCCAGGAAGAGGAGCAGCCAGCTGAACAGCACCTCTCTACCTGCATCAAGCTCTCAGGGCTCACCCACATGGTACCAGCTATCACCACAGAATTTCTGCTTTGCCTTTCTTACACCAGAAGGCAAAAGCTGAAGTAGAGGTATCCCACACACCGCAATACCCACATGCCACGTCTGACTCCATGTCTGGCCATCTCCTAATGGCATTCTACAGTTGCTACAGCAGCATGCCGTACCTTTCCCATTTTAGCCTGAGAAGTGAGGGACTTCATGTTAGTGGGCAGAATTGCTTATGTCTAGTTCTTGGTTGCATAAAAACCTACATCAGTTAGGCGACATAAGTTTAGTTAAGTCAGTGCAAATCCTCAAAAGACAAACTTTGGTTAAATCAATAAAACCTGATTTAAGAGCATCTTCACACAACAAACTCATGTATGTTTTTAAATCAAAGCAAGAATGAATCTATAGTATTTATTTTCCCTTGTTTTATGTGGCGAGCTTGCTACAATCAAAGATTCTTTAGGTGCTCTCTTGTTTTCACGCTGGCCTCCTAAAATATCTTCACAGCAGCCTTTACCCGCCCAGCAACTTCACTGGCTAAATTGCATAAGAGGAGAATTTGCTAAGTTAATTGTGTGTAAGGCCAGCTAAAGTAGCACATGAAGTATATATTTTTATGTAGGTCTTCTAGAATATGTGGCAATTATGGTCTCATTCTAATTGCATTCCTTAAGAAAAAGTGCTGGCCTAAATTATTCACACCCTGAATCTGTTTGCTGCTAGGTTGAAAGAGGCAGTTTCCTCTCCTGTTTGGTGTATGATATCCCTGCATCCACCTAAATGATATCCCTAGGATGACCAGAGCAGAAGGCGACAAATGCCATTCACAGAAAATGGATTAGAAGTATGATCTAAAAATTGGTGGTGGAAAGCTCACTAAATCCAGAGGGAATGCCAAATTCTCCTAGTATAAATATTTTAACAACCATTTCATTTATAATAGTTAGTCTGAATTAAATCACAGCAAGCAGAACATCCATTGTAATGCGCTTAACTCCCAAACTGAACCCTTTTATTTATATCTTATGTATCCCATATATATCTCAATTTATCTAGCAGCGTGATTTTTTGCCTATCAAGCGATATATACACAGTTCAAGAGGACAGGGTACAGTTGCGTATCTGTGTACAAGGGCAATAAACAATTTTGCTCTCCAGTGCATCGACTCCCTTAGCCGTACTCCTGACGTATGGTGCCTACAGGCCACAGGGGAGCGTTTTCTTGCTCTGCCAGGGTGCACTCAGCATAGCTGGCAGGGCAGCGGGGTACCAGGGGCTCTTACCTGACCAGCTGGGGCAGCGGGCAGTGGCACTGGAGCAGGTTCGGCTGGGGCCTCTCCCGCTGCGCTCTGCGGTTTGGGGTCCTGCTGAGGTGGCTGTGATGCTCTCTCAGCCCCTTCCTCCTCCACCTCTTCCTCTTCCTCTCCTGATGACTCCGTGTGGACTTCATCCAAATCTTCATCATCCACTGTCTCCTCTTCTTCCTCTTCTCCCTCTTCCTCTAATAGGACATGCGTAAAAGGACAGGGCTGAGCACCACTTGAAGATGGCTACAGTCTTTATGTAATTAAAAAGCCATTTACAATTGCATGGCAAAGCTACTGATAATCTGCTGCCTGGCAGAGGACGCAGGCTGGGGAGAGGGCATTGGTGAGGAGCCTGCTCCCACCAGCCTGGACTGGGCACTGCCATTGAGCTGCCAGCGGGTACTTTGCAGCAGGGAGGACACTGAACATACACGCTTGTTAAAATCTTAAGCTGGGCCTTTCCATGGGAAGGACGACAGAAAGTCCTGCCAATGCAGTTATCCTCATGAGGGATGTGCAGCACGGCCCTGCACTTTTTGAGGAGAGGATACCTGGTCTGGCACAATCTGCCAGGAAAAAAGTCCCTCTTGCAATTTTAGGTATATGTTTGTTTTAAAAACCATTGAAGCCATCATAATAAATCTTTACCAGGTCAGTGCTTTGCAATACATGACTGGACATTTGGGATACCAACCTCCCTAAAACCAGACTGTCAAACTTGGTCAAACCATTGCTCTTGTGTCATCTGACACATCCTGTTGTCAGCATTTGTGGCTCGGCTCGTTTCCAGAGGGAGCCCTCTAACAGTGCATTTTCTTTTGCATAATCACACTATTCATCCTCAGAAATGTCAGATGTTGTTCAGAGCCATCCTAGCACTTCAGAGAAATAAACATAGATGGATGCATTAACCCAAGCTCCAAACTGGCTGCGCATTTTGCACAGGTTACAGTTCTGCCTGAGTATGGAAGGAATGTAGATCTGCAAATTAAGTAATGCCCTCATAACAGAGAAATGTTTCTGCAGAAAAATACACTCCTATAAGCAGAGTGCTGAATCTCTGCTTCCATGTCCCCTGGCTGCAGAGGACCTCATTGACTGTAGTAGGAGTTTCAGATGCAGGACTGAACTCCCGATTGCCAAAGCCCTTGCTAATGCCTTGTCCCCAAGAGGTGGGTGTCACATTCCCCATCACATGGTGGGGGTGTGTGCCTGGAGCATGAGGTCACGATCTTGGCTGATGCACGTGTGTGGCAGGGATGTGGCAGCTGTGGCTGATCACAGGGATGAACTGGGCACGAGGCTGTGACTAGGGATTGTCCCTCCCAGGACAAATCCCTGGAGGTTCATGGCCCTGCGAGATGGCACCTGCTCCTCTGCTGCTGACTGGTGCCACAGCTGCTGTCCCATTACATGGACCCCTGGGCCAAGTACAGCTAGTCCATGGATCCCAACCTACAGACTGCACAGCAGGCACGCAAGGTCCCTCGCAGGGAGCAGCGACACGCTCTGAAGTTAGTGTAAGTTGTGGCAGGGGAGTAAGCAATGGGTGGCATCTGCATGAGACTTAACTGGGCTGATAAAGGTAAATGTAAATATACTAGCAGAATCCAGCGCTAGCAAGAAAATTAGAGATATCCAGATTACTATTACTGCTGCTTTTTACTAAGAGAGATCTGCTTATTCAAAACACTTACTTCCATTAACTTCTTGTGGCTTACTCTGTAAGGTAAAGCATAGATGAGCCTAGATTTCAGGCTACTCTGGTAAATGTAGAATTACAACTTTGCGTTATTACATAGACATATTAAGCATGTTTAGTCATGATGTCATGACAAATGACATGACACAAGATGTTAAATGCATGAAAGATGATGACAATTTTTCCTTCCCTCTATAATTCTGTGATCTTGAATTTCGATTATGTTTGTGTTAAATTTCTCGATTATTATAAAAAAAGAGCTAAAAAAAAGTATCTTTCCTAAGTACTTCTTTTAGTAGCAAATATTCTATTTCTTTAATGACTTTCTAGAGCAGACAGGCCATACAACAGTGGCATCTTTTAGGGAAAAAAGGATTTTACAGGCTGAGATAAAAGCTTAATTTTGTGGTCCCTTCACATGAGGAGTCAGTAAAGATCATGGGCTTAGGAAAGTGTTGAGGCCACATAAAAGGTAAGATTAATGGTGTCGACAGATTATGTGATTTTTTGACTGCAATGGATTTTGCTTTTGATTATAATTGATGCAAAATGGTCTAGTTGCACTTTGGATGGAGAGAAATATCTGATTCAAGTTTTCCTACTCAGTTTCATGATGTAAATTACACACAGCTGCAATTTAAGAAAGCAATTGAGGTGAAATAAATGACATACCTCTGTCAAAATCAATTTCTCGTATTATCTTTTCTTCTCTACTGAGGTTCACTGTGAATTGGTTCATATTTTCATATCCATCCTCTATTTTTTCCATTTGAAATCCTTTAGATGCTTCAGTAATTCTAAAACAGAGAGATTGGTTATTGGCATTTGGATTTGCAGATAAATTTGTAATTTGTAATTCATTATAAAGATCAAGAGTCTCAAGTTTAAATACTTACTTTTGTAGCAAAGTTTTGGCATTCTGTGAAAACAAAAAGGAAATAACTGACTTCTTAAATGGTTCCATTTTTTCAGAGGTTTTATGCAGTGAGATCTAATTCTTACACTGGCTGCTTCTAAACGCACTAATATGGATCTCATAAATGACAACCATGAGATCTATGAATGAGATCAAATTTGGATGGTAATTAGTATACAGCTGAGTAAACCTTTTCATTCACTGAAGACTTTTTAATTAAAATCTGAATATGATGGGAAATACATGCAATTTTTACAAAAATGAAATGGAAATATTTTTGCTCTTTTTTTTGTGTTTGTGGTGAAAAGCAATTGTTCTGTTACCATCTTTAGTCACAGTAACTATATCTTTGACTATCCATAAGGGCATACTTCTGGAGCCACAAAATTTTATTTGTCTGGAAAGAATATTATACTCTTCAAAGGCAATTCTTTGATGAAAATAAGTTGTTGGGGTTTTTTTTTGTAGAAAACACCCTTCCAGCCTTTAATATAGAGGAATTGTAAACTTGCAGGACAGAAATTCTACACCAATGAATTCTAATGATTTCCTAATCAGCTCTCCTAAGTTTATAGTAAGAAAAAAGAAGGGAAAAAAATGAAGTAAAGGCATAAAAATGTGACTTAGAACATAAATATTTAATTCTTGGAAAGTTAATCACTCTGTCAATATGCAAATGAAACCTATAATTCACAGAAGTTCATATACACATATATTATAGTGGTGGGACAATAAACATATGTTGGAAAATGTTAAAATTCCTGTTTCTTCTTTGGGGACCAGAAATTCCTACACAGGATAGTATATTTTTGTGCAAATAGCAAATACTCACGTTCTTGCTTTGGATACTATTCACAAGAAGACTAGCCATTTGTCTGTGCTGATGCAAGTGTTTAAAAAATGAGTTTGTATAAATGTTCACTCAAAGATGACCAAACTCTGAATGTGCCTAAAATTGAGAAATGCTTAAATAGTATTTCGATAAACCCATCATTCTTTTTCTATGTCTATGTATAGACTTTATACCTGCAAAAACACGGCCATTTCTGGTTCTTCCATGAACTGGATTCCTGATTCAACCAGCTTTGACACAGCTTCCAAATGATCCGCATACTTCTTCATCAGGGAGCGGACGTGTTCCAGTTTCTCTTCTTGGGTTCTAGTGATTATTTGTGTCATCTCATTTTTTCTTTCTTCCAGTACAGAATAGAGATAATCAAATTTTTCACACAGCTGCTCTTTCTGTCGTCTGCAGCGTTCCTGTGAATCATTTGGTTTATGTTAAACATGTTACGTTCTTAACAGAGTTTCTATTTTTACAGTTACTTGGAAGCATTTTCATCAAAGAAATTCCTCTTTCTGAACAGTGCAAAGGATTCTAATGACCCCAGAGACTTTTATAATTTTCAAAGTCCAAGCTATTGGAACAAAAGTTTTAAAACTGTTCTCAAACTCTGAATTTCAAGCCACTGAAAGCCCCCAAACAGGTTATTGTATAACTTGTCAGTCTACTAAAAAATTGTGAAAGGTATTTATGATGTCTGTAGTGATATATCAAAGTCTGCAGAAAAAGTAAAAACCCCCACCGTATTAGCAGCTGGGTTCATTTGCACGAACAGAATGGTTTTTAAAGGAGCGGTCATCTCAGATCAGCTCTGGAGAATTTTCTTTTTCTACCAGAGAACCTGGAACTATCCTGGCTGGGCTTAATTTTCACATACGCCCTCTTAGACTCTATTTTGACAATAGGTGTCCATTRTATTCCGTTTACTGTGCACTGAATGAGGTAGAGGTACCACGAAGAAAACGGTGTGTGACAAAAGCACAAAGACAAGAAAGAGGAATCAGGTTCCAACCCAATCTTCAGGCACTGATTTTCATATCATTTTTTGAGACACTTTTATTGTCCTTCCAACCAGACAACATAGCATATTTCACTGAGTAAGGAGGATGGGTTTGATGACTGCTTCATTGAGCGCTCTCTAACAAGAACACACTGCACTTGCAAAGGAGGATTTATGGGGAGGAAATCGGAGACAGGTTATCTATAACGTCTGAGGTCTACCAAATAGAAGTACTTGAGTCATCTGTGTGCCCCAGGGCACACAGATGGGCATAACCTTATTGTGGTTATATCTGGTTGCGGATGGTGGTGATTATTTAAACCTCTTTCCTAGGAACTGAGGCTGAATCAATTCCTCATCTTCATCCCTTGAGGCATAATGCTGAGATACTGGCAGCACAGGATTATTAACAGTCCCAGAGTACTTTTGGAAGTGATAAGACTGATTATTCATAGCACTTGGCCAGAGAGAATCCAGCTTTTTTCTTGACTTTCAGCCAGAGCTCTTTCCTACGAGTGGTGACAGTCTGCTCTGTATTGTTCAAAGGAGAAAGCCTTTTGAAGATGGACGTGTAGCCAAAAATCACTGTCTAGGTTGAGGGGGAGGGAGCGAATACAGATCCTGTTGCATTGACCCAAGTATCCACCTCTGCTTCCCAATGAGGAAGACTAGGCTAAACAGGCACTCCTAATTTAAAACTCCTTGCAGGGGGACAGGCTTGTCCTGCCCTTCTGGAGGTCCTTGCCACTTCCCAGAAATTCCTGATTAGTGAATGATAGGGTGGGGATAAGGAAGCTTTCGAACAAAGTGAGTCATGGTTCCTGGGTGTCATTCTATTGTTCAGACCTCAAATAATCTTCCTCTCCTCCTTCACTCCTCTCCTAGCGTTCTCCCAGTGTTTCCTGCACTTCTGCTTGCTCCAGAGTCCTCTTTGGTTTAGTCTACAGCGACGTCCTCTGAAATGTCATTCAGATCACTTGTAAAACAACCTTAATTTCAAGACAGGTGTGTGCTATCTTTGCCATTTGACACAGGACAAGCATTAGGGGAAGAAGAACAAGACAGTGATAGCAGGGTGCCCTGAGAGATCCTTCCCTATATCTAAGCTCTAATATATAGTATTTCCTGCCAGCAGATATTACAGAGTTGTGAACCTCAAGAGTAAGTCCAAAACAGGTTCCTAACTGCAAATGCTGAAATATTTCTGAAATATTCTCTTTCTGTATAAAATGTTCCCATATGAAGTCTCTGCCTGATGGAATTACCCTACTCAGATTCTGAGTAATGAAAAAGGTTAACAAATACATGACTTTCCATTCTAAAAAGTTCTCAGCCTTTTTGTTTTTTAAGCACGGCTACAGCAAAAAGAAAGGAGTCCTTGCCATTGAGCATGAGTTGCACTGCTTGTTCTGAAGTATCTGTATTGACTGGCCTAGGCTATTAGCATTTGAAAGAAACACTGTAATTTTTCCTTCATTATTTGACTCGCATTCTTTACAGGGCTAAACAGTACTTAATTATTTGTTATTGTTTTCCAATATTTAGCATTTTATATTCCCTGTTTTTATTTTCGCATAGTACGTGAATTTGGTCTACCTTTCAATCAGCTAAAAGCTATACAAGTATTAATCAGGTTTTTTTGTTTGTTTTTCCCTTTTTAAGGTTTGGATAGGAGCAATAGCTAAATATAGAACTGTAGGCTTACTCCAGCTAAAAGGAAAATGATCATGTATTTTCTGCTAAAGCAGATATTTATTGTTCTCTGCAAAGTGTTAAGCAGAGAGAGGAGACAATCCTGGATTATAAGCATTATTTCCATGTGTGCACATTTCTGAGCTCCAGCTCCAGCTTTTCATCTTCAAGGACAAACTGATGTCAATTCAGACAAAGCTCTTGTATGGTAGGAAATGTGATTTGCTTGAAATTAACATGGAAGTGCCAAGGTAAGCTCTAAGATCTATTTTCTGCAATCTCTGACTTTAAAGCTAAAAAGCCTGTTAAAACATCTGAAGGTAAAATGGCTGCACTTTCTCTGGGCTTCGAGTTTAAAGGTTAGACTTTAAACTGAGTGGATGACTCTGAGGAAGCTAGTTTCAGAAACTGTTGTATTTATTAAGGTATTTTTAGCACGCTGTTTTCTCCATACTTCAGACTGGATGTTTGAAGTTTTGTTTCTGGTTCAGCTAGTTCAACTTAAATAAGTACAAGCTTTTGCTTTTGTATCATTCAAATTTCTGCAGTTAACCTACTTGAAAGGCTTGTTTCTGTCTGCAAAGTCCTGATAGCAGCCAATTTCATCCTTGCGACATGAAGGCTTACTGACTACAAAGTTCTGACTGCTGCTAACGCACTCTCTCATTTACTTGGGCTAATGGTTTTACGTTCTTTGAACCAAACTTGGCTATTTTCTCTTCTTCCTTGCTCTGAGGAAATAGGAGCCTTGGGCAATTCTGTACGTAGATTGTGGAATCAATTTTTCTTACCAATTAGAATCTATACATCTTGGATTAACTTCTTTTTCTCTGCAGTTTCTCTTTTCTGCTCCAGCTCTGAAGGGTCAATATAATTTTAATTGGGCAGAGAGGGATGCGACTCCTTCACTAGATGCTTCATCAAAATCTGATCATAAAATCAGTTCATATGAGCTCCTTTCAGCCTATTGCTCTGGGATGCTCAAATTGGTCAGAGCTGATATTTATATTTGCTTTGCTGGTGCAAACCTCTTGGAGAAAATGAAAACTACTTCTGCTATTGAATGGCACAAAACTAATTCCAGCTCTGTCAGAGCAAGACCTTTACCAGAAAATCCAGACTCACAGTAAGAACCCAAACTCTTCCCTCCCACGAGCAACAAAACAAGACTCCTTAAAGAACAACTAAGTATMTTAAATAACTACTTCTGCACAGGAGGCAAAGTAACCAAAGACAGAGTTCAATGGCATACTTGGGAGCTGCGCTGTGGCTACCCTGTGGCTGAGACTGAGGCTCTGTTCACAGGACCAGTCAGGCCTTAGACTAATACTGGTCTTTCACAGCTTTAGCACCTGATCTTGTGATGTTAAATGAACTGGAAGTTGATGGCATTTTGTTGGATCTGCTTTTAACTTCAGTGATATCCTATGCCACTAAGAATGCTGAGCAAGACAGGCTGATGTGGATTATCCTTACTCTTTGTCCTCAACCACGTGGCCAATGTCAGAGGCAGGGTGCCAAGCAGGATGTATCCTTTGGTTGAGGCAGTACAGCTGATATTGTACAAAGCCACAGGTAATGGTTTAGCAAAACAACGTGGGAATGCATGTGGGTAAAGTGAGGTCTGTTAAAGAATGATCATTACCATCAGTTTAAAAGATGCAACTTCACACTGAAGTATCTGCATTTAAAGGGGTGGTACCTACCTCAACCGTCTTGCAGGTCTCCTCCAGCTGTGTGACTATCCCTTGCACTCTGTCATTGCTCCCCACCAGGACTGCAATGCCGTCACTTAGCTCGGACTAGGCAGTAAGGGAAGAGCAAGCGGTAGGGGGTTAGACACCATCCCACTTCAGGGTGGCACATCTAACTGTGGGGAGCCAGGGATGAATGAGCCGTACCAGGGTATTAGCTCTTCTTTCCACCAGAACTGAGGAAAATTGGAGCTTTACCTGCCCACAAGTTACCCACTAGTACTTTGACATTTGTTTCCTCTCCTGAAACACTATGGAAACGTTGACATTTTGAAACTTTTCATGGAGAAGAAGCTGTGGTTTGGAAAGGAGGAAGCACTTTGTTCTAGGAGGGTCTTCTAGATGCTTCTGTCTGAAGCGCTATGTTTCAACAGCCCCAAAATACTCCCTTTGGGTTTGTTGAGGGAAAAGTCTTTGTCTCTTGAAGGATTGGTTTTTTAAATGTCTGGGTCTAGCCACATCACTGTAGTATTTCCCTGATGACTGTAGCTCTTGGCTCTGGAGAGAAGAGGTGGCCCATGGACATGGAGGGACCAGGGTGCTACAGAGGCCCTGGCATAAGGGCAGTGGGGCTGGGGCTGCGGTGAGAGGGGAAGGGAGAAAAGGAGGAGGAGAAGGTGAAGGCTGAGCCACTGGCACAAGGGAAACAAGTGGAAGAAGGGAATGGCCTAAGTGTGGGGAGGGGGATGACTGTGGGGTGTCCTTAGAAGAGGAGAGGCAGAGAAGCTAGTCCCTAGGGAACTTGGTGAGGGTGCTGGGGAGGGCGAGGGGCCCTTGGCACACTGCTGTGCCACTGTGGCAGAGGCAACCGTGTCCGTGGCCTCCACAGCTTTGTAAAGGAACCTTTGAAGCATGCATCCTGCAGCCTCTGGGTTACACCTCCAGTCTTGGGCATGGCAGCCCCTTTCTGCAGGCATGCTGGGAGGGAAACCACTGCTTGCAAATCTCCACGCAAAGGGAGTGATCAGGGGCATGGATTTGGTCCAAGAAACTTCTCCCCTTCCTCCCTCCCTTTTTGATTGAAAAGGATGTTTGTAACTACTTTCCTAAAGCAACTTCTCATTTGTAGTTTCCACACACAAGCATCTCTGTGACAAAGTTGGAGGCTGGGATTGCAAACTTGGCCTGTCTGATTGCTTGCCCCACTGGGGCCCTCCAGAAAAATGAGCTGTTTATCTCAGGAGGATAACCCAGTGAGTCAGGTTTTAAATTAATACTGTATTAAAAATAAACAAGTCTTTTACTGGTGACAGCAAGGGCAGAGGATGTTAGGTACATCCTGTGCTGCCAACTATTGAATATTCCTGCATTCACTTGCAGGAGGAGGTTTTTCACTTAACTTTTCTTAAAAATGGGATGCTTAAAGGCAAAAGTGCCTGATAGATAACTATTTGATTTGTAATAGTCTGTTCTCTTTCCAGTCCATGTGTTGGAAATCCCACTTGTTTTTCTGATCTAAAAACACTGAAAAAAATAGATTAGGAACCTCGAAAGAGAGATCCTCAGSTTCACATCAAATCGCTGTCTAAAAGGTTTACTCACTATACTAACAAAATTTTCACTATACTAACAAAAATTGAGACACTGTAATATCTTTCTGTGTGATTTCTCATAAATTTGTTTTGCTGTGTTTCTAAACAGTTCCTACAGATTTGTGTGAGCCTTTCACTCACACACAGGAATGGCAAAGGCACCCCCAGGCCCCTTTGGAAACTGGCAGGAAGCCCGTGGGAATACTTCCCTGTCGATGGTCCTGTCAGTTGCTGGGAGGACTATGAGATACAAAAAGATATTTACCTTCTGTCGCTGGTAAACATTTGTGAGAGGAGCAACTTGGCAGTCTTTGTGGGCACCAAAGACTTTGCACAAGGAGCAGGTGGGCATTTCACAGTTCAAACAATAGATATTAATTCTCTCATCTTCGTGCTCTTCACACATTGGCTGGTCACACTTCCTTTCGGGTCTGCAAAAGAAAACAAGTTTAAAACAAACTTGGTGCTCATGAGTTTCTGATGGCAACACTTAGAGTATCAGCATGAAATAGGGTACATTTGTATAGCAGTGTCCGAGGCTGACCTGAATACGCAGAGTAGACTTAAACCTGCCACACAGGGTGACTAAATAGACAGCAGTATCGCTTAATGTCCTGACACAACAGGATGTGATGACAATATAGCAACATGACTTCATATGAGGATTCCAGCTGGGAGTGTGACTGAACCCTCGCTCATATTTAAAAATGTAAATAACCTCACTAAGACTGATCTCAGACTACTCATATACTTTAATTAGCATGTTATCCAACATCTGTCTGAAATATGAAACATATGTAATTCCTTTAGAGTTCATCACGCAAAATGTTGGGCACTTGGCCTTAATGCAGCAAAGTTCTTATTCAGGGGGCTAATTTGAAGTGAGGGTTGTAGGTATTGGTGGACCTTCATGCCCTTAACTCTGTATCTCTGCTGATGAGCTTTGTGAGGCCCAGGTCAGGACTGTCAATATCAAACAGAACTGGGTCCTTATGGCCTTTACACTAGGCTAGCAACCAAAATAAGGTCTCACACAAATTAATTTTAGCTGGGTGGCACRTGTCTAGCTTGTACAGTGTTGAACTTTTTAACAGTAGCTGCTCAATTGTACCAGCCACCAAGGGCACGGGTTACACAAGAAGTGTTCCTCTCCTGTGCTAAGCCAGGAGCTGTCACCAGACTATAGATCAGTCCTTATCTTCTCTTCACCAATATGATTTAGCCATATACACACAACTCAATCCGTGCTATTTTAGAAACGAATTTAGTTGTAGCTTCCTCTAAACAAGCCACTTAACTGACATTCCCAGTGTAAGTGAAAGCTCTGGTCCAGTCCGCGTGGGCAGGCTGATGCTTTTCTGAGCCCACGCTTCAGGCTTAGCACCCTGAGCGTGTCTGCGGCAAGCATGTGAGTGTGTGAGGATGCGGTACTGGAGCACAGGGTTAGTAGATTGATGGAGGGAGTGTGCCTGGGGGTTCAAGCCTCCAAAGGTTGCCACTCCTGCTGTGTCAACATGAAATCTTTCCAATATAAGCCATTATCCCCTTCTGCTACCATTTGGAAGGAGAACTATGACTATTTCCCATAGCAAGTGGAGCAATGGCGTCATAGAAATTTATCTTTTCATCATTAGATAGAAAATATTTTCCAAAACCATAGAATTTAATGGAATTAAATGGCAACAATTTTTTAAAAGCCATTCTACAGAGCTCTGTAGCAAGGAGGCAACCAGTCATTCTATTACAAGTTTAAAAATCTATGGAAAGATCATTATTTTAGATTATATTACAACAGAGTTCTTCCATACTGTTTAGTATAGTGGACATGGCATTTATTTTTTAATGACAAGTTATTTATTTTTTCTCTTCTGAAGGGAATGGAACGTGATCAATTAGATGAGTTTAAAAAAAGATCAAGCACCAAAGAAAACGTCTCATGCATTCATATTTTTTAATTTCAGGAGGGCACTGGAATTTAAAGSGTTCATAAGGAAAATCTGTAATCTGCAATATAACACAATATACCAGAATAAAACAAGACAGACACTTCTGAAGAAAGCCTGTATTATTTGGGTCAAATTTCCAGCATACATTTACATAAGGCACTCAGTGTGTCAAATCCAGCATCATTTCAACGCTAGTCAAAAGAGGTGTGTCTCCACTATAAGGAATGCTTTACATTGTTTGCAGATGACTGCAAATAGCCCCTAATATATTCATGCTATAGTGCACCAGTGGGAGGGCCTGCATGAGAGGGCAATAACAGACAATGAATTTCAAAGTGATTAATTAAGCCTGAAATAGCTGCTCTTCCTGCAAATATTTACAAGACCAGAACCAGAAACTACTAGAATGTTATTTGACACTGGAATAGTGCCACTAGCATGAAAGACATATTGCACAGGGCAAAAAGGCGATGGTGTCAAGCAAGTTCAGCCAGAAGTAGCCAACCTTCAAAGGTGCCGCAAAGAGCTGGAAGAAACCTGGCAGAACTCCCTGAACTAGTGGGGCCCTGAAGACAGTGACAGAAGACTAGAAGTAAACAGATCTATAGTCTCCTCCCTAGGCTTTGCAAAAGGAGATGTTTTTAGCAGAACATTCCCTGACTTCAGAGGAGATATTCTAGGTCTATGTAGGTGTAGCAAAGGCCAAAACACAACCCCTAAGTTTGAAATGGTGGCTGCTCCTGAAATGAAAGATTAGAGAGTAGCCAGTAGGAAAATGACAGCATGGCTTTAGTAGAAGAAAAGATTCTTCATAAATGTGCTTGTGACCAAAGAAGTGGCAGGTAGCTGAAATGGCCTAACAGCTTTGTGCTCTTGTTCTCTGACCCTGCTCTTTGAGATGCTAAGCCTGTGTTTGACTGCTACAGGCTTATTCTTTTCCATTAAAATTGGATTTGGACCTTAATGTGTGGAGTGTTGTGCATGTTTTATGGAGAGGAGGATTCTCAGCACTGGTGAGGCCATACCTGGAGTACTGGGTCTAGTTCTGGGCTCCCCAGTACATGAGAGTCATGGACGTACCAGAGAGAGTCCAACAAAGGGCCCTGAAGATGATTAAGGGTCTAGAGCATCTCTCCTGTGAGGAGAGGCTGAGAGAGCTGGGACCTTCAGCCTGGATAAGAGAGGGTTCGGGGGGATCTTAACAATGACCTTGATCTTATCAATACCTTTGGTTATCTAAATACCTGAAAGGAGGGTGTAAYGAGGATGGAGCCAGGCTCTTTGCAGTGGTGCCCAGTGACAGGACCAGAGGCAATGGGCACAAACTGAAACACAGGAGGTTCCCTCTGAACATCAGGAAACACTTTTTCACTGTGAGGGTGACCGAGCGCTGGCACAGGTTGTCCAGAGAGGTTGTAGAGTCTCCTTCCTTGGAGATACTCAAAAGCCATCTGGACATGGTCCTGGGCAACTGGCTCTGCATGGCCCTGCTTGAGCAGTGGGGTTGGACCAGATGACCTCCAGAGGTCCCGTTCAACCTCAGCCATTTTGTGATTCTGTGATTTGGTGAGGAAATGCAAAGCTGCTGGGCACATAAAGGAGCACAGTTTAATTAAGGACATAGTAAGACCTCAGCAAAACCACTGTTTAATTAGAAGGCATGTTTTCCTTAGGATTTCTACAAATCCAGAAAGGTCTCTACTGAAATCCTGAATCCAGCTTTGATAGTGGAGGATACTGAGGACCCTAAGATAGCTGTAGCCCTTCCTGTACCATCACATCACCTAGTGCCTGCACCTGGTCAGGGGATGGAGACAATCCGCATGACTGTATGAGGCAGAGTCAGGTCATTAGTGAAGATATTAGAGTGTATTGGTCCCAGTATCAGTCTCGGGCATACACCACTAATGACTGGCCTCCACCTGACTTCATGCTGCTCACCATAACCCTTTGAGTCTGGCAGTYCAGCCAGATTTCAGTCCACCTCCCTGTCCACTGTCCACTCTAGACCTTATTTCATCAGTTTGTCAATAAAGATGTTACAAGAGACAGTGTCGAAAGTCTAGATAAACAACATCCACTGCTCTCCTCTCATTCACTGCRTTAGTCATCTCACTATAAAAGGCTATCAGGTTGGTCAGGCATGATTTCCCCTTCATAATTCCATACTGACTATTTCTAATCACTTTCTTGTCTTTCATATGTTTGAAAATGCTTTCCAGGAGGGTTTGCTCCAGGGACCAGTGTGAGGATGACCAGCCTGTAGTTCCCTGGATTCTCCTCCTTGCACTTCTTGAAGATGGGAGTAACATTTTCTTTCTTCCAGGTTCCTCAGGAACCTATCCCGATTACCACAACCTTTCAAAGATTATTGACAGTGGCCTTGCAATGACATCAGCCAGCTCCCTCACCACTCATGGGCGCCTCCCATCAGGATGTCCAGTTTTTTTTAAATATTCCCTAACCGGCTCCCCCTCCACTGAGGGTAAGTCTTCCTTGCTCTAGACTTTCCCGCTGGTCTTGGGGGCCTGGGATTCCTGAAGGCTGATCTGACCAGTAAAGACTGAGGTGAAGAAGGTGTTGAGTACCTTGGCCTTTTCCATGTCCTTTGTCACAGGAGCCCCTGCCCCATTTAGCAGTGGACCCACACTTTCCCTAATCTTCCTTTTGCTGCTTGTGTACCTGTAGAAGCTCTTCTTGTTAGTCTTCATGGCCCTCGCCAGATTCCGTTCCAGTTGGGCTTTGGCTTTCCTAACTCCATCTGTGCATGCTTGGACAGTGTCTCAAAATATTCCTGAGTCACCTGTCCACATTTTTTTTGCTTCTTTTTTAATGTTTTATTTTTAACAGGAGTTCCTTGTTAATCAGTAGAGGTATCCTGCCACCATTGCTTGAGTCCCTCTATATGGGAATGGACCATTCTTGCGCTTGGCGGAGGTGGTCCTTGAAAATCAACAACAATGATGGACTCTCCCAAAAGCAGTGAAAAACCCATCAATGCCCAGGGTAGAAATGGGGCTTGAAAAATGAGAAGACCAAAAAAGTTCATATGGACATAGGGATTCCTGCAGTTCTATTACACTAGTACTATTGTGAATGCCTGGCCCAAGAAAAGTATTGGCGCGGGTGAGCTTGGGGCTTTGTCTCCGTGGGGAGTTGGAGGAGATCCAGGTGATCTCTCTCCTCATCTCTTTTGCTGCACAGTCTGCGGGACTCCTCCTGCAGCTCCCTTGCTTGGTGACCTGTGGACAGGGAGTCCATGTCCCTCGCCCAGCCTATCTGAGATCCCCAGGCATCCCTGCAGCCCGTCCTGGAAAGCCACGTCCTCCCTCGGGAGCTCTGGCTGAGGCCTCTGTGGTGTCAGGGATAGCTGCTCCTGGTGGTGCTGGCTACCCTGTCCTGCAGCACGTCACCACCATTGCAGAGCCCGTGCACGCTGCTCTCAGCACAGCGCCTGGTCCCTGCTGTGCATGCTGCTGCACGCACTGCTCCATCTGTGCTCAGGGCTGCAGAGACAGCCTGTACCTAGGGCTCTCCCTGGTAGGTGCGAGGGAGAAAAAGCACTCGACCCTGCCTGATCAGGATTCAGCTGGTAACAAAGCCCAAAGCACCTCTTGATCAGGAATAGCCAGATGAGCTCGTTAGAGGCTGCCAGAGCTTGCGAGAAGTCACAGCCTCCTGTTGCTATGCTTTCCTGGCGGCAGCAGGCACCCTGGTGTTAACTCAGATAGTTGAGGTAATCAGTGGCCTACAGACTTTCAATCATTGGTTTAATATTTTAGCCAACTCTATTTCCACTGGGTTCAGTCCTTTGCCCTCCTTTAAAGCTTTGTAGGAGCCACATCCTGCTTGAAGATTTCTTTCCTTGTGTTGCTAATAGATTCTAAATTGGGCAACAGGCTACGCTGCCATCAGCTGGAATTTGATGAGCAATGGGACAAAAGACCATATGATGTGATTTTTAGTAATAGGAGGGGCTGCATGTGAGGGCTTGGGCAGACCCTCCCAACCCCATAGCCCAGCTCCTGCCCCAGCTTTTATTTCAAAAAAACCAATTCCTTAATTCAAATAGAAACTCAATTTTTAAAACACATTTTTGAAATAAATTATTTTTGCCTAAACAGGAGACAAAGCTTACTCCCTAGGTGAATTCCCCTCACTCTCCTAAGTTCATATGAAATGCAGCTGGGAGACGTCATCATTCTGGCACACAAAGTTATGGTGAATTATACCCACAGGAGGACTCGAGGGGAAAAGGCTTCTGTCTGGAAATCACAGGTGCTGCCACTTTGAAGGGTTGTCTTGGGAAGAAACAAGGAGGCAAAAGTCACATCTCACCCTTCCTTTTATGGACCTCTGCCAGACCCCAGCCCTCAGTTTGGAAGAGACTGGTACAAAAGGAAGAAGTGGAGAAGACCTGATTTCCCTTGACTTTTTGGTTTCAGTGGGACAGCACAGGGTAAAGCCATAGCAGATCTTGCTCACACTCTCATGGGAGCCTGAGGAACGTTAGGTGGAGGGAGATAAGCAGCTGAGGCCTACGAAGTGCCAAATAGTTTAGATAATGCTGCTATGCATTGCGGCTGCTRCGTAACACTGATGATAACTTTCATTCTAAGGACATACATGAAGGTTAAATAAGCACCTTACAGACTAAATAAATGAAGCTTTTGGACAAATGTCTAAGCAAATATATGTTCATATTTGTATTTTTTTCTATTCTCCCTTTTTATTCATCATGTTGTGTTTTACTTTCATGGAATTTAAAAAAAATCTGCTAAATCTCTTACATTTCTGTTTAACTGAATTTTGTTCCAATTGCCCATGAACTACACGGGAAAAGGAGCTGCGTTTCTTTACTTTTTAGGTTAAATATATCTGTGAGCTGAAAAAAACCCAAAACCAAGAAAGACATGAGGCCACACATGTCCAGCTTATTTGGTCAAAAGCAAAGTCCACCACCATAGCTTTGCTGATTCATTTCCTCCGAGATTTTCCTGACTAAAATAATATTTGGGTATCAATGACACACACAAGGGTAGCTGACCTTCCCTTGGCACTGAGCGTGAAGGGCAGCAGGACAATTTTTAGCCAACTTCGTGCTCTCCGACGCTTTGGAGCTCCAACCTATGCCCAGCTACAACAGTACCTGAAGGGATTCAAACAGCCAAGAATAGCCAAAGCCACCGCCAGGCTCCAAAACATCCTCTCTGCTGGTGAATCTTTTCCTCTGCCAGAAAAGGGTAGAAGTGCCCTAAGCCACCCGAGGAGCCGGGCTCCAACGGTTGTGTCTGCCTGCTCCAGTGATATCACCTCATTGTCCCTGTGAAACCCAGCTCCTTGTTGGGGGTGGGATGGGTAGACTGTCAGGGAGCACAGCCAGGATTACACCTTCCTTCAGGTGTACAAAACACCTTGCCATACAAAACTGACCCTATGGATGCACGCTGGAGACAACAGGCGGCTTCCCTGGGCAAGAGCTGCTTGCTTGGCAGCCTGGGACCAGGCTTAGCTTCCCCCCTACTAAGTTCCCCAAGGTGGTACCATGCATCCAACCCATCCCAGGGCAAGAGAGACGAGAACACAACATTTTTCTATTGCTGGATCCGTTACACACCCAATGCAGGCAATTAACATTCAGGAGTAATCTTACTTTTTAGGATTAACCGACTCCTCTGCCCTGGGGTCCTGATTCTTGTGCACAGCCACACAGCACTGATATGTATTATTTCTGGCTRTTCCTTCTCTTTTATGGAGTCCTAAATAAGACTTGATTTCATGAGTTCATGTCCCAAGYTGACAGGAATGGAGATTTTTTTATTGAGTTTTGATTTGACATCTTCTGCCTGAAATTCAGTTTTCGTCTTGTTTGCACTGTCTGTCCCTCAGGATTTTCTAACAAGATCTGAAATTTCTTTCCCTTCTTTAGCATGAGAACACACAGGTTAAAGACAAATAAGATTTGTCTGTACTGTTTTTAAAATAAATGATATGAACCTAGCTACTTTTCCCTTATTCATGTGAGCAGCCGTGCTGACCTCAAGGACTTTGCTTACACAGGTAAGTGTTGCTCATGTGAATAAGCATGGCACAATCCTCTGCTGTAAGTGGAAGCAGGGAAATTCAGCATCTATTTGGATACGGTCTACTGTGTTCAGTGAGAGCTGACTCCATTGCACAGCAAACAGACAGGCATGCACGGCAGCACGGTCCCTTTCCACATTTCCAAGAGAGAAAACAACTACATCATTTTGTGTGACAAACAGAAAGACCAGAAGGCCACCGCAGTCTCCTAAGCCATTTCTGCTTTTGTGGCAAACCTCCTCTGCAGGGGACACATTCACTCGTTACCTTGTGGACTCCTGCTTGTAGATGTCGATGATGTTCTCCACCAGCAGGTTCCTCTGGAGCCCGTAGACGCCATGCCGGTCGAGGACCACTTCGTGCCTACAGGAGGGACAGCGAAAGCGGCCTCCCGACGCCATGGTTGTGCCTCCCCTGGTCGGCAGGTAGGGGTTGGAGGCCTGCTCTTGCCAAGCAGCACAAGGAGAGGTGAGTAAGGCCATGCAAAACCATGAAAACCTCTTTCAAAAGCAGCGGGGCAAAAACATGCTTGTAGCAAACCATTTGTCAACATGCCCAAGGAGAGGGTAGGTCCAACAAGCTGCCCCCAGGAAAGCCCCTGGTGACTGCAGGGTGAGGGGCCGGTTCCTCAGCTCACACACGCGGCCATGTCCCCGCAGCTAACAGGTGACACTTTAATCTGCTACGAGCTCAGCCCTGGCGCCCAGGGACGCTCAACTTCTGCTTTAAATCACTCCCCACCCAGTCTTACCGACTGTTAAAAGCAATTCACTGAAACGTGTAAAAATCTGCTTTTCCATTAATTTCAGCCGGTGCCGCTTGGGAAGCAGAGCTTTCTGCAGGAGGAAACCTACCTGGAAAATGTCGCTGGCGCATTTCCGACAGAGGTTGTGCTGACAGGGCAGGATGACCACAGGCTTGGTGAACATCTCCAGGCAGATGGGGCAAATCAGCTGTTTCTCCAGGTTATCCATGGTTTGCTGCTCTTTGGAGAAGGACTTGTAGTTCAGGGAGGTGCTCATCCCTAGCTTTTCCAGGGGCATATGCTCAGGATCACGGCCTCGCGGAGGGGTTTCCAGGTTAATTTCCCTTGAAATAAGTCCAAGGCTGTGCTGTGATCAGAGACTCTCTGGGTTGCTCTGGCCGGAGGACATTGTTTAAACGAGGGGCCGAAGGGAGCTGGGACTGTTTTTAGCAGCACAGCGTCACAAGATGCCATCCTGCCGTGCCCATATAAGCGCGTGAGAGAAGGACAGGCTGGGACAGGTGATGGCTGGCGGGGGGACGGGGGGGCGGCTGGCGGGGCCCTGGCTCTCCTCACTCGCACATGGCGGCCTTCACCCCTTGAGAAGGAGGGCGAGCGATAAGCAAACGCAATCCACTCCCCGCCTTATCTCTGCATGGCGGCGGAGAGCTTAGGGCTGCCCCAATCTGCCYAGCCACATGCTGCAGCCTAATAAATACTCCGTTTTGAGCAAGCAGCCGTGGCCATGAGATGCAGGATGTAATTTTGCCCATGTGTTTCGGCAGGCTCCAGGATCTTGCCTTTCCAAGGTGTGAAGCGCACGGGGTTGCTGGAGAAGACAATAGGAGCGATGGCTGCGCTGGAGCTCAGACACTTTAGGGCGTAAACATGTCACCACCTTGAACCAGTTAAAAAAAATTGCCTGCCTAGAACTGTGCCTAATTTTCTTCTGATATGATTTTTTTTTAGGAGCTGTAACATAAGAATCTAACACGCCTATTCAAGTCATTAACTCCACAGCGGCTTAAATATGCACCAAAAACATTACTTGAATTTCCTGATGAGAAAGAGACAGAAGAAATACAGTATGAAAAGCTCTCATTTGTACTGCTAGAGAATAGGTGCTAATTGTATATGCTCTCTCTCCGCATAGTTTAATTCAAATATATTTTAGTTTTGGGCACTGCTGTGTTTATATCTGTTTATTAGACACTGATATCCCTCTCAGCTTGGCACTTGTTCTAGAGTTATTTTTAAAATGACAATTTCCCAGATAATTTGTGGCATGTGATGCCTGATCTCAAGGGAAAGCCATCTGTGCTTCTGCTTGCCAATGATTTACCACACAACTGTACAAGCAATAAATATCTCATCCTCAAATTTAAGCCAAAGTCCCTGCATGTACTGTATAAAATCACTTTGCCACTGTACTGTACATGTAATCAGAATATTGTCTTCTCTTTTAATCAATAACTACAATACTTTCTCTGTTAAGTATCTTGTAGAAAGATCTCATGTTTACTCTACCTCATGACTGTATAGGACTTGCATCTGAAATATGCTATAGAGCGGCTGAGCAAGTCCCCTACGCGTCCAGGGGCAGACCCCGACTCCGAAGCAGGGCCCTTTATCTGCATGCAACACCAGTCTGGAGACTGTGCACTTCAGGCAAGTATAAGAGTGAAGGTTTTCATTGATTTCCACATGAAAATGAATACTATTCTCTGCATGCAATGGCAATAAATCACATCATTAAATTAARTGTATTATTGACTATTTTATTTTCAATGCCTCACATATACTTTTTAAGTGTTTGCGTGAAATCCTGTACCCATTTGCAGCCCACCAAGCTGGAATTTCCCCTATGTAAACATACACATTTGTCAGCAGTCACATAAAAACAAACAGAATTTTCTGAAGTCTTGCATTCATGGGAAATTTGTGATAGCTTAGTTAAACCCGTTTGAAATCACACCTTTGCTTCGACTGCCTGGTGCCGACAAGAGCCCGGAGCCGAGCGGGAGAAGCTGCTCCGGCAGCTGAGCCGTGGACAGCTGGGGCTTTGGCAGGGCCAGCAGGGAGACTTTCCTGGCAGCCCCGAGAAGATATTTCTCTTCTTCCCCTCCCCTCTGTGGCCGGGTCAGAGGTGACTTTCGCGTCTGGAAGAATTTGAACGCCTCATTCYTACCCTCCTAACTCTGAGTCAGCTGCCCCTTATGCATCAAAACCTGCTTTATAAGGGGCTCTGAATTAGATGAGGAAAGCTGTCCTCGCCTGGCAAGGCAGGCACTTCCACCTCGCTGCACAGGCAAAACCAGAGAAATTCTGGGAGGAAGAGCTGAAGGTTAGAAATGTCAGTACACAGAAACACCTGCATATGGTGATGTAGGGAAGGGGGTGTTCATGGCATGGAAAAAAGCCRGGGGATCGTGCCGCTGTACCGGCCCTTTGTACAATGAACTGAGGCACCTCTCAGGGTGTAATGTGCCTCTGGGATGTAATTCTGGTGAATTTATACTTACCTGTGGTAGCCCACAAAAGCCTTCTGTTAACAGGCTGAGCGTGACACCTGATGCATCTGCAAAGGACATCTGATGGCAATGAGGTGAGGGACAGTCTGCTGCTGGTTTTCTCCTTTCTGTGTGCTGAAGCACGCTAACATGGAACAGATAATAAACAGCACAACCACAAAAAGGAGCCGACAAAACAAAGATAAACCCACCTTCTGCAGCCAGGCCTGAGCTGAAATATTCTTCTGACAGGAATTTGTAGTTCAGACGTGAAAAATTAGTACAGGTTTTTCTGTCAAAGTATTACGAACCACAGCAGTGATCGCTAGGTAAAGAAACGCGGAGACTGRGCTGCGCTTGCAAAGGCTGGATGAGAAGTGCCAGGAAAGACACGCATTGTACGACTGTGCTGCAACAAGGAGGAAGAGAAGAGCAAAGCCCAAGAGGCTGCGGAGCCACGGGATGGTCCTGCAGCYGGTCTTCAGCAGGGGTTGCTTAGGCTGGACTTCGAAGGACTCACACTGAGAAAGAGCCCGGCACCCTCCTGTCTCTCCCTGGCAGCCCTGTCACCCTCCTCTTCCTCCCCTTCCACACCCGCAAGGGAAGATCACYAGCACACACAGCTGTCCACCTCCAAAGAGACACCAAGCCAAGCCATCACTCAAGGGACTAACAAAGGGCAAGAGGACCTGCTTTAACACCCTCCTGGACAGAAACTCGGGATGTCTGCCAGCCATCACCAAGAAGAAAATATCATTTTTTAATGATTTTTTTTGCAGTATTGCTTGCCTGGGAATGTTACCTGGCTTTGTTGACACAACCAGAACACTAGTTCCTAGAGATATGCTTGCTTTTACAGACATTGCTTCTAACTCCTCTATTTTTGCAGCTGAATAACAGCTTGCGGGCTGTGGACTGACGGCCAGGAGAGCCTGGAAGGCTGGCTGCAAAGCAGTGGGTTTAGGAGAGGGATTTGGAGGAGGAAGGAGAGGTTGAGCGATGTCCAGGTTCAGGTTTCAATGCCATAATGACATCCCTGGGTTTTGCATTCACAGAATTCCCCTCTACAACCTCTTATCTTGTACCAGTGCTGTGAAGCTCTTGTGTGTCAGTCTCAGAAAATCTGCCCTGTGGCTCTCTTGCATGACTGGAAAACAAAGAGAAAAAGCGTATTTTTGCCAGGGGATAACTCCCATTACCTCCCCACTGAGCCCAGCAGAGACAAAGCCCACACTGCAAGCACCAGGCTCCTTGCCCTGGCATCCTCACCTGGACATGGTGGGTGGCGTGGAGCAAACCAGTCCATGGTGCGATGGTGCCCTGGCCTGCCACCACCCCACCTCCTGCCTGTTCTTGGGGACGAGCGAGCACCCTGCCACCCCTGCCACCCAGCCCAGGGGTGGGCAGACCCCGCTCACTGGCAGCTGCCTAAAGCAGGTGGGCAGCTGCCCATCATCCCTGGGCAGGGATCGACACCCGCCCCCACCCCGCTGCCTCCAGCAGCTCCCCACAGTCCCGAGGCCAGCGGGGCTCACCTGAGGGCTTTGTGCRAGAGCTCAGCTGCTGGAAGAGGACAAGGCTGGCGGACACCCTTGTGGGGCAAAAGAGGGGAGCAGCCACCGCCACTGTGTGTGGGGACCCCCGAACCCACCTGCCTGTTTCCCCCCAGCTTTGCCCTGCCTTGCTCACCTCTGGCAAGAAGTCCTGGCTGCCCGAGCAATACAACATCCTGACAAAAATGAGGCTGCTGCCTCCATTTCTACCCACCCGAATGTGAGATTTAGAGTAAAATGATAATGCGGCATTCCCCTCTCCCCATTCCTGCTAACTCTGCTTGTTCTTTTGACTGCAAATATTTGCATTTTTAGCCAAGCATCCCTCGGGGAGCAGGGGGGAGGCTCTCCACCCATCTCACTTTTTGTCTGTGCCCTTTTACCCTGCAGTGAGCAGTCCTCAGCAGCGGATGGCGAGCACCAGCATTCCCACCTACAGCAGGCACGTTGCAGAAACTCAAATTTCACTTACATTTGCAACAACTTACTAAGCAGATGAGCCAGCGATAAGATGAAGCCCTCCTACCTATACAAGTGCAAACTCCAAACAGTATCTTGCATTTAATTATTTTATTGTGATCACTAAACATCCCACGATAAATACTGAAACTACCCTTGTACATGACTCAGTTTATGCAGCAGAAGAGCCTTTGCAGCAGAGACAAGTGCTTTCAAAAACAGTTGCCTTTTGAGACTGACATTTTTCCACTCAACATAGATATATATATATTCATCTTTGCATACCTCATATGTGATGATAGGCCATATGTGGTCAGTATTTGGAGACCTTCTAAAAACAATCTGAGAGATGGTTTCAGATCTCCAGGAAAACAAGGACCAGCACAGGACCTAATGACATCTTCCGAAATTTCCTTTTGCCCATACAAAATCACAGCAGCAGGGGCAAGCTCAAAGCATTTCTAAGGGTGAGTCACTGGGAGCACATCAAATGTGCAGGAGCACACGATTTCAGAGACAAGCTACAAAGACCAGTCAGAGGAATGATTTCTTTCAAATAGGGGATGGACACTGACCTGAGCTGAATCGTGCTCAAAAGCAGCCTTCTCTGGGCTTATCCATGCTCAAGGAGCTTCCATGGTTTGCAGCAGACAGAAACATGGGATAAATGGGCAGATGAACTACATTATCATTTCTGTTCCAGATTCATCAGCAGTACCAACATAAATTACAGSAGAGAAACCTCAGAGATTTGGATTAAAAGACCCCGAAACAGGGAGAGTCCGTGGATGAACTCCATTGGGGAGTCACCTCCATGCGCCGTGGCTCTGCTGCYGGCGGGACACCAAGCCGTGGTGTTGCTGCTCCCAGCTGCCTGCCTGCCTGGGAGAAGGAGGGTCCTGTGGCTTCCTGCTGCCCTCCAGCAATGCCAGCAGGCCAGCGTGGACCTGAGCGTCACCTGGCTTTAGGGGCCACATGGAAATGGAAAGCCATCCCGACAGAAAGTCCTGGTTTCCTCACAGTCCTCGAGATCAGGATGAGAAATGGTGGTCAGGTCATACCCTTCAGGGAGGCAGTGCAACCCCAAATGGTGATTAAGACGAGGTGTTTATCATCTTCCCTGCAATTGTCTGTATCCTCAAGAGTCTCAAAATCAGTGAGCCTGAAAAGACAGGCTGCCAGTGCTGTGGAATAACAAACATGAGATTAGTGGTTCAGCATTTCCCTGAGCAATACACAACTTTACAAGCCCAGAGGTTCCCAAACCCTCATCCCCTCAACACACTACTGCTAGAAAGGGATCTTTCACATGCGAAGCATAAAAGTCTGTCCAAAGCACTGCATGGAAGTACTGCATGTGGGGAATAGCCCTGCACTACTGCCTACCTAAAAATAGGTCCTCTCCAGGGCTAGGGACAAGTTTCACAGATAACAGGCACAGGCTTGCTTTTCCACACCCCCAAATATGCCCTGCAGTGAGAATGAGACGTGAAGTAAGAAAGGATATAAATAAAACAAAACCAGTTAGAAAAACGGGAGAACACACCAGTTAGAAAAGTGGGAGAATCCCGCTTCCTGCTGGAGAGTAAGTGACCAAGTGCTTTACCATTTTAGCACAGTCCCTCACTTTTCAAATGCAGCCCTGACCCTTTCCCCTCTACTTTGCTATCACAGCATCCCATGGGAGCCTGTTTGTAAATCATCGCTACATGTCTCCCCTGCTAGCAGAAAGGAAGGAATGACGACTGTTCCCTGAGTTCCCGCATTTTGTGGAATAAAACAGGTGTTTAGTGCTGGTTTAGCAGCAGAGGAGTCGGTGCTGTGACAGCGGGGCAGGACACAGGTGGCACAGCCGGGGCAGTGCTAGGGGGCCTCCCGAGCATACCAGAATTTAAGGAAAAGGCAATTGCAGAGTTTTAACAGAAGGAATTTTGACTGGGGGACAGATTTGATTTCTGCTCTGGCCTTAACAACCCGTAGCATTTCCCTTTAAACCCTGCTGCCGCAACCCCAGCTCTGTTGTTAGGAAAGGAGAGTGATGTTCAATAGAGAAGCGACTTGGTTTGACAGCACAGATCCAGCTCAGGATCTTCCCAGCTGGCATCAGCTCATCACTTCGCAGAGATACAGCCCTGTCCCAGTGTCACGTTTCTCCCCAGCCTTGGTCTACTCAACATAAGCCACTCTTGATGCTATTTCAGTATGTCCCCTCCATAACTCAGCTGGCAGAGCAGAGGAGCGCCGGTATTTTTTTCTCCAGAACAATGCTGAGGTCTGTAGTTCAAAGGAGAGATTGGTTTTAAGGTTATACTCAGCACATGACTTTACACCACGTCAGACACCTGCTGAGACTCCATCCCAGTTCCCTAGGCTGGTCTAGGTTATGTTTTTATCCATCCCCATCTTGAGGGTCATTCCTCCAGACAGAATAGAGGTTCAGTGCTGGAAGATAAAGGATTGAACATTCTGGTATTGCAGCTAAACAAAAATACCGGGTGTGAGGGCAGGAAGGTTTTCACACAGCAAGGCATTACCTGAACCGGTCATGCGCCTGCTTAGCACATGACTGGTGACAGAGGTGGTACCTCTGTCCTTTAGCTTYTTTTTCAAACTCTGTTTTCCTTTCATGTGTTCCTTTGCCCTGTAGGAATATAGCGAAACCAGCATGACTATTCATTTCTGAGTGCTAATGCCTTTTTTTCTTTTGAAAGTCAGATTAGAAGAGCAAGTTTGCCTTTTGGCCATTTTCCAGGCAAGTTCTTTTCCCCACTCCCTCACGTGAGATTCACATGAGCGTAGGGGAGCACAATGCATGAGAGAGAGATGCAGGTGTTTGCAAGGACAACAACAGCTGGAAACGCCTTCAAGCCGGGCAGGAGTTGAATGAAGGCACTTTAAGCTATGATCAGGGATGCCATCTGCTGTGACATTGTGTTCATTGTACCAAGCAGCAGTCTATTAGATTAACGTCCTTTTGAATTATCACTTCAGGAAGCATCTCAAGCACGCCGGCCCACATCCACATGTGCAGTGTTGCTCCCCTCTCCCATCAGGCTGTTCCCCAGGAGTCAGCCTTTCTGATTCTGGCTGAGTTTAGGGAATGCAAGGAAAGAAAGGGCAGACAGCAAGTCCTTTGGCCACAAAACAAATCAGAGTTCGGGTGCCTCTTCAAAGGCTTTGACCTTGCCACCGAAGGGTCAGCTTTGCAGTAAAATTTGTGTTTTGCATGGAAAGCCAGGGTCAGGCTGCCTGAGGATGCACATCTCTCACTGTGAAGTCCTACACCCCTGCAGTCAGGGTTGGGCAATATGAATGAGTAGTTCATGGCAGCAAACTGCATCACAGTAATCTGTTACCACGATCTGGGGAGAAGACAAAGAGTTTGGGGCTTTCTCTCCCGCCTCACCCCCATTCTCCCTCTGCCTCTACCTCACCTAGCCAAGCACAGCCTGTCCCCAGCCYGGAGGGTGACTCCCGGTGACCCCAGCCATCAGCAGGGAGGGAGGCTGCTCTGGCGCTGTGTGCAAGGGAAGGAGCGCTGCCGTGAGCCGGCAACGCCTGACCTCCCTTGTCCTACCTCTGTGGTCAAGAAGCTGGAAAAACAGGGCACCGCCGACCCCATATCCTCCTGCCACAGCCACTCTTTGGATCAGGAGAAGGCGGCTCGGGGAGAGGACGTACGGGGTGCAGGGAGGGCTGGGATGTGGTGGCAAAGCAGAGCGCAGGGTCGGTGCCAGAGCTGCTGTGTGTTTCCGTCATCACAGCACTTAGAGTTACGCTGCTAGTGAAGCACATGGCCGACTGCATGTAGGCTGCAAGAAAGAAGAGGTGGTGCAACAAAGTCAGTCCTCTGATGGATCTGCTTGTTGCGAGTTTTGCCTCCTCGTGTCACTTGTGTCACTGTTTTTCTAATGCCGTGGGGTCGGATCTCCCCCATCTCTGCCCCGATGCAGGTGTGCAGGGAATCTTACTTCAGGGAAACCTTGGGAGGTGACAAGCTGGAGCAGTACACAGCGTGTTTCTGCTGCTTCTGATAATCCCAAAGACTGTGATGCAAACATGAGAGGGGTGATAATAGATTTATGTATGAGTAGACTACAAATTATGTCTCTTCCAGTTACCTACATAGTATGGCCTTGGTGCTATTTCGTTCCCTAATCATTGCTATGAAGCACTTCAACAGCTTTGCAGCAGCATCGCTTTGTGCAGAAATTTGTTTTTAAAGTKCCTTTAGGCCTTGGTTCCCCACATCCCAGAGTGATGCATCTGCCACTTGCCATCACGCTGCTGGGACTGGGGCCGCTGCAGGATCCCGCCAGGAGTCAGTCTCAGGACTGCATCTCTCATCCTTTGAYAGCTCAGCTAGCTCCCAGGGTGGAAGGCTGTGGTGCTTTCAGGGTAATCCTTAGTCACTGGTTTAATGCCAACTCAAAGGAAAGGGGGTTTTGGGGTGGGCAGGAAGGCTCTTGCTCATCACTGGGCTTCTTATCTTACCCCCGACAGACACCACGAGGAACCTCAGGAGTCGAAGCCTGGGGCCAATCTCCTATTCCACACCAACCAGCAGAGGATGCCCCTGCCATCCCTGACCTCCACCAGAGGTACTCACCAGAGACCTCGCTCCTGCAGCCAAAACGGGGCAGGCATGGCTAGTGCTATCCTTTAACACTCTAGAGAACATGCCAAGGAGCCTGATATGAGTTAGGCGGCCACAGGGTAACAGTTCACCATAACCTTCAGCAAGCAATGTCAGCAGGCAACAAGCAACACTGAAATCCCACTTAATCCAGGCGAGATGAAGCAAAAATGCAAATAAAATAATTTATCCATGAAAAATCCATTAATATCCATCCAAAATACATGATATTTATGGAATACTTAAAAAAGCTAAACAGACTTCTACCCTTACCCGTCCAAACTGGCAAGACCTCTCTCACCTGTCACCGGCTGGTGTGCAGGTGATTGCCCTGAGAAGGTACAGTGCTTCCTTAAAAGCTTCCTCTGCAAGTCATGGCTCAGGTTGCATTCGTTAGGGTGCTCCTAATATGTCAGGTCTCATAGCCAATTCCTTGGGCTCCTGGCAGACTTTAATCTGAAATGCATCCAGACTGGCTGCGCATTCCCGGGAACTGAAGTCAGCCATCGTTCGCTTCCAGGGAAGTATAAATGTCTCTTTATCAAACCAGGTGTCACCCAGTCAGGCATCAACTTCTTGTGTTGAAGAAGGTGACAACACTCCCATCCCTCCTCTGGTGACTTAACATGTTCCCATGTGAAATGCTCTTTACGCTGACCCTCGCAGGTTGCACCAGGCTGGAAATAGAGAAAAAGCATCTGAAGGGGCCAACGTGTAGAGCAGGAAGCTCCACTTTTTTCTATCTTGGTGATCCCATTTTCATCCTTTCCCTCACTTTACAGCTAGGGAGCGATTCTGAGGGAAGCGTGCCCATCCAGCATGTGGGAGGCAGTAGGATCAGTGCCTCTGCTCTCTGGCCCCGGGCTGGTGTTGTCCCCACTCCTCCCCTGGCCCCACATGCTGCAGGAGCTGTGCAGGGGGTCAGAAAGGTGCCTGGGCCATTTCCTTCCAATTTAGGGATGAAACTGTGCTGCCAGCGGGTTAACGGGTATCTCTGTGTTTTCCCTATGTGCGGCCACTTTGTAAAACTGGAAGGAGAAAGTTGCAAGTGGAAGATGCGAAGGGAAAAAGACACAATAACAGGGTAAGAAAGGAGTAAGCACACAGCAGTCCCAGGATGTCCGCTGCGTTGAATAAGCACTGCTCCCTTTAAACTGATTCCCCGAAGCCCAGCACAACCCGCCCACCTCCTCTTCTACTTCGCAGCACCACAGCAACCCGCTTTTCCTCCTTCCCACATCAACCTTCAGCTCCTTTACCCTCTACCATGAAGAGAGTGGACTGTCTCACCCTCTCCCTGAAAAGACAAGTCCTGCGAACCGAAGAGCAGCCTCCGCTCTTTGGTGCGGGCAGAAACCGCTCCCCTTGCTCCTGATCCCAGCACCAGCTTGAAGCAAGACATCCCCTCCAAACGAAGGCGCACATACTTTGCCGTATGCCCACCAGAATAATGATAGCAGGGAGGGCAAAGAACAGATGTTTACATTATTGCAGAACAAAAAGTTTAAAAAAAAAAAAAGAAAAAAAGAAAATGGTGGCATTCAGGCATCGAGCCAGTGCCTTTCCCACGACAGCACTCCTGCTGAGCACTTGAGCCAAGGTATTGTTAGCTGGCCAGGTAATGCTAAAGGAATGAAATAATTCTAATTTTTGCCAAGAAGAAGGGCCAGCGTGTCTCCTGGATAGGGAAGAAATAGGAGAAGCTCCATGCTAAAGCGGTAGACCTCCCTGGAAGGGAAGAATTTGGTTTTTTAGGAGGAAATTAGACATGAGAGGTGCTTTGTTCCCCCATGAGGAAATACTTCTTGGTCAACACAGCCTGAGGTGTAAGGTGTGGAGGAAGGTAGGCTCTCCGCTCCTCACTGTGTCAGGAGAGCCTGCGGCAAAATGCCTGGATATGAGGGAATGGCCTTGCTGATTTAATCTTCAAAGCCAGTAACTGAAGCCTGGTTTTCTCTCATTTTGCCACCTACCTCTTTTATAAGTTTATCTATCTTGGCAGCTGTGAGTAAATGTTTTTATTTGCTTTTTGTCTTAACCTGTCTTGAATTAAGTATGATTTCAGTGTAATTGGATACTAATGACTCGTTCCTTGCCAAAGGATGTGGTAAATCTCCACGTAGAGCTTGAGGCACCTTACAAGCACTCTGGGTTGCCAGCTTGTTCTCCATAACATCCAAAGCATTACTGAATGTGCCCTCCCTCAGCTGCAGGGCCCCGCTGGGCCTGCAATAACCAGGAGGGAAGAAGTGTCTTCTAGGGATGGGAGCAACCAGGAAGACCTGAATTCCAGGGGGTTCTGCAGGGTTTGTTGGAGAATTTATGGTTCGGTGAAAGAACACGTGGTTCTTGCACCATGTGCTGAGCAAGAAGAAAAGAGAGAATCCCCCATCAGCCAGAACTGAACCAGCAACTTAAAGTTTGTAAAAAACGACATATATTTGTAGCCTGYCTCACTGCCAGGAGGGCTATCAAAAGAAGTTAGGAGCAGCCACCAAAGGTAGGCTTGGCATACTGTCAGGCACACCCGTCCTTCCCTACCTGCCCACTCCTTTGTATCACCACTTCTCGTTTCCAGCTCTTAACCTGTATTCATCCCCTCCCCGGGCCACTAGCCTGATTTCCCAGCTCTGGCTCCAGCTTTCTCCAGGCATGAGGATGGTTCCCTGCTTGACCAAGGTTTTGCCTCAAATATTATTCTTGGCTGCAGCCCTGTCCTGGGTTCGAGCAGGGCCCATCTCACTGGGACCTGCTTTCCAATTGCAGGGCACCGCAACACAGCTGTTCTTGCATGCAGTACGTGCTCCGTTAGCCAAAACTGAGTGGCCTTGTTTGCTCAGAGCAACTCTGTTAGAAGTGCATGGAAATTTGAGAAACTACTCTTTTCTAACATCATCCTTCGTCCCATCATCGCAGCAGGGGTAACATCCCTGGGATCTCTGAGTGAATACATGGGAGCCCTCTATCCTGCCTGGCCCGGGCATGCGGTGGATCATCTCTCTGGCTGCCAACTGGAGGAATAGGAGCAAGTCCAAGCTGCCCAACCAGAAGAAGGCACACTACCCCCACCCCTGCAAACTCCTGTTTGCAATTACATTCTTCCTGTTGTTATATGCCCACCAGCCATTTGGACACACTCACCCCGTTTCATTCACTTTGTGGTTTTTCAAGATTAATTCAGGGGAAAAAACCAAAACCCATCTGCAAAAGAGGAGCTATTTGCAAGTCTCTGCTTATGAAGGAGCTGCTTCCCTCCGTGCTTACCCCTCTGCACTGGCCTGGGGCAACCAGGAAGAATTTGGCCTCGTCTTCACCGCCCACCTTACTAGCACCTGCAAAAAATAAAGAGAGCAAGAAGGAAAATGAAGAGAGGATGGAAATAACAGATCGAAAGTGAGGTGTCTGTGGATGCAGACAGCGGCTCTACCTCTCACCTACTGGATACCTTCTCTACTTCCCACACCTTGCCCCCACTCCATGTCTTCTGCTCTGTTGTCTCACCACGACACTCCTCCTTCGGGCTGCAGTTTGACAAGCAACTGCAGGCGGCTGAGCTGCTCTGGCCGGCGGGATGGGGCAGCCTGTGCCTCTCACCTTCCTTGTGCTGGCCCTGGCTGCAAGGTCTGGTCCTCTCGTTTGCACCAGCTAGGCTGATTCACCTTACTGACCATTAGAAAATTACCTGCTGCTTTGCTGGTTTATCAAGTTGGCTCAGGTGCCGGGAGTGACCACAGACCACCAGAGCAGTGACAAGGCAAGTTGTGTAGCTGAGCGCAGCGGAGAAGAGGGGAGAAACGAGACCTCATTACTTTGGAGCAAGGAGCTGCTAAACTGGCTCATCCTCCTTTTAAACTTCACCCTCAACATCCTCGTTGTTATCCAGAATGTAATACCTTCAGTACCCCACAAGATGGTCCATGACTTGAAGGAGCGCTCACAAGCAAGTCAAGCCAAAAGCCATCACTTATCACAGTAGTCTGGCAAAATCTCTGCTGCTGAGGGAGGTACGGTAGCAATGCGTGTTCAGATAGGGTTGCGGTGATTAACGTCTGTCTCCGACAGCTCCCGGCATTTTCCCTGGCAGCAGGTTAGGTGAATCCCATCCTGCTCCTAAGGAATGGAAAGAATAGTCGTTCATGTTTTTCCATGCTCCCTACTGTCCAAAGCTGGCTAACTGTTGTTTTGTTGTTGTTGTTTGCCTAATGAAGCTAGGGCTAAATATGCAGAGTTCGTTTTCAGTAGCCGGGCTGTCTTTGGTACAGACCTGTTTATGAAAGCCTGAACRGACAAGTGTCAGGCCAGAAATCAAACAGCAATCAAAGGCTATCATCAGAAAGAACCCAGCAGCTCACTGATGCCCAGGTTATTATCAGCGATGGGCCAACACGTTTGGCTGCCGTAAGGTCAGTGAAGGGCTCAGAAAAGCAGGCAGCAAGCGTCACCAAGAAGTCCTGAGGCYGAATCCAAAATGTTACTAATCTATGAGGTGTTCCCTGACTCTCCCTGGAAAAGCAAAACTTACTTTGCATCTGATTGACAAGTTAAAACTGGAAAACAAGTTCTGGGATGTTGTGGCCTTTGCAGAGCATACTAAGTGACCAAGACCACAGCCACCATGGCACTGGTCTCCTTCCTGAAGCACCAGCATGGTGCTTTGTATGGATTCMAAGGCAAAGCCCATCTTGGCAGTCCGAAGAGAATTGTCTGAGCTGCAGGAAGAAAAGACGGGGTACAGAGCAAGAGTAACTCAAGGCTTGGGGCAGGAACTAACATGCAGGTGTGAGTCAGGCGCATCGTAACGGGAGAGGTATCGGTGTGACGGTGGAGTGGGGGTTACCTGGAAGACAAGGTGCTGATGCTATCTTGGTACCTTCAGAGCTGCCCTTATCCCTCTGAATAGATCAGCTCTATGCCGCACCACACAGCCTGTCCCAGCCCTGCAGGCCTTGTCTGTCTGCTCTGGGGTCCTTATGTGGAGGCAGGACCAAGCGTGGGGTGAAGGCTACAAGGCTTTTCTGCTACAGCATCGTGGAAGCACGAGGCAGATCCCACCTCCTCCTCCCAGCAGCTGGGATTCCTCCTCCAGACTCCACGGGAGCAGACAGGCTCTGCTGGCCCCAGGGGCTGCTGGGGCTTGGGGGAACAGAGTTTATGAGCGAAGGGGCATGACACAACTCCCAGCATTTGGGAACTGGATGATATTACGATGTTTTTCTTTTTTCCTTTCRGCATAGATATTGCAGCAGGTGACACGATGTGACTTGTTCCCAGCTTGTACTTGCAAAGCTCTTCATCATGGTGGAGCAACATCAGATACGGAGCTTGGACCCGGATGCCGGTGGGAAAATGGGATTTCCACTGCACAACCTCCACCCGCTGCTGGAGAATTTCGGTTTTCCCCTCCCCAAAAAAACCAACAGGGCAGCAAAGATTAGGGATGGGAGCAGCATCGGGGGCCCAACATTTGGGGACCAGGGTGTGCAGGACTTTGCTCCTGCCCAGCAGCCCCGCGTTTTGGCGGTGTTGGGCGTCGGGGCCGTCCCCCCCCGMGGGGCTCCCTCCCGGGCRKCCGCCCGGGMGGGMGCCCCYCGGGGGGGGACGGCCCCGACGCCCAACACCGCCCGCGCTGCCATCCCCCCCCCCCCGCCCCGTACCGCTAGGGGCCAGTGGCGCAATGGATAACGCGTCTGACTACGGATCAGAAGATTGTAGGTTCGACTCCTGCCTGGCTCGCTGAAGTTTTACACTCCCTCTCGCCTTCCCGACCCCCGTTTCCCCTAAGGTTCCCACCCAACCGGGCATGGATGGAGGGAAAACTGGGAAGCTTGGGGGTGGGGTGGGGGGGAACCAAAACAACAACAGTTGGAAAGCTGGAGGTGCAGATTTCCTCATTAAGGGATTTGTTTAATTAAGTTGGTACCCACGCATCTTGGTCAGCATCCTTGGGAGCTTTCAACTGGGTCAACTCTATCTCCAAAGAGATTTATTTTTAAAAAATCTTGCTTATTATATGGATCTTTCCCAACCCCACTGGGAACCTCCAGCACCCAAGTCTATTCCCAGCATCTTCCAGTTTTCCACTGTCACGCTCTGGCTCAGCTGACCCCRGAGGATGCCTGCTCATCTGGCTCCTGCCACTGAAACAAGGTAAGTTTGGCTGCTTTGGGGAACGTGCTGAGGAGCTAAAGGTCGTGTCTAAGTGCCCAGGACATCAGTGGAGAGAGCTGCTGTTAGCTGAGTGATAACTGGATAGATCTGGTGACCCTGAAGTCCCACTTAACTCAAGCCAGGTGAAGAGTAGGTACAAATAGAAGCGTGTGTTTACTATATTCAAAATAGATACACTGACAAGAGTACCTAAGTCAAGAAATAATAAAGTTTCAGATACTAGCAAAATCAGGAAAGATGCGCTCTCATTTCCAGGGGTTTCCCACCTGTGTGATCAGCAGGACATCTTGTCCGTGCACACGCCACATATCTCAAACTGCATCCATCAGCCAGCACCTCGTCATGCGGGAACATTTTCACCATCTCTCCCTTGAAATCCTCCAGGCAGTCTGAAAATTTTTATCCTCATACTCTTAATTCCCCCGACATTTATTCTATTTCCCCTTTCTCCAGGAGAAGAGACAGCTTTTGGTTGAAATGCAAACCAACCTTTTCTTACAACACGGGAGCTGAAAATTTCTTTTTGTTGGAGCAGGTGTCCTCTCCTGTACGCGTCAGGCCATTTAACAACCTCTGATCCATCTGTTTGCCTGCCCACCTCACTCTGGGGACGCAGTGTATGAGAGTGAAATGTCTTATGAATGGGGTTTTTATAATCTCTGGCATCTTTCGTTATTAAGTGATACAAATGATTGAATAGGATACACGTACACAGCTCATTATTGGCCCTTGCTGGAGATGAGATACAGAAATAATTAAGCACTTGCAGGTGACTGGTCACCAATACTTTGCTCCTAAATGAAGTATTTAACAAGCTACACTATCGTCCAAGCACTGAATAGGCTGTTATTGTAGTAAAAAGCATTTAGTACATTTAAATACATGAGCATGTCCTAGAAGAGTGGGAAGCTGAGCCAAGCAGTTACATTAATGTAAGAGGGCCATAGCTCAAGAGGCAGAATAGTTGTTCAGCATATAGCAAGTCCTGAGATCGGTGCCTGCATTTTTCTGGGGTTTGAGTTTTGGGTTTGGTTTTTTTGTTTGTTTTTCCTGGCTTTCATTCTGTTGTATTTTTATCTTTTTTTTTTTTTTTTTTTTTTTTTTTTTTTTTTTTTTTTTTTTTTTTTTTTTTTTTTTTTTTTTTTTTTTTCTTTTTCTCTGCCTTCCTTTTCACTTAATGGGTAATACACAGTTACACAGAAATGCATGCATGTCAATACTTTCTGGGTGGGCGGGAGAGAAAAAACGTCTCGGAGATGGAGATGGAGGGGGAAAGGAGATGGTCCCTTCTCCAGAAGAAACTCTGGGTGTGCTTTTATTTTGTGAGCTATCCTTTAGGACGAGGAAAAAGGAGTGCCACTGAATGAGTGAAAAGGAGTGAAGGAGTTTGTGTGAACTTCTGCAAAAAGCCGGAGCAGAGACATTTATATAGGAAGGAGTGAATCTTAACCAAGAAGAAATCAATCTTGTAGCCCTGGATGGAGTCTGTGCCCTGTCCCACACTGGGAAGTGGCAAAGGGATGCGCTTTTGGACTGTGGATTCAGATTTGACTGCTGGTGTGTGCAAACGTGTAAGATAGCAGACACCTAAGGAAATGGATGCCTTCCCTCAATTTCTGCTCACCAGGGTTCCCCTGTTCCCTGCCGGGCAGGCTTTTCAYGCCTGGATTTCTCCTGAGATAGTTCCCAAGAGGGGAGCACTGTGCCACCCTGGAAGGAGAAAAGGCTCTGTGTGTGTGTGTCCGTGTGTCCCCATATGCAGACACAAAAATGTACTAATTAATAGAGAGGTAGTTGGGGCCAGGGACGTAAGGCATAAAGCGTGTAACTACAGAGCAGAAGCTTGCAGGTCTGACTCCTGCTGAGCTTCATAAATCTGTTCCCCTGCTGATAATCTTGCTTGTACTCTATTCCCACAGATAGTGGGTCTTCCTTGCTCTCGTATCTGAAATCTACCCCAGAAAAACACTCTCACACAAAGAAGACTCATTCTGGGTTCTTTTGAAGGAGAAAACTTCCATTCTTCCCCTGCTATGCAGACAGACTTGGCTGCCTTCAGACACGTTTACTCTCTCCAAGCCAGGAGTCGTTGCCAAGTGTGTTTTTCTGCACACCACGTAGCACCTGTAATGAAAAAGAAGTCTTGAAGGGAAAAGGAGAGGGGATGGCAATACAACAGAATAGAAAACAGGAAAAAAAAGCAGACTATGAGTGCTGGCCCTGTTATTTACAACATCCTAAGCAAGCCCATGTCCATCTGCATTAAATCTCTTCTGTATAAAGGACCCCTGTGCCCTCTCCCACCGCTCCACCTCCTCCTCGATCACCCCCTGTACCCCTTTATGGCACAACCAAAGGCCAAGACCAAACATCACGTCCGTCACCTCAAGTCATGAGACCATGGAGCACTTTTATCCACTCCCATCAGCCAGGATGCTCAAAGCCCTCATCCGTAAGGATTATCTGGCATCATATAAAGCCAAATCAGTAACGATTATTTGGTACCATATAAAGCAACATGCAAAATGAGGAGAGCCTGTCTGGAGCTGAACTGGCACCCCAAGGATCACCCTGGAAAAGAAGACCTAATAAAACTATAGCCAAGATTGAGCTAAAAACACCTAATTTTTTGGCTTCGCATAGGATAATGCCAAATGTTTATTATTATTATTATTATATATGCAACATGGATTTCAATGTTTACTGCAGGGCTGCCACCTCTTTGCAGTATTTTTATTTATTCCAAAAAAAAAAAAAA
>JAYKAV010001798.1:1254564-1276036 GCA_035582835.1 Phoebastria nigripes
AAAAAAAAAAAAAAAAAAAAAAATTCAGCACCTCCTTCGAGCCGGAATCGAACCAGCGACCTAAGGATTCCCGTGGGGCAGCGCCTCTACAGTCCTCCGCTCTACCAGCTGAGCTATCGAAGGGAGCTKCTCGCCGCCGCCCAGCGGCCGCCCAAGGTGCCGCCCCACCCCTTGAGCATGCGCCTTGTGAGGGCAGCGGTCAGAGGGGTGAGCGGCGCATGCGCGCGAGGGGGGGGCGGGAAACGACGGCGGCGGGAGAGGGGTTTGCTGAGTGGGCGGCGGCTGGGTTATTTGCCGCGTGCGGGGCCAGTGGCGCAATGGATAACGCGTCTGACTACGGATCAGAAGATTGTAGGTTCGACTCCTGCCTGGCTCGGGTACCTTTTGGTGGCCTTGGATTCGCCTCGCCACGCTGCGTTTTCGCTCGCCCGCGGGGAGGAAAACCAAACCGGCTTGGCCTCTCTTCCTCCCCAGCGGGCATCCTGGGGTGGGCACCGAAACCCCATCAGAGTTACATAGAAACTTGCAGTGCCCCTTTTGTCCTTTTAAATGGACATCTCCCAAGTTACRTATTCTCCAGAACGTGTTCCAGATAGGACTCCCAATGACTGTTACATGAGTGTGAGCAACAAGTGGAAAAATGAGGGTCTCGAGGACTTTGTGTGACGTGGTGGGGTGCCCTTTCCTTGTGCTGCTTCTCGCCTGCCTGCATGTCCTTGTATCGTGACCGTCACCAGCGCCGTTCACAGACATCGTAAAATAAAGGGCAGCGATTTCAAACGTTAGCAGCACTAATGAGCTACCTCGGTTATGTATTCAYAACAACGCGAACCACTTTTTATAGCATACTTGCACTGACTCCACAGATTGCGGCTACTCCGAAGCTGTGGAGTATTAATCCTTGAGGATGCCGTCCTCGCCTCTCCTGGTTGCAAGCCRTTCTTTGCATGCTGCGTAGCCTTTATATATGTCAGAAACGGGTTTTTGCGAAATCACACACTTTCCGTTCAACTGTACAAGAAGGGTGCTCTCGCACTTCTCAAGACTAGTGGGTAATCACCAGGAAAATAAGAGTCTTCATCACAGCAGCGTTGCTTGCTGCCTTCAGAGACCTCATGGTTATTTTCCACGATGTCACTCGTAAGACTAACCGTACTGTGTCAGGCCAATGATGAGCACACTGCTCCTCTCCTAGGGCCTGAAGGATTTTTCCCCATGTAATTTACTGGTGCATTCATTGGGTTAATTTGTTGGCACAGTTAATGCACTTGACGAGATGCATATTTAGATCGTTTGAAAAGTTTAAGCCTAGATGGTGTTTTATAGTTTCTACCGTTGTCATTTTTGCTTTGGGAGGCAAAACAATCCACTGATGTGCCGGGCGTGTAAATGGTGTTAAAGGCTGAGCTCAGATGAAAAACAATCCCCCCCGCCCCTGTGGAACAGCGACCGTGACGGGAGACGAATGAAAAACGAACGCGAGCCAGGCAGGAGTCGAACCTACAATCTTCTGATCCGTAGTCAGACGCGTTATCCATTGCGCCACTGGCCCCGCGTGCTACTGCTTTTTCCTCGCTCTCCTGTAGCCCCCAACGCACGAGCGCAGTGCCCCGCCCCACCGGCCGCTCTCCCGCCCCGCCCCGCCGGCAGGAGGCGCTCCCGGCGGACCCTGCCCCGCCGCGCGTCGAGGCCCGGCCGGGGATAACCCCCGCCCTAGCGCTGTGCGCCCCGCGCATGCGCCGCGCGGCGCCTACGCGAGCCGTGCTGGGTTCTTGTCGGGTGGCGGAGGGGCGGCGGGCAGGTCCCTTCGATAGCTCAGCTGGTAGAGCGGAGGACTGTAGAGGCGTAGCTCGCGGGAATCCTTAGGTCGCTGGTTCGATTCCGGCTCGAAGGAGACGCTGAGTTTTTTTTCTTTGCCCGCCTACAAAGTGCTTTTAAACAGCTTTGTCTTTAACCAGTTGCAGATACGGTTGTTGTGGTCTGAGATCCAGCTGCATTGCGAACCGAGCCTCTTCTGCGGTGACTCGCTGACTTTCAGCAGGAGCTGTTGCTAGGGGAGCGGAGGACGCCTGCTGCGTGACTGCCAACACCTCGTTAATTTTTAAAGGAAAACAAGATGTATGTTGTTCTTACTCCAGCTTACCACAAACCCTCACAAAGCAAGTCAGTGCAGGAGGATACCTGTTGAGATCCCTTCGTCTCATCGCGGTTAATTAGGATGTTGAAATTCTGAGGGTTTTTTTCCCAAACCTCCTCTCCTCTCCCCGAAGTGTCTAGACACTATTTTTCCAGAATCGGGAAGCATCTATACATACTGCCACAATAGGAACACATTTTCAAATCCAGCCAGGTGATAGTTAGCACGTGTTACCTCTCTCCGCTAGTGGGAAATCGCGTGTCTTTACCAGCGTCTTTCTGAGATTATCTTGTAGGTGTGGGCTACCACGCAGTTGTCCCACACTAATGCCCTCCCAACCCTGGGACGGGTGACACTGGCACGAAGGACTGAGTCCTCTTGTATGAAACTCCTGTACCCGTTCATCCCTCTCAAAGTGAAAGGAGATGCGGGGTGTGATGATTTAGCTGACTGTAGCACATGGAAAGAAGGAAGGGGATTACTCCCATCTGCGGTCTTTCTCCCTGCTTTGTAACAGCACGATGAACATTTTCTCTTCTGTAGAAAATGATAGCATAGAAAAAGAAATCACTGATTTTAACTGTGCTCAGTTTTTCATGCTTCATCGTTTTCTTTAACGATTTTGTTCTATAAAGAGGCAAAAATGTAATTCATTTTGACTGAAATCATACCCGTACTTTGGGTATTAATTCTTAGGGAAGGTAAGCAATGAAATTAAATGACATACATACAATTATGTTTGATGTTTTTTGGATTAAGCAGAGTGGTTTATCCTATGAACTTGTTGTGGGGAGAAAAGTGCACAAACTACCTAAATAACTGGCTATGTTGATGGTAGGCCTAAATCTCCTATGATTTTTCTTCCATTCAGTATTTTGAGAGAGTCTGGGTATGAGTTGATAGCTAAGCACGCAAAAGGACAGCTCTTTGAGAATACATCCAGCCAAAACAGTTGCCCCTTGTCCATTTTTCAAATGCTTGGGCTTCTGTGGTCACAGAGACTGGATGCCATCCTAGTGAGAAATATTCCTGTCCTATAGCAGGCCCAGACTATCTGGCACTCTGCGCTGGCTGTTGGACAGCTGCAAAACCCCTGAGTGAGATGCCAGGCCCAGGGAAGTTGACGGGACGTCTGCCATTGTCCTCAGCAGCATCACGGTTTCACGCTCTGCATGCACCCTTTGCTGGGGGAAATCGTTCCGTATAGGAACTGTATTATTTTACAATAGTAAAACTACTGTGTTGTATCACTTCATCACACTGCTGAATTTTTTTTATGTAGACAAGCATTCTGCATTATATAAAGGATTTGCAATGTGTGGCGATAGCTCTGGCTGCTTTGCATAGGTAGGTGCATCTGCTGCAATCCAAGACTGAGTTCCTCTTTGGGGAAACCCTGAGTTGCCGCTTGCCGCTTGTCTGGGTGCAAAGCCGTAATTTTGGACAGCTGTCTCAACAGCTTTTCTAGCTGTTACCGGAATGAAGTTGTTGATAGCATGGAAAAGTAAAGGGAGTGCCACAATTTGTACATACAACCTTTATTAGTCAGAGTGGTTGACAGTAAATGTAGATTTGAATATATAGTACTTTACATATAAATAAATGCAGCAAAACAGAACAAAATTTTGAGGATCTGTACATTTTGAGAAGATTAATGAGTGTGCAACTGAACTTTACCCAGAAACGTATCATATAAGCATAGCTACATTCATGTTAAGAACCTTTCTGAAAAGCAAACAAATGAGTAAAATCACATTGAAGAGCTAAGTCCTGAAATCCTTATTCATCCTTTCTTCGCGTGTCCTCAGAACAGCTAGTCCTGACAGCAGTGAGAGAGGCAAATGCTCTGGTAGTCTGAAAACTAAGTTTCCTCTTTGGAATTAAACCATGGGTTCAGACACTCAGATGTTTAAGCTGCAAGTCCGGGAGAACCCACTCAGAGCCTTGGTCATTGGTTTGTTCTGAGGTTTTTGGCTAACTGAGATAATACGTTGTGGCTCTTCTGTACAGATCCCCATGTCAGGAAAAGGGCTTTGCAAACATGCGGCAGCTTGTCCACCTTTGCATCACACTGTGAGATCGAGTCATAAATCTTTCCCAAGAAAAATCTCTCATTTAGAAAGAGTGAATAAGAACCACATGACTTACGGTACATCTCGAGCCCATGGAGATAATTTCCTTGATTTCAGTAAACTTTGACTCTGGCCCATAGAGTGGGGTCTGGAGGGACATCATAGGTGTTGCATGTGAAAAAATTCCCCAACTGCTTTTGCTAATCTGGGATTTACCTTTCCCTCCCTGGCTTTAGGCCTGATCTGTAGCTGTTGTTGAAATCAAGGGTGCAAGTCTCAGTGACTTCCATAGGATCAGGAGGAGGGATTTCACACGGGAAAGGATTCCATGTATAATGTGCAGCTTTACACTAGACTTCTCTCCGAATGCCTTTTCCATCTCTGCTGGAAATAGTTACTACATAGCATGTGCACACTTTCACAATGAATGTCTCTACCAGACAGTAAAACTTAAGAAATCACTTAGCCTGCAGATTTGTCATGTACTACGTGCTCTCCCTACTCCTTCATTGGGTGATAACATCTTGCACCAGAGTAAACACCATGCAAGAGGGAATAGCGAGGAAAGCCAAAAGATGTGTGTGTATGCATGTGTGTGCTGGGGCGGGTGGGTGCTGGTGTCCCCCCGGCACATACCCAGTGGGCTGTGCCCTGCCCATCTCGCAGCACTAGCACCCCAACGCACATGCCGTCTGATCCGGCCACCCGGCGGGAAGATTTGTGGCACTCAGCTGCTGCTGGGAATGTCTCCGCAGCGGCAGGATGGTGTCACCAGCTCCCCTGCCCTGGGACCATCGGGACAGATGGGCACATCCCCCCGGCACCGCTGGGCAGGCACGACGGCGGTCAGCATTTACATGTGTATGAGTGGCCTCCAAAATTATTTGTAAGACGCAACTGAGGACAAAGAGGAACACATGGGTAGGGGGGGACCGAGTGCCTGTCCACAGCCCCAGCCATKCCGGGACTTCTCCTCTTCTCTGAAGCAGAAAAATAGGGTTATTTCTGAGGGCAATGTGAGCGTTAGTTGGCCCCAGTGCCTGCGCCTGGAGAATAGATCTATAACCTGAACTGGAATTAATGGCTTTTAAAATGTCCATGTGTTATGGGAACTTTAAAGAAATGTTCAAAGTACTATTTCTTGACTTTGGAGTTACAGCTAGTGCAATGAAACACACTCTTTTCCCATATATTTAGCTGCCACTGAATGACATTTGATGTGAAAGGTGACAATAGAACGAAGACAATAATGTTTCACAACTGCAGAATCCAATTTTAAGGAAGGGAATAACACTTTTGACTAGTTATATATTCACTGGTCTATATAATTTAGTGGTACATTACGTCCCCCTTTGGACTGCAGCACTGTGATTAGAGGAGCAAAAATAGCAAATGCACAGAACTGACAATGATTGATGTAACATGATCAATAAAGAGAAATTCAGCTGTCTAAGGCTTAAACTAGTATGTCAAACCAGTGAAGTGCTAAGTTTAAGATCTCAGAGTTTTTTCTTTAGCTCTTACAAATTAGAGACCTAATTTCTTCATGCTTGCTTTAGCCACACCACACGTATCTTCACTGATTTGTGCAGCGGTACACCTCATCCCTACCTCTTTATTTAAAGTCACGCCATGTGCTCTTAAAGCCCCTGTGCCTGGGACAGAGGGGAGGACCCAGGCTCACCCTGATGAGCCGGGCTGTGAGGAGGACGGTTGCTCCTCTGCTGCTTGCCTGCCAAGTCCTTGCTGCTCCCACAGCCCCTGTGCCAGTGCTGGCGCGATGGCTCCTAGCCCAGTGCCAGCCGGGTGGTGGGGCTGGCAGCCAGGGACACGGTGGAATAAGCAAGCCGGCAGAAAGCTGTTGGCTGGGGACCAATTTCCAGCACATTGCAGCTGCAGCAGGAGAAGCCAGGGCTGCCCAGCATTGGCAGCAGGCCCATCCAGGCTGGAATGGGGGAGCTTTGCCATGGGACTGTCACCGGCTATGGGGAGAGGAGAGAGGCTCTGGGGCAGCCCGGGGCCAGCCTCCCCCTCCATAGGGTGTTTGCCCACTGTCTCTCGGGTTTGCAACTTGTGCAGGGGAGAACACAGAGCCTATGTGTCCTTCTGGTGCTGGAAGGACAGAAGGATTTGGAGTGACCTGCGTTGTAACCACCAGCAGAATGATCCCCAAGCACTTTGTCCTGGCTCAGGTTTGTAATCGCCGGGGCTGGGACCCAGCAAGCTGCTAGCTGCTTTCCAAAGAGTGTTTGCTCTCTGGGAATGACAGCCCCGTATGCCTTGCCACCGTCTTTCCCTCTGAGGTCTGCTAAAGACCATTTCCAGGGCTCCCTCACAGAAACGTTTCACATCCAGCAAAACTGTTGCATGTGAGGAGCATTCTGGGGCCGGGACAGATGGAGCCGGTGTGTCTGGAGAGGGACTGGGGACTGTGTCTGGGAGGTGAAGCCTCAGCTGAGGGTGGGGAGGAGAGCCATCATACCTAAGGGAGTATTATTAGAGGGAAAGACTGTACCAAGACTGGCAGTTCGAAGCCGTGAGAGACCAGCGTGCTGGTTTGTAGAGCTCTGTACTGGCCATAGGTATCTCCTTGCAGAGTGTAGATAGATATCAACCCACTTAAAGTGGCCTAGAGGGAGATTCTGCCTTGATAGGAAATTACTCTCAGGTTACTCTTGATTAGCTTAAAGACAACTACAAATACAGGCTGCACAGCTTATCACGTGTTTTTTCTCGCTGTGACGCTCAGTGGGAAGCACCAACAGGCCGTGTTTGCCCACTCTAGGATTCTGTGCGATAGCTTCGATGCCTGTCCCCTATTAGCTGTGTCTTCTCGGTTGCGTTAGTCGGCTGAAGCACGATAGGAGTTTCTCCATCTAAATTGGGGAGGAAGACAAAAAATACTTCAAGTATCCTTCGCTTGCTACCAAAGTCAGATTTCTTGTTGGCACCACAATATTTCATCTGCTGTTCTGGCTATGGCTTAATCTTGGCTTCACAGACAGCTATGTGCATACTGAAGAGGCAGCAATGCCCACACCAAGTCTACAAATGCTCTTACTCCTTGTCCACGTGCGGTGGCAGATTTCTGGGTGACTATTGCTGCTGTTATTAAACTGGACATTAGCTGTACCTGGTGCTTTGCAGAGATTGCAAGATAAGGGTCCTTGCCTGTTCCAATTGCAAGTGCTTGTTCCTGCAAATGTCTGAATGTAATGAGCGCTGTTGTGAGTCAGCAAGCACTAACCTTGACAGCGTTTGCGAGAATGGGCCAGAAATGAGTCTTAAGAAGGCAAAGTTAACAGTAAAGAAAGAAGAGAGTTAAAAGAAAAAAATGTGTGAGCAGTAATTTACTTGAGAGGGAAGAAATCATATATATCCTGAAAGCCAGCTAGTTAAATAAAAATGTTAAATTGCATTTTGAAGTCTTATGTAATATATATACAATAGGATTTTGAGAATTACTGTTTTAATGAGTTTGGAACTGCCAAAAACTTGTATTATCACTATATAAATCCTTACTGCTTTCTCATTCCACACAGTTATGTGTTTGGTTTCCCAATATATCTGTAAAAAATACATTTGTTGTGGAGTGGAGGAAAGTGAAGTCCTTACAGAGTTCCCTGATGGCTGTTGTGTTCCCGTTGATAATGAACAAGGTTTGGCTGCCCTTCTCCTGGGCCTCTTTCCAACCCACTATTTTTGCGGGGGGAGGAGGGGACTCAAGACTTAGAGACTGACTTTTAAAGGTTCAGCCCTCTCAGTGAAGTGTTTTCATATGAAAAATTTTGGACTGTCTATATCTTGATAGTAGCACAGACTTCACAGTAATTGAATAGAAATAATGACTTTTTTTGCCAAATGACCGAATGTTCAGAAAAAAACTCATCTGACATTTCCTCCTGTTTACATGACAGTTGATGGGATGAATCATGGGCAAAAGATGTAATGTACAGGAGTAACTTAACCCAGAGCAGGAAGCTAATTGCATGCCATACGGCTTCCCCTCAGTGGGGGTAGAACAACTTTGATGCTGTCAAGGTGAAAGGCAAGAATGATTAAATGCCAAGCAGCTTCTCTGTATGGGCAATTCCGTATTTAGACACAAGGTCAAAGTCAGACATGTTTCATAACTTCTAAAATACATGAGTAATTAATGCTTAGAGCTCAGCTCGGGCGCAGATTAGTTTGGCAGTTCCAATCCATTTTTAAGTTGTGATGTATTTTCTAGATTTCTGAGCAGCACTCCCTCCCACCCTCTGCTGCCTCCAAGTTGTTCATTTTAAGGAAGATTGTTGATGGAGGGCAGAGGCTAGCAGTTCATTTTGCTGTGATACCCAGGTGTGCAACAAGAGAATAGGACCCACTGCAAATCTGTCGCATTGCTTCCAGCTGATCTGCAGACAGTTCTGAGCTGACACCTTCCCCAAGTATTTTGCTGCCCACACCCTTCTAAGATTTATGATGTTTTTTATCAGAACAGGGACCCATGGTATAATAAACTGTACAAATATAGCCTGCTAATGGAGAGCTGCAGAATAGAGGTGCGGCAGAATTCACAGTTTAAACTGCTTTCTATAGATAGCTCTTGCTCACTGTTCGCCTACATTGGTATCATATGGAGTGTGGAGGAGACAATGAAGTGCTAAAAACTTATTGCTTCTGAGTTGGGAAAGTATTTTGTTATTAAGGTTCTTTTTTTCTTTTTCTTATTTTTTTTCTCTCCCAGATTTCATTTTCTGTAAAATGGAAGTTGGTCTAGAAATGCCTTGCTTTGTTCTTACCATGATAACCAAACAGGAGAGGAGAACAAACCTGCCAAACTGCTCGAGTGCATCATTACAGCCTGAAGTACCAAAGCAATCCAAATTCCAACAGCACCTCCTCTGGGACCACAAAAGTCAACAACATGTTTGCCATCGACTTCAGTGGAAGCAAAATCTGGCAACCTGCCCCATGTGTGCAAGTGAAAGTGATGAAGCATTGCACGCATCCATGCTGCAGATGAGCGAGTGATACTTCCCTCTGCCAGTGTATTTTTGCAGGTCACCCGTAACATCATGGCATGATACCACAGATTACCATACTTTTTTAATGTCATGTTTGATCTGAAACCCTAAAAAATGTCATGTTTAAAATGTAATAATCCAAATGTAAGACTTATTTTGGAAAGCGATCATCCATTGTACGTTAGGCCACAGTCCTCTGTGGTACAAATCAATAGTCGTGAGAAGAAATCACCGTAACCTAAGTACAGGCCAGGGCTTGCAAATCCCTAAGTTCCTTTAGTTCTGATGGTCATGGTACCCATGGAAGTACATGCTGAGATATTCAACTAGCTGAGCACTAGAACTAGTCAAATATATTTGAATAAAACTTTCTTCTAGAGGAATATGCCATTTTATCAGAATTGAAGCCTTTGACATGATTGTGTTGATTTCAGTGACAACTCACTTTGCTTTTACATTTTAGGGAATGGATCACTGAATTTTTGGCCTCTTTTTTTCACTAATAATTATGTTTTATGGTATGTTAATTTGAGGAATGAAATCAACTGTGTAACACCTTAATTTTGTTAAGGAGAAATGTGAGGGACTCTGAAAATTATTACTGTTGTGCCAGCTCAAAAGATGAAGTCTAAATCTCCACTCCCACAACATGCATATTGCCTCTTCTGTGCAGTACGGCCGGCTCCAAGCAGCTCCCACTGAGTGCAGCAACAACTGGTGGAGACTCGCTCGCAGAGGTTTTTTAGCATCAGGAATGCTGATGTTTTATGGATGTTGCATTCCTTAGAAAAGCAATGACTGACTACAAAATATTTGGATAAATTAAAGTATGGCCTTAGCTTGAGAATCTACATTTTGACCTTAGCAAAAAAGTTCTGGCTAGCAATAATATAGATACTGGGGACAGCAGGAAGCAAAGAAATTAATTACCAGGTAGAATGCTCAGTCTGTGGGCAGAGGGCATGCGAAGAATTTGGATCCTAATAGAATTTCCTCTTCCAAAATGAAATCTGCTGCAAGAGTGGTTACAGTTTGCTTCTGAATTAACCTACAGGAGCATTTCTATTATTTACATAAAGGAAGCCATGAGTATTCATTTCTATGGCCCAACATTTGAAAATGTCTGGTGGAAAAGTCCAATCTTTGCCATTCTAAGTCAGCTGCATCTTTTTGGCCAGCATCCCTAAAATTTGGGGGGAGGGAGGGAGGGAGGAAGTGCAGTTTGAGCTGGTTATCATTCATTTTTCTAAACGTAGTGTCTATTTTCCTTTCGGCTGCAGAAAAGATGCTCACATTATCCTCTGTCAGGAAGTTTTTACTTTTATTCCTGATATGTTGGTCTCTTTTAATCTAATTTTAAAATAAAGAGAATTCTACTCTACTGAGGCAAGCTGGTTTTGATTGGTAGGAAAATGTAGCAAGACTGAAGAGGAGGGTAGGAAAGGTAGAAATATCTAGTTTTCTCCAGGCCCTCCCTATATACTTAATACTGTCTTCAAAATACTTAAAACATGTAATTCCACATTCTGTTAATTTTTCAGACTGGTACTTTGCTAAACATTTTAAATTATTTTTAAAAATTGATATCTCAGTGAGACTTGGTGGGAGTAAAGGCATGGGAAGGTGGCCTAAAATTACTGAATACCAATAAATACCACCTGTGCTGGAAGGAGGGAGAAATTTTTTTTCTGCCACTGGGGAATTTTGTGCTGGATTTAGAGAGAGAGCAAAATACCTGCCAAATTACAAAAAAGGCAGAATTAAAAAATTCTTATCCTTCAAAGTTCCATCTTCATATTTCAGACTTGGCTTTGGTGTCATAGACCCATAAATATCAAGACCCATTTTAGATTTGCACTTTTCAGGTGCCTAATGTCATAGGGTATATTGCATTTTTTTCAAATAATGCATTGTGCTTATAAAGCTTTCACTAATAGTTTTTGTTGCCTTTGCAGAGACTGATGAAGTATGATCAATTTTTAAGCTGACTGTATTTACCTTGATACGCCTCTAGGCAAAACCAATTTAAAAACACCACCACACATTGGCATATCAGTTATATAAATAGCATTTGTTTCAACTACTACAAGTGTTTTGTTACATATTTAAGGAAGGGTAAATTTGTGTGAAAAGTTGGGGGGAAAAAAATTCTTCCTGCTAAGGGAACATGACATTTGCAATCTGGCAGTGCTAATTTAATCATAATAAACGTAAGAATATAACAGCATAAGACCTTCCATAACAATGGAAGAGAAAAAGAGTGAGCTGACTGCGTAGGTCCTTCTTCATAAAAAAGCGTAATCCTAATCATAGTTTATATAAATTTGCAACTGAGAAGTGGGCTAGGTCTTCCCCTGATACCTTGGCCTCTTATTGCTGGAGCAAGGATCACTGCCTCTCTCAGCCTGTCCTCCAAGTGTCCAAATCTAACCAGTTTGAGATGTTTCTGCTTCCCCTGAAGATGAAGGCAAAACTCTGCCCCACTTCAGCAGATTAGGACAGGGCTCTTTGTTCAAAATATGTAAACCACGCTAGTGCCAAATTAGGAAATCACCACCATCAACCTTTGGTATAGCCAAAACCTGAGTGTGCAAGCCGAGAAAAGAGGGTGACCTGCTGCGAAGGGGGTCCTGCTGCCCCCAGCCCATGTTCCCGGCTGGGCACTCTTGCTCACTTCTTTGAGCCAGCATTAGCACTTGGCCTGCCCCATCGTGAAGCACGGCAGAGAGTTAAACGGGCAGGGAACTACACACATTTTTGAGAGGATTAGTTTTCACCTGGATCGTATCCAAGATCTGGCTCCTGGTAAGGCAGTACAATTGCTACTGTCAGTGCAGAAGTGAGCGAGCATCTTGGGGGCTGGATGGGAGAGGGGCAGGACTGCAGCAGCTCCCATGCAAACTCTCTTAGGTTACTGCACAACCTTACTGTTGGAAACTTTGCATCTTTTCTTGAAGCCTTTTCTTGAATGGGTACAGTTGGCCCATCACAGTCAGTGATAAATTTTACATGAATAAAAACCAAATTACAGCTTATTCAGGCAGATCAGATGTGGCAAGCACCAGTCCAGGCAGAGCCTAATCTGTAAGTACAGGATCTAGGATATGAAGAAATGTGGGCATGGGGGCTAGAGGGTGAACATTGTCTCTTAAGATGAGCCCTGAGACTTCTAATGTGTAAGTGTCTCATAAGAGATACAGGAGATACTGAACTGTTAGTGCCATAAGTTTAGTTTTTCATTAACACACAACTTGGGAAGTTCTTCAGGTCATGGTGTTGGCTGGAGTGAATTGGCATGTCTCCACTGATGTCTGGAAGCCGCCCCCGCATCGTGAGCAGAACATCTGGCCTACAGACTTTAAAGATTGTTTTGAACAGCTTTGCCACACAGTCAGCCCCTATAATACACACCTCTTTCCATGTCGTTCTTAATTTGCTCTTCCAAATCTTCTGGAGACACACAAAACTCCTGCTCTTCCCCTTGGGGTCCTTTGGGTTTACACTTTCCACAGCAGCAGTTGAAGCAGCAGCAGAGGCAGCAGCAGAGGTAGCAGCCTGTCAGCAGGCCACAGACTGCAAACAGGCCCTGGGTTAAACACAGTGGGAGGAAAACCCTGTCAGCAATGACCTTCCTGAAACTCGTGGCAGCCTCTTACAGCTGAAGGCTGATCGTCAAAGGAACTTGGGTTCCCAAGTGCTTGGCACCCAGAGGAGTCAAGCCGCTAGCCAAGTGCCTAAACAAGGGCCAGATCTTCCAGAGTTCTCCTCATCCACCAGCTCCTACTTGCCACTCAGGACCACGTCCACAAAGAAGACACCAACCAACAGGCCCCCACATGCTCAACTTTTGAAAGTCTGTCTTCAGCTGACGGCCCTCAGAAAAAACTTCCAGGCGGTATGCAAAACCCCACCCACCTTAAAATGACTCATTTCCATCTTAAAAATGACTCATTTGCCCAAGATCWTTTTTGCAAACAGTTATTTACTGGCAGGTTCTTGTCAATAACAAAACCGCGAGAAAAAGAAGCAAAGACCCAGATGCATCCCATGTAACCTTAGGCACTGAACTAAGGCATCCAAATTAGGAGTGTAGCCCCCGTGGGCTCCCCACATAGTCAATGGTAAGTTGAAAGCCCTTCCAGAGTGTGGTTCAGCCCTGGGAGGATTTGAATTGCCCGTTGGGAGTGTCTCTCTCTCTCCCCATTAGCCTGTGCAGGAGCACACAGGTGACAACTCCTAAATTAGACTCCTCGGGCTGTGGGGACTGAGGCAGCAAGAAGTTCCCACCTGCATCGCCCTCTGCTCACTCCTGTCCCTCTGGCGCAAAGCACGGAGGCTTCAGCAGAGTCAGCACAACTGCCTAGGGCCGAGACCAGAGATCTCGGCCAGATTCAACAGCCAGAAAACTTTAATTTACAGAGCTTTTCTTCCTCCAGACCAGGTCACTGCCTGGGTTCACAGCACAGCTCCACAGCTGCTTGCATTGGGGGCTGCGTGCCATGTCACGGCAGTGGGACGGGGGGCTGCAGAAGGGGAGCCCTTAGGCTGGCATTGCTGCCCCATGCTCCATGGGTGCATGATGGCAGCCTGGCTCCCGACCCGGGGCAGATCCAGGCCTGCACCAAGATGTTTGTGGCAAAGGAGAAACCTCCACATGTCATCGTGGATATAGTGGTGTAAGGGTAAAGGAAAGCCAGTGATGATCCTGAAAGGGGAATCCAGGCTGATATGTGGAACGTGTATATAAAGCCAGCACAGCTTTGTGGCCACCAGCTATATATAAGTTAACTTGAAGGTACAGCCAGGCTTTAGCATTATAGTTATACAGTCTGCCCATTACTAACTATTTGTTATATTCATAAGAAAACATGCCGCTGAGGAAGAAAGCAAGCACAAACGTCAGGATATTGTCAAACTTCGGCAATGAAGCTATGTAAATAACACTCAGTTATGTATGCATGTCTCAGGCAATGTTAGTGGGGGCCGACCGGAGCATCTTTGAAGGTAATAAGACTATTTACATGCCTAATATTAGTATAGGCATGTATCAAGAGTGAACAAGGTGGTTTTAAATGAAAAGAAGGACTCYGACTTTTTCTTTTAAAATGTTTTCCTTCCAACAGACACCCAAATATGTTCTAAATGCCGTAACCCCTGAAATAAGTTATCTGACTGTTTATCATTTATGCCATAATGGAGAATAAATCACCACAATGGATAGAATGAAAAAAGACAATAACAGTGTATAGAGGGAAAAAATATTTGAATTTATTCATGATACCTTAAATGTTTCAAGATTTCTTCTGCTTATCATAGTTGGTAAATCAAGAATCTTGATTCTTGGTAGAGGGTCTTCATGGTAGAGGGAGAATTGCTTTTTGCTAAAACAGTTAAACAAGTAATGCCTATGCCTGCCAGTGGAGAAGCAGTTGAAGTTCCCATTACCTATGTCAGTATGTTCCCAGTTTAATATGCCTGCTAAGAAGTCTGGCACTCTGGAAAAAAGTAATTTTCACTTTGCATTTCTCCTTTCATTTGTGTTTCCTTACTTCTAATGATACAACTCCTGACAATTGTCAATTAGATTCTGAGTATGAGTGTGATAGGAAAGAGGATTTACCAGGAATGTTCATAGTTGAAGAGGAAGATAATGAGTGAAAGCTGTGGTCCCTACCACTGGTGTCTTCTACCAGAATGGAGGAAATTAGGGGTCCAGAGGTGGTCTGCAGCTGATGCCTGAGACTCAAATAGTATTATGATGGCCAATATAAAAACCTGAAACTGATCCAGCGTTTGTACATGAGTTAAAAAGAGATGAGGAATAGTGAGCTCAGCTTGCAAAAAACACTTGGTGGCCTGTTTATGCTCTGGAGGTGGCAAGATTTTAGGTTGGAGGAGGGATAGAGAGACCACCTGTGACAATCCTCAAATGAGTCTATATGCATATTTTCGATTTTTTTGCACAGAATTCTTAAAAACCAGGAAGCAGTGATTACTTTTGCTGGGATATTCAGCATATCTCGTCTCACCTCCGGGATACAGTTTCCTTGAAACAATCCACACATTCCTCCTTTAGCTGTTAGGGACTTACAAGCTTCTCTCTGTACTCTCCAGTGCTCTCCTTATGAGTCAAAGCCACAGCAGTTATTTCTGTTCCTGATTTTCTAACCACAAAGGATTTTATACTTCATAAAACCTCCATTAAAGATTGGTAAGCAGAAGAGGAAATAAAAGCTAAAAAAGCAGCAAATAGTGAAGAAAACCTTGTTTAGCAAGACTGTTGAAGGAGTCAATACTGCTGCTCTCTCAGCTCTAAGGCAATGCTTCCTGGCATCTGAACCGTGACAAAGAGGCTGAAGGAGAGGGTGGACAGCAAAGAAAAGAGGGAATGATCCAGCAGGAAAAGACGGTGGCTGTGGTGGGGAGTCCAGCCTGCAGCAAGAGTCAGCTACAGCAGCTGCYGGCAGGCAGCCTCCAGCCTGCTTCTGAGGGTGCAACTGCGCCTTTGCGCATTCATTAGTTTCATTCACTGTTCTGCATTTGAGCAGCTTCCATCTCATCCTGATTCAGCAGACAAATTATGGCTTCTCAGACCCACAAATTGCCCAAGTGGCTTCCCAGTTTGAAAGGGCACTGCGGGGCAGTGAAGCACTGGCCTGATCTGTGCTGAACACAGGAATCCATGTTCCACGGTTCTCAGCTCAAAGCTGTCATAGTGTGATTGCCTCACACAGTACAGATAATTTTCCTATGTATTCCAGCAGAGTCCTTGCTTTCCTGTGCTTCTATTGCTGGAAATAGGTGGGGACAGCATGGATTTTGCACGTTTTCAATTCTGTTGGTTTGTTACATTTCTGTAACATTTCAATATTTGCTGAAACACTCAAATCTGACATACGCAAACATCAGAGGACACCAGTGACATAAGACAACACATGAACACAACTCCTTTATGACTACAACAGCCCATGATGTGTTTTTCCTTGAGCAATATGCCAGTTTTTGATGAATCATTCTCTTCCTCTCCTACTCTCTTCCTCCACTCCACCCTTCTCACCTTTTCTTTCACTTCCTTTCTCTCACCCCCTCACCAGGGCACATATATGAAACCATAATCACAGAGTGTTATGTATTATTATTGCTTACTTACGCTGTGTGCTATATATAGCAAAGAACACAACTAAATTTGTACTGTAATAACTTATTAACTGGTTGTCACATAAGTGGGACTTCTCGATTTTGAACAATGAGTCATTTTTATTTAGTCGTTACTGAAAAGAAAGTAAAAATTAACCTGGAGCACTAGATTCAAATCTAATTAATGTCTGAAAGTGTTACAAAACATGCACTCTATTTAACTATTTACCAAGTTAAAAAGAAAAAGATAACATTCTATATTAGCACTATTCTGAGCTGATGTTACTTTCTGCCACTGTTGATTTTCCAGATAATGTTGCTGTTTAATTAAGCTTTTAGTAGCGGTTTAGATTCAGATCCTACTATTTGTGAAGCCTGTAGAGAGACCATGTTTCTCAGGGGGTTCCTTGTGTATGTAATTGTCTGTGTGCATTGTAACACTTGATTTCCAACACAAAATAACAGCTTACCTTTGCCCACCAGCTTGAGAGCATGAAGTACGTGTTAACATTTTCCTCACCAAACTGTTCTGCCACATAGAGCCCTAAAGATCCATACTTGTCATATATGTTTCGCTTGGACAGATCAGTCAGTGTTGCATGAGCATTGTTGATCTCTTTAAATTTTTCTGCAGCCTCTAGATTGTCCAGATTCTTGTCAGGATGATATTTCAGAGCCAGTTTTCTTAAACATGTAAAAAAAAAAACCAGAAGGAAAATAAATCATCTGTATGTGTGCATGTATACAGACACTTACAAAATATTACAAAATATTCTAGTAGAGATATAATCATTCTGAACAGTGTGTCCAGCCTTCTTTTTTCCAGCTCTGATGTACTCAGTGGAAAAAAAGTGACACAAAGTGACTGACTGTGAAAGTTTTGGTAGAAGAAGTGTTCCTATTACACTGAGCATGAACTTTGTGTATTGATACCTAGTCAGCTACCATGTTAAAGGAGACAGCGATATATGCTGAAAGCACAGATTGCAGCACGATAATAAATCACACGCATTTGTTGCATTATGATTGCCAACTGATTTGCATCATTTAGCAGGTTTCAACAAAGATAAAGATTTTTTAAAGGTTGTTTAAAAACATGATGATCACACTGCTTACCCCATCAACATTATCTTCTTTATAGCAAAGGAAATTCCGTATTCAATTGCCTATCAATAGTAGCTCTATTAACATTTTGTAAACAGTGTCTGTGTTTGCAGAAGCCCAGACAGTGATGATGGAAAACACAGTTAGGAGTTGCAAAAGAAAGGAAACATCTTTCTGAAACACAAGGTGGAAAAGCATAGTGAGTTAGCTCCAGTTTCAAGTGCCTGTCTTTGGGCCTAATTCCCCGCGGTCACACTTCTGAGACAGTCCTTAAAGCAGTGGAAGCTCATTGTCAACTGTTTTGGGCTGTTTATGCTGGTGGGAAGCCTTTGATGGGACAGGGCTCAGTACTGTCTTCTTCCCCTGATGGTACGCAGCGCTACGGCATCCGAGGACAGGTACAGCTTGAAAGGAACAGTGTGGGACTGTTGGCTCACAGACAGTGTTGGGAAGCACAGCTTGGAGAAGAAAGGGTTTGCTTCCAACCATTTGGGAGCACTGGCAGTGTGAGTTCACACGTACCTGCAAAACAAGCATAGACAGCAGTGTATCTTTTAAAAAATCTCCACTCTCTTAGAAGAATTGGCAATGAGATTTTTCCAGGACATTTATTTAATGACTAGTGCTGACCTCTAGTGGCATCAAAAGTGATTTAGTAGTGTTTTAAATTCCATGATACCTCAGTCAAGCTATGTTGCGTTTTGTAAATATTCTCTCTGAGTGTTTCAGGAGCTAGCCATGACTGTTACACCAAAAAATATTATTTGTGGTGTGAAGGCAGTGTGCCCATACTTCTTCTAACAAATTTATCCTCAGAGTAGGGTCTTGCTTGACTTTCCACTGAAGTCCCAGTACAGGTTATTCCCCGAGTAAAATGTAACTGCTTTGCTCCTGATGACCGCTCCTGCCTCGGAGACATTCTGCCAATATCAAGACTGATATAAGCCTGGGAACAGCCTCTGCCAACGATCTCTTCGGTTCTGTACACTGAACCCAATTCATCTTCTCATAGATAATAAATAACTCCTTAAACATGTCTCTAATAGCATGAAGGGGTTCACGTTCAGTCATATTTAATATACTGTGCCTGAGGTACCTTAAATACAAATTTTCAGTCATATTTAACATGTGGTACCTTAAACATAATAAAGGATGAAATAGGAGAACTGGAAAAACAAGCTAAGTCTTGCATGACTAATGACATTATGTGCCATCCAAGTATTTAAGTAGCTTATGCAATCTATCCCTTTTCTTAGCTGAAAACAAACCCCAGCAATTAGAATAAAAAAAAATGGGAGAGGTATTACTTTCAAAACCCATGCGTGGTTGCAGGCATCGGACAATCAATCTCCAGACTTTCTTTCTTTTCCCACAAACTCAAAGACATCTTCTGCCCTCTCCATATCCTCAACAATCTCATAAAAAATAAGAATTTGAACAAAATGTAGTTTTGAAAAGGTGAAAAAAATCAGTTGCACACTCACTTTACTTAGTATCGTTTTAGAATACTCACAGAATTACTTTCAACATAGTACAGTTAACAAAAGATGAGATAGGTTCTTATTTTGATTTTGGGAAAACTGCCTTCACTAAAAATAGTACCTTAACAAAACAACTCCCTCCACATATACTAACTGGAGATGATTTAGTAATGGGAAAGAGATCTATATACTGGTAGTGCAATTCATATGAGTGAGAAAAAGGACTCCATTAGGTCCAACCCAAGAAACAATAAAAGTAAGGACAAGAACTACGTGACATAACGTAAGTATCAGCTATATAGAAGCTTCCCTGTGGGTCCCTGGAAAAGTGGCATTCCTAGTTATGYGATAATCATGCTTCATTATGAGTAGAGAAAAAGGAAGAAGCCAAAAAACGGAAAGTGAAAGGAACACAGGAGTTTGTTGGCTACTTCTTATACCAAACACATGGCTTTATGTCCATACAGGTTTATCTTATGATGAATGGCCTTCTCCTTCACCACCTTGGGACCACTGAYGACTGCAGCCCTTCACAACAGCAAGCAGTGTGACATGTTTGGGAGAGAAAAGTGACAACAAGCAGAGAAATAGCCATCCCACAAGATGGATGGGGCACTCATGGAAATGCAGTCAGAGAAATACGCTCAGCACCACTGTCAGTGGGAGCCTTAGGATGAGATGTGACATCAGGCTTGACTGTGCTGCAGAGGTGGGTCTGATGAGGGTACATCTGCGTGGAGGGAGCAACATTTTGGAGGCAGCAAAGTGTGTTGTGTAGAGTGAGATATGGATTTGCTATGGTGTATGGAAGGGTGTCGGATGCAACACCACCATTCCTTCGATAGCTCAGCTGGTAGAGCGGAGGACTGTAGGCTCCCTTGCACAGCCATCCTTAGGTCGCTGGTTCAACTCCGGCTCGAAGGAGTGCCCTTTTTGGCTCTGGCCCAGACCCTGCGGCACCTTTGTCTCTTCAGCACGGAAGTTCACACTGAGGAGGCACTGGTGAGGTCAGAATGGGGTGGTTGAGGCCAAAAGGCCTGCTCGGGATCAAGTGGGAAGGCTGCACAAGCTTCAGTCGCAGTCGTGCGGTGGACAGGCAGCCCCATGGTCCTGCTCAAGCGGGTGGGAGTTCAGGCAGGCTGCTCGAGTCCAAAGGTCATGGCCAGGCGCAGCGTCAACGGGGAACGTGGGCAGGCACAGGCAGAGCTGCCACCCAGATCCAGTGGTTCTCAGAAAGGTACCAAGGGCCAGAGGCTCAGCTTCAAGTATCTCCTGTGCAAAGGAGGGCCAGGCCCCTGCTGAGGCTTCTTCTGGCATTTACATGCCAGGCCACCGTTTGCACACGCTCCAAGTTGTTTCTGAACCTCGGACAGCCCAATGCATGTGGTGGTGGGCATGCACTCAGGCTCCCAAGTGACTTGAGCTTGAGTTCTGGTTTTGACAGAGGGRCACCTCTAGCAGGAAAGCGAGTGGGTAAGTGGGCGGGGGTGTGAGAGCGAGGCCGATRGGAGGCCGTGGGCTTTGSGTGCAGGGCAGCCTGGGTGAGGGGTGGGTGCCTGGGAGGGGAGAGGACCKCAGGCAGCGGCCGTGGGCTGGGGAATTAGCTCAAGTGGTAGAGCGCTCGCTTAGCATGTGAGAGGCAGCGGGATCGATGCCCGCATTCTCCAACGCTTTTCATTCCCCTTGCCTGGACACGGGGCCCTTTGCCTAGGGCCCGTGTCCTCTGGGGGCCGTGGGAAGCTCGCAGTGCACCCAGGCACCAAGGAGTAGGACAACACCCCGGGGTGTACCAAAAGCAGCACGGGCAGTTTAACAGGGGACCTTATTTTCTCCCTCTTTGCTGGACAGACGTCAAATGTCATCTCAAGTACTGCGTCCAGCTTTGAGCTCCCCTGTACAGGAAAGACATCAATGGAAGGGAGCGACTTCAGTGGAGGGCCACCAAGAAGCTCAGGGAATGGAGGGATTTCTATGTGAGGATGGGCTGAGGACACTGGGAATGTTCAGCCTGGAGAAAGAGAAGTTCAGAGGGCTTCTGCGTGACCTTCCAGCACTTAGGAGGAGGTTACTGAGTAGAGGAAATGCTGTCCTTTTGTCTGGTGCTTGACCAGAGGGCAAAAGACAGCACAGTGAAATTGGATCAAGATAAGTTGCCGCGGGATATGGGTAAGCTTTCTTTGGCCCTGAGGAGAGTCCATCTGTAGAAGATGACGTCCAAGGAGCTTGCGGAGTTCTTCTGTTTGGGAGTTTGCATGATTTGATGGGCTAAAGGGTTGAGCAAGGCGGTGTGATGTTGGAGCTGAGGCTGTTTGAAGCAGGGTGTCGGAGTAGAGGCATCATGCTGCACTGTGCACGGAGAAGCGCTGGATGGGTGTGTGTTGGGCGAGGTACTGGGCAGTGTCCCRTGATTCCTTCGATAGCTCAGCTGGTAGAGCGGAGGACTGTAGGCTCCCTTGCACGGCCATCCTTAGGTCGCTGGTTCAACTCCGGCTCGAAGGAGTGCCCTTTTTGGCCCTGGCCCAGACCCGTCTG
>JAYKAV010001809.1:0-39217 GCA_035582835.1 Phoebastria nigripes
AGCAATTGCATTGTGCATCGCCTGCTTTGTATATTGTTGTTGTTGTTGTTGTTGTTATCACTGTTACTATTACTGTTCTACTTTGTTTTATTTCAGTTATTAAACTGTTTTTATCTCAACCCGCGAGTTTTCCTACTCGTGCCCTCCCGATTCTCTCCCCCATCCCACCGGAGCAGGGGGGTGAGCGAGCAGCTGCGTGGTGTTTAGGTGCTGCCAGGGTTAAACCACAACAGGGTTCAGTCCCGGCACACACTAGAGCTAGGCAGAGGTGAAACACCCGAAGTGCACGTCGTGTGGGTGTTAGGTCCTCTGTGCCAGTTCCTCCTCACTGCTTCTGGTGTCGATGCAGCGTCCATCACCAGTACCCTTCCACCTACAGCATTTTGGAGAGGAGGAGAATGAAAAGAACTGTTTGCAGTGCCTAAGCTGGGGACATCAGGCGTCTATAGAATGGCATCGTGACATTTTCTGGAGTGTTTTGTGTTTCTTTCCTAGTAACGCTTAGCAAATTTTTTTTCACTGTTAATGAGCAATGAGTTGACTTTCTTGTTGGCTCCCTCAAAGAACTCCAGCAGAGCTGGGAGGCATGGTTTCCTGCTAAAAAACCCCAACTAATCTTCACTGATATATCACGCTTAACAAATAACAAAAATATATATGCAGTTTTGAGTTACCATTCCATGGAAGATTTCATTTTTAAAAGAATAATTACTGCTTTTTCTCGTAACATACATAAATACCTTAATTTCTTTAGTATTTTTAACAAAAAAGGATACTATTACATACTGTGTTCAATTCCTAATAATTTATTTACTGTTACTAAACATGCAGCATCAATGACTGCAAAAGAATATAGAATACATAAGGAGTGTAAAAATGCTGCAGTTTTTAGTCTGTGCACAAAGAAGCGTTACAGAGAAATATCTCTTACTAAGTCTCAGCTGTGCCTTGACTACTAAACATATTACGGTATAAAAGAATATTTTAATGCATTTGTATTAATTTGTTATGGTAAATTTATTAGACATAATGCATATAAATGAACTATGGTGTATCAAATCAATTGGTATTCTTAATCGTGATTCTCAAGTTATTTATTCTGAGCCCACAAGCAATGCAGGAGATTTTGAGGAGTTTTTACAAAGCTACAGTGTTTTGTGGCCTAAGTTTACAAAATACTAGAGAAAACTATTTTTAAAAAAACAAAAATATCTTTTAAATTATTAATTGTAACATTATTGTAATTAAAAGCATAAAACTTAAGTGAAAAGCAATAAAAGCAAAATATTATCATTTATTTTTCTTCCCCTTCTTCCTTCTGGGGACATTGGAGCAGCTGTAATTACTGTATGCAAGCATTTACGCTTGCCAGGGAAAAGCTAAGTACATGTAATTGATAGCAACAGCTCAGTTTCTCAAGTGAGGAGAATGAGTGCTTGTGCTTACATCCAGTAATTGCAGCCAGTTCTCCCTTCCCAATCTGCAGCAAGTGACCTTGCTGTGGCTGCAATGAAAGATAGCTGTTCCCTTCTTGGGGGAGTAGAAAATGGATAAATCCAAAAGAATGTGGAGCTTACAGAAGTTGGAGTGACTATGTTCTACATTAGGAATAGTCTCAATAATATCTCTCTCTCTGTGCATGCTGAGTTTGCCTTAGGTTGTAGCCTGTTGTCCATCTGAAAGATGGACACCCAGAAGAGTGTGAACTAGATGTAGGGAGAGGATGCCTGCATTTGTTATATGGCACATTCTTTCCACTTTCTGGGAATAGCAAGGCGGTAGTATATGTCCTCTTTAAAATCTCTTTTTCAGATTGCAGACCAGCAAGAACACAGATCCTGGTTTAGCTCCGCTGGTTTGAGAAGGGAAGTTAGGGCAAGAAAGCCAGAAACAGGGTGCATACCCAGCATGGATCCTCCCCGCACATCTTTCTGCAAGCAGCAGTTTAAAGGCATTGTGAGCCGGAGGTCGCATCTGAACCATCATTTTCCATAACCACCAAAAGTGTAAATGTCTATTTACACTTTTGGTTTCCTCAACATTCAGTGGCAAGAAGTTCCCTAATTATTTCTTTAAAATCCAGTGCCTGATGATATCACTGGTTATATTGCAAGATATAGTGAATAATCACTCTCTTCATTTTCTCTATCTCATTCACAAGGTTATAGACCTCCTAACGTTTTCAGTCACCACTTTTATGAAACAAGGAGTACAGGTTTATGCATTCCTTGTGTAGAAGATCTTCCATACCTGTAGTCCTCTTTCTTCTCCATCTCTGTACTCTCTCAAATTCTGCTTTTTTCCTTTTGAGTATGAATGGCCACAATGGCAGCTGGATAAAAAAGGTGGGCACAGCACAGACTTACAGAGCAGCATAATGATTTTTTCTGTTCTTCTGAATTAGAAACATCAGTCTTAGAGGCTAAATGCAACCTGAGAGCAGTTGTTTCGAGTTCAACTTCAGTGTTTAAATCAGTTAGACTATCTGTGAGAACAGAAGTTTGTAACCTGTGGTGCAAGGTGGGAGTACTTACAGAAAAGGGATGAGATCACTAGTTGTTACGAGAAAGAGAAGCAATTTATTGCCTCAAGAAAGTGGCAGCGTTTGCCAGAAGCTAGCTGGGAATTTAATATAGCCCAAAAAACTAATAACCCTATTGAGTTCAAGATACTTAGTATATGAGCTTTTGTTCTGAGGCTTATCTTTAAAAGGCATTGGGTACATCTCCTCAGTTCATCAACACTGAGACGTCAGAGAAGAAGCTGTTGTTTTGTAAGATGTGTTTTCCCACAGATGACGGGGTGTTTCTATCCTTTATCAAGGATAGAGTTTGTTCTGGTGCAAAATTGTTGTTTAGTGTTAGCCATATAGGCGCATGCGATAAGGGCATTTGGTACATTGCATCAAATGTGTCGCCGGCCATGCAGATACAGGAATTTGGATGGTTCTTGTAGGAGCGGCACTTTTGTTTGCTGGTTGTGGAGATGGTCACCAAGCCTTGCGTTTGCTGCCCTGGTGTGAGCTGGTTCCAGTGGCAGCGTATGTTTGTATGAGGAGAGTCTGCTCCTAACGAGGAGCTTAACAAAGCTGAGGGATTGCTTGAGCAGTAGGAGTAGATATTCTGGAAAAAAATACATGAGGTGGGATCATTTTTCCATGTGGGTTATCATTCTTAAATGATTTTTCTGTGTAGCTTCCCTGGGAAGGCTGTATGTGGCATCTGTGGATATATGACAGTGTGAGGCTTCTTTTTCCATCAAAGCAAGTTCACACATGGCATTTGGAAAGCTCATTTAAAGCTGCCATTAAAGTTAGCAGACTTAACACCCCCTATCTACTCAACATGGTGTAACCGCATGACATAGTTAAGTTGAACTCAAAATTATTGTTCTCAGCTTGTAGTAAGCTTTGAAGGCTGCTGCTACTGCTAAGAGCAGAAGAGTTGGAAAGTYTGAACACTTTTTAGTTTTTTGCACCCGTATGAGATACCACTGGTTATGAAACTGCCATTGCCTTTGTCTAGAAGTCATCACAGCTACAACATGACAAGTAGTATTCCCAAAACTAGTTCCCCTTTTGACCACTGCTGAGAACTGGATTGGTATTTTCAGAGACCTTATTCATGCTAGAATTCAAATGGGGTTTTTGAGTGGTAATGACTGATTTATCTATTTTTCTGTATGTACAGTTATTTTTCCCAATGTTCGTCACTTTCTATTATCAGAACTGATTTCATCTGCTATTTTACCATTTTACCTTCAGTTACTTGGTATCATGATCTCCTGTAATTCTTCACAGATAGCTTAGATCTTATGCCCTTGAAAATTGTTGTATCTTCAGCAGTCTTCATCATCTCCATGTTCTGCCCCTTTACCTGTCCTTTATGGATCTGTTGAACATGAAAATATCTGAGGGATACCTCTGGTAGCCTTGTTCCATTGTCAAAACCAACCCATTATGCCTACACTTTGTTTCCCTTCTTTTAATGCTTACTAATCTACAAAAAGAGATTCTGGGAGGAGAGAATATTTGCCAGGGAACCACCCTGTGAGCTGTGGGTAGAGGCTGCTTGCAGGTCTCTAGTATCCATTGCTTTGCTAGTTTCTGGGTTTGGTTTCTTCACAGAACCTGAGTCAGCAGAGAAGGATGCTTCAATACAATGCTTATATGACTTGGCTGTTTTTTCCCTTCTTTCTAGATTTGCCACTGGACTAAAATAAATAATCTGAAGAGTGTAAAGATACCATTTTCATTATAGTTATATCCCATGTAAGTGAAAGTAAGGTTGTATCATTACTGAATTCTGAAGCAAGATAACAGTAGATGCATGAATTTTGATGGTTTCCAGCTTTAGCTGTGGGGACACATCTATTGCAAAAACTTGCTATTTAGATTTGTGGTAAGTGTGTATCCCATTTTACCTGGCCAGTAAAATTCATGGTGTGGTAAAACATGAAGATGCTAGCATACAATAAGGAAATTTTCAAGTCTGTGTTGAGTAGACACAAGAGTAAATACAACAGATGATATTCCAGGAGGCCTGGTATACCTACTTTAAAGCAAAACAAAACGTGATGTTAGGATTAGGATAATTGCAGCAGTATGGTTGCTAGCCGTAAAATTATATTTTCTTCCTTCACTTCTTTAAGCGTTATTGAGGCTTACTGAACAATTTCAACTTCTGAAGTAAGTTGGAGAGATGATAAAAGTGAAAAGCAAGCTAAAGAAAAGTGTTTGCATGAAAGTATTTCTAACTCCCAGTACTGCCATTTCCAAGCTGTGCAGCCTGATAAATGCATGTGCACTGGCTTTTCTTTGGAGCACCAGTGACATCCAGCGGTGGCATCCAGTTAGACAACCCCCAATCTGTCAAATCGTAGATTATCCAAAGATCTTTAGTACTCAGTCATTTGAAGTTGGCAACTCGGGATTGTTTTACTTCCTGACCCAATTCAACTTATCTTTGTTTTATTGTTTTCATTTTGGTAGAACAGGATTTCTTTTATTGCTGCATTGACAATGAGGTTCAATGAATGCTTCCAGCTGGCATTGCCTTTTTTGTTGCTCTGCATGATATCCTAATTGACATAGTATTCTGGAATCTGCTTGAGATTATGAACTGTATACTTTAGCAAAAGACTCCAGGATCATTAAGATTGCATAGTTGACTTCCTGCAGTGCTTATTAGGGATGAATTCATGTTTATTTGTAGTGTTGACAACAGAAGCTGAAACCACGTATCCTTCTACTTTATTTCATTTTAACACTTTATTGTGAAGTAAAAATAGCTGAGATTTGTAGGAAATAAAATAATACGTAATAGAAATCTTAAATCTCAGCTGGTTACAAACTGTTATTCCTATATTAAATTTCTATTCAGGTTTGTAACGGGTTGTGCTCAATTTTGTCTCCTGGTACTCAGCATTAGCACAAGACAAATGCAGTTAGGATGTTAATTGTCACACTTACTAGAAGATAATTTCGTGGCAGTAACACCTGGCTGGCATTCAGCTGCCCTCTAGATGTATTATATGAATTAGAAGGACTGACTCGTTTTTAAATGCATACATTTTCAAAAATAATTTTAGCAGTTTGTGAGGTTGCTCTTTCCTGATGGAGAAGTAAATGAGAGTAGAATCTGTTTCAGTTAAATGGCAGATTCTTCTCTCAGTAATTTAGTGTTGTTGGGTCTGTGTACTTCCAGCAGAACTGAGAATATTGGGTTTTAGTAGGGTTTTTCATATGAAAAAACCTGAAAGTAGCAGCTCAAACAGAATTTATGGGGTTTTTTATTCATTAAGAGGCCAGTCCTGCAAAGTGAGAAGTCATGTCTTTATTCCCATTTTTCAGCATCATTGTTTTGTTGAATGCCATCTTCTTTTCTGAGGGGGACCGTAACTGAGGCTGTGTAGAGAGGTGCTAAGTATCATAGAAGATGAAACTGAAAACCAGACCCTGTCACTAAATCAGAAATAGTTTGAGAACTATGCTTTTTATAAGCTCTTTGTCTTACTCTYTGCAGATTTGCTCCTAAAAGGAATAGAAGATACAGATCCTTTCATTTTTAATATGGCAAAATGTTGAGAGCTAGGGACCAGGCTCATCACACCTAACTTTATACATCTAAGTGAGGTGCATGAGCTAGGTGTATGGTCTGCTTTGCCCCTCTAGGAGGGGGCAAGTGAAAGAAGACAATCAGGTACCTACTAAGAGGTTTAGATCTTAGGTAGGCTGACCTGTTTTCTAGATGGGCAGATCTCTGTCCTCCAACTATAGGCGGTGTCTTGAATGACTTTGCTCTTAAGTTTGTCATATCAGGGCTTCAGGATGTGCTTCAGAGTATTGGTCTTTGTTTCTAGATTATGCAACCGTAAAAAATAATGTATTTGAAAAAACACCTATTAAAATGTGATTTCCCAAGCATTAACTTGATTAGGTTGTAAAAAAAATGCGTGGTTAAAACCATTAGCTGTTTATAAACATTTTCAAACCACGAATGTTTTTTTGGAATAGATACTTTAACATAGTGCAGCATTTGTTTTTCTTTTCCACTGAGTCCATAAAGCATGTAAATAGCTACTAGAAACTGTAGGATATTAGAGCTTCTATAGCAAATCTTGGGGTTTGTGCTGATTGTTTATAGCACAATTACAGTGATAACTGGTGTCCTATATATTTTCTAATGAAGCAGAACAAAAATTCCCTGACTAAGAGAACTTTAGGTCTAAACCCCACAAATTAGGACCCTGTAGCAACGTAGGTAGGTTTCTAAATTATTTATCCAACTGTTAGTGTTGTTATCTCTGTTAGTTCTGTTAGATTCAATTGTCTTAACAGTAACAATTTAGTGGAGAATTCTGTTGGCACAGGAAAAACATCAAAGCAAAATATAAGCTAAATGCCTTTATTGATGAAATACAAGTCATTTGTAACAACACTCAAGTTCTGTCATATTCCCAATACCAACATGGCAGAAGAGAGGATCCCAACACTAATCATAACATCACCTGGGGGAAAAGCCCCAAAGAGCAATTTTTAAAATGTCTTTGTCTTCAAATGTGCTAATTTACATTTATTAGCTATTTATATTATGACTGCACTGCAAACCTGAGAACCAATATCCCTTTGATTTAATGTAACTTAGTTTGTAATTCTATCTCAATTACATGAAATATTATAAAGTTTCATTACATATGAAACATACGTAAGGTAAAATATGAAATTTAAAAAAAAAAACAAAGCAAGTTTTGCTAGGAAATCTTACCAAGTTTTTCTCTACTTAAAACATATTCCAAATCCTAACAGGTTAATGCATCGCAAGCATTAGTACTTCAATATTTAACTGAGAGAAGACAGCCATTCTCCACACCAAGGGCAAAAAATCTTCTACATGTTCACTGTAAGAATTTCTAATTCTGTAGGTCTTCTCCTTTTCAGTCCCACGTTCTTCTGTCCATTTCAACAAAATTACTAAGCATTAAAACCTTACATGCAGGCAGCTCCTCCGCAGCACAAAGACAAGCTGGCTTAACTTTATTAGCAATAAATAGTTTTTGTCTGACTGTTGCCAGGATAAGAGCTATTGTGTACAAATAGGAGAGTAGGGGAAGAAAGATGTTGCGTTTCTGGACACATGATGGAGATTAAGAGTTTATTCATTCTTTCTGGAAATCTGGTAGATTTTTTCTCAAAAAAAAGAGATGTAAAATTTAAAACCAAAATTTGCATACAGAAATTTTTGTTCTAAGGAAAAATTAAAGCACCAGACTCACCAGCAAAGATAGTCTCTTTGAAATTGTCTTTCCTTTCACATCTTAGGTCAGTTAAATGTATTCCTTCCAAGTATCATTTACTATAGCATTTACTGTGTATTTTCATTCATTCATCAAAAGCTCAAGTTACGGCCAGACACATGTTAAAATTAAAGCAATCAAATCATTTACAGTGACAAAGGACTTAATTTTAAAAGGTGCTGAACATCTGTAGCTACTACTCACACCTGTTGGAATGAAACATCAGATTATGAGCATCCCTGGAAGTTGCTGTTTGGTAGGAATAGCAGGAGTCCAGCACCACTCTGGATTAAGCCAATGTCAGGAAAAATTGCATTCTATATTGCATTATAAAATTTCGGGCTGTCTTCATGAGTGAGGAGTGCACATTCTCCCAGAGCTTTAGGGAGAAGCCGTGAGATTTGCAGTTTGTCCCTCTTTACCTTTAAGCTTTTTCAGCAAGAAGTAAAAGGGATTTAATAGGCAACCTGTGGCACTTAAGTAATGTTCAGTACACTACAATTCGTATAGTGTATGTTATGTTTTTTCCACACAGACCCTTAAGGAAATCTCTATTTTATAGTAGTTAATTATTGAAATACCTTTTGCTAATCTTCAGTCTCATCTCTCAAACATTTGTAAATGCTTCTCCATAGAAGRAGTAATTGCCCAACAGTTGCACTCTACTGAAATTACTGTTTGCACCAAAATTATTTACAAGAATACATGAATGAGTTATTGGATGCTGCTGAGCAATGGCACTGATACAGTTACTGAAATCAAAGTAATCAAAGAAAGGGACTCCATGCTCCACTCCTGGAACTGTTCATCCTCCAGCTTAAATGAACAAAGCTCTATTCAGATCAATTTAGCTATGAGTCAGTGTCCAAATTCAGTCTAAACGATTATGCATAAGGATCACTGTAAGGTGCCAATTTTGTGTAACTGTGCCAATGATAATAAAATAGAATAAAAGTCCCAATGTGAATAGCTATAAATAATTGAAGGGAATAAAGCTGAGGCATGGGAAGATTGGAGATGCTTTCAGTTAGTTACATAGTGAAGTTTGATACCATTTACCATAGTACATTAGTCTATACCATGTAAATGGGAAAGAGTCCCATCCTAGAAAACACCATTGCAATTACCTGATGTTGTTGACCATAGTAGATGGCCCACTTTGCCGATGGTCTTCTCTTCTTCAGGAGACATTAAGAGGGGATTAGGGCGGAATTGCCATCAGTGTTCCGTCTACTATTTTTAACCCACTCGGGACTTGGGTTTTAGTGCTGTCTAGCACATCTCATAAGTTTCCTCTTCAGGCTTACAGTGTGTTTAAAAGCAAAATCTGCTTGTAATTAGTATTGCTAAGGTGGCCTGCAGGTCCACCAGACCCCATGAGGTGGACATGGGCAGACTTTTGTCATCACTGAACAACTCAACAGAGCAGACTGGAAAAGTGTGAACTTTGCTGGAGTTCTTTGCTGATTATCTTACCCTTAAGGTCCTGCAAAAAGACCATCACCATCATGTCTGATGTACTATGACAGCAAAGAAGTGGGCTGCAAAGGCATCACAACTATCTCTCCCTTGGGAAGACATAGGTTATACCGCAACAGGTGTATAAGGCATTTTTTGTCCCCTCTTGGATGGCCAGTTTCCTGGGCTTTCTTCCTATAGAAAATGCCCTTTCATGACAACATCCTACATTGGCTCACGACTGCTGCAATCAATTCCTGGCAGAACAGTGAGAACTGGTCGCCTGGAAGTTAAGTATTTGAGGCAGGCACAGGCCAGTCAGGGCTTGGCAGCTGTGACAGGGTAAGTCTGGTTACTTCATCCTGGAGCTTGTTCTGGTGGTGCGCTAAGGAAATATTTCTTCTCTCTTATTGCCAGAGACCAGAACAAAACAGACGGTAGGATCTAGCTTCCATCACTAGTGTCTTTTTTGTCTTTCTTGTTTTGGGTTTGTTTTGGCATTTGTAATGCAGATGATCATCATGAACAGAACGTTAATTTATCCCTGCAAAAATTACAGCTTGCTTTTGTGAGACAATCTGTGGGCTCGTGTGAATCTTTCCTTGCATTGAAGAAAGATATCTATGTCCTAAGGCAATTTATCTTTGGGGAATTATGTGACCTTGTACACTTAATGAAATGGATAGAGTTCTGATTTAATCTCGTGATGGCATTTTATTTTAAATTGTAGAGACGGACCTTTTTGTGCTTTTGCAAAATAAGCAGTTGCTCTTCTGAGACATTTAAAAGGAAGCATGTGTGGGAAATCCTTCACTACAGACTGAATGACAAGGAAAAATTAGAGGCTCAAGGAGGAACTAAAAGGTCTTGCACCAGTTATCTATACAGAAATAGGTTTCTTCTTTTTATTACCTTACCACTAAATAAAAGTTCGTGTTAATGTGGTTACTTTCCTAGTAAAGTAGTTGGCCAGGTCTTCAGGCTTAACCAGTCTGACTTGGTGTCAAAGACGGGATATAATGTTGATGGTGATACATAGGATGATAATACAAAGAACCTTGAGATACAGAACCATGGCTGCTGAATTTTGAGTTATCCCTGAAAAGACAAGGAATGTAGCAGGATTTTTAAGGTGACGTAACATTTTGGAGCAAAATACAGCATAGAGCTGCATGAAGATTTTCAGTCAGCCTAAGCCACATAGAAGAAGCTTTGCTTCTTCTTTAGCTTTGGAAGCAAGAAGAGGYAGGACCACTAAATGAATCATCTGCACCTGAATGAATGTCACTGTGGATGCATATTTTTTCTTGAACTAAGTACTACAAATATTTATAAATGTTTTAAAATTATTTGTTTATTAAGTACAAGTATCATTGTAATTCCTGCAAGTATGGAATACATAAGATTAGTTGGTAGATAGTGGAACACTTTCTATCGGTGTGTACAGAATAATGACAATCAAGTATTGGCAGAACATCACCTAAAAGAGGATAGACTTTTCTCACGATCATTGTTTTCCCTTATTTTTTTTAAACTTGTAAACCAAGAATAATTCTGAGTGCTAGTATAAGTAAAGATAGAATGTTTTTAACACCTTCGTTGTCAAATACAGTGATGGAATTTTTACAAGCAAGATTGGCATTAAATAAACAAAACACAAATATTTTTCATGCATCTGTTTTATTGTCTCTTTTATTATATATATACTTTTACAGGCAGTTCAACAGTAAAGGTATTGTAGAATGCCTTATATACTAGCAGTAGACAACATCAAGTAATGGATATCTCTAAAATTAACTTTTGAACAGCCACCTTTGTGATGAAAATCATCTTCACTTGTAAATGGTTGGTAGGTCAACACAGGGTATTAAAGATGAACCCATTGCAAAAAGCTAGGAAATAAAGTGTGCGCGTCGGCTTTATTTTGCTGTAACTTACTGAAACTGGGACAAACAAGCTTGGCATTGGGGTATTTGGAACTGAGCAGTCCCCAGCTGCTTTCATGACATGGGAAACTTGCCACCAGACTAACAAAAACATGGATAATGCCTCAGTGATCATCCTGGAGTTCTTCTCATGCTCTGCAAATGGAACTTGAAGTTTGGCTGGCAATGAACAGTAATAATACTCTGGCTGGATGCTTACACAGAGCACAGCAAAGTTTTAAACTCTTCATTTCATTTTATTTCCTGAAGACATGCACAGAATGGAAGTGTCTCCTTGATGTGAAAATTGCCAGTTGTCTTCAGAAAACACCATCTTAACTTAAATGTACTAAACTGTTGGATGCAGTAAATTCAGAATGGTTCTCCATGACCTCATCATATCTGATGCAAATTGTTATGGTCTATAAAAATTACCTATTCTGAGTCTTTTTCCTGTTGTGTACAAGCTCAGATCTTTATTTGCCTTTAGAAGGAGATCATGCAATCTCTCAGGGCCTGCAAGAGCGGGCTGCTCTGCAGGGGAAGGCATGCCAGGAGCCAAGGCAGGGGCAGTGTCCTCAACAAGACCACCACCACCCTTTGTTCTGACCACTTCCCCAGCTTGGACACACACGCATCAACTCGTTACAGTCCTTCTTTACACAGACAGCCTGCCATAACAAACTTCCCCACTCACCTTTCATACACACACACGCAAACATACGAATCCTTTTGTTTCTTATCACTTAAACCATACTCAGGCTCGGATGTACATGTACATAGACATATACCTCTCTGTCTATAACTGAAGAAGAAGAGCAGAGGAGATCCAGTGATGGAAGCCGGGAGTCGGGCAAGAGTCTGGATTGCCAGACACGTTCATAGTGATGAGGCAAGTCCAAGGTCAAGTCAGCAAGGCAAGGTCAGGGCTGGGCACAGGTGCCTGCAGCATTGCTCAGGCGAGAGCCTGAGCTCACCATAGCCTCCAAGCCAAGGAGCAGCGCATGCATGAGTGGAAACCTGTCCTGGTTCCGGATGGGACAGAGTTAACTTTCTTCCCAGTAGCTGGGGGGTGTGTGCTGTGTTTTGGGTTTGGTATAATAGGAGCGTTGATGGCCCACTGATGTTTTGGGTGTTGCTGGGTGTTGCTTGCACCGGGCACTTTTCGGCCTCCCATGCCCTGCCAGGTGCATGGGAAGCTGGCGGGGGGAGCACAGCCGGGGCGGTTGACCCAGCTGGCCAGTGGGGTATTCCATACCATGTAACGTCATGCTCAGGATAAAAACTAAGCAGGGGGTGGGGGTGGGGGTGGGGKGGAGCGCTCTGGCGTCACGGGACGGGCTCTCGCGTATTGGGCAATGTGTCAGTTCAGCGGGTGGTGAGCAGTTGCATTGTGCATTGCCTGCTTTGTATATTCTATTATTGTTGTTGTTACCACTGTTGTTATTACTATTCTACTCTGTTTTTATTTCAATTATTAAACTGTTTTTATCTCAACCTGGGAGTTTTCCTACTCGTGCCCTCCCAATTCTCTCCCCCATCCCACCGGAGCAGGGGGGTGAGCGAGCGGCTGCGTGGTGTTTAGGTGCTGGCCAGGGTTAAACCACGACAAAGCCCCAGGGGAGGCTTCTCACAGCCCTTTCTCATAACTGGGTTATGAACCCTGTGAACTGTGTTCAAATATGTGTGCAAAATACAGAGATACAGGTTAGGAACAGCAAAATTTACTTTTATAAGGGGCATTCCCACTATCTGTGGTAAGCATCGATTTTTAGTGTGGCAGGAATCAGACTAACTGTGTGTGTCTCTGAGCAATTCGCCCTAAGCTTCTTAACGGCGAACTTGGCACAGTAGTCATCTACTGATGCCTACATTTCATGAGGTCAGTTGAGTCCTCAACCCCCAGTAAATATTTTATAAATGTAAACTTTATCAGTCAAATCAGTTTTGAGGTTTAAGAGTGGGTATAGTTCTAGTTTTCTTTGATATTAATATTAATACAATCTTTTGAACTTTGAGATACATTGATTAAACAAAATCTTGCATCTTAATATTATAGCTGAAATCAGGTGAATTTTAGAGTACCAAATATTCTGTATAGACCCCATTTAAAAAACTAATAGATGGTTGACTTCTTTCCAAATAACCTGCAGCCATATGATAAGAACAAAATTAATGCTTTTAAGACCATTTCCAGTTTTGATATTATATTATTTATTTTTATTAGATAATTTTTTATTGTTTAGTTATACTAGACTTAGTTCCTCATAGGCTTTCATGCAGTGTAATTGTTTCTTCTTCAAAATATATATAAAATGCCATGTAAGTAACATGTTTAAATTCTTTATTATTCCTCTTCTGTGATACAGGTTCTCATTTAATATATAAAATGGTGTAAGAAATATAATTTTGTTTAGATGATAACTAAATTCTTTTGAGAGAGAGAGTTTTCTGCTGAAAACCCATATGGCCAATGTTGTTCTACATCTACATCATCAATTAGGATTTAAATAAAAGTTAATCTATTAATGCAGAGCAAAAAAATATACATATGTAATTAATATCAATGATAAAATAAACTGAAATTTTTTTTTGTGAGATAAATTCAAAACAATTTCTTACACTTCTGCATAAATTTCCTGGAATTAGAGTTCTTCTCCTAACCGTCTCATTGGACTAAGCAGAAAACATCTGTAATCTTAATTTTGGAGAGACCTCTTATGCCTGGTAGTTCTCAACTATGAATTTTTTCCCAAATCACTGCTTGTGTGGTTTTGCAGTGCACAGGTATTAACCTAGCATGGGACTGGGTCCAGTACAGTAGCATGGACAATATTTCATTGTCAAATTCGTTATCCTTTGAAGTAAAGTGGAGATTAGAAAACAAGGAGTTCTGCGAATGGCAGAATTTAGGAAGTGTGGTTTGCTCTGGCTTTGCATGCTGTGTTTGCGTTATCTGATCCATGGTGAGCTGCCACCCCCCAGAAGCTTCTCCCATGGCTGAGACATCCCTGAGTGACCACTGTCTTGTGCAGGTTCTTTGTTACCGTGGCTGTACACCGTACCTGCCGTTCCCTTAGGGGTGGTGCTTACCAGGCCTGTTTCCTGCACCCAGGTAGACATTTTCATGATGCTTTTAGGAAATTAACTTATTTATGTCCAGCAGACTTCTGTCAACTTTGGTTGAAATACCAAATTTGGTTGAAATACCTTTGGTGAAGGTGTCAGTTACTCAGGAGGAAGAAACTGTCAGACAGACAGASACACACATACAAGCAGCTTGATTGCTTACAGCTCCTTTCCTTAGGAGACTGGTCTAAAAAGAAGGTAGTATTTTTGCAAAGATTAATTGATTTTTGACAGGTGTTCTAGCCAGAGGCTGGTGTAACAGGTCAGCATTTGCTGTGGGCTGAGAACAGACGTGAAACATGGAGCAAAAAGGGAAAGAAACTTGACCAAGAACCTCAGCATGTCCGTCGTGCACGGGGCACAGAGATTGGGGCTTTACGTTAACTGTACCTGGCATGGCGAGCAGAGGAGGAAGTACCAAGACCTCATGGAAAACATACATAAGGGAAGCATTTTCATGGTACCTGGCAGGCAGAAGTCTGTTAACAATCTAATCTTTTCTATCTGTCTCTCCCCTTTTTTTTTGTCTTGTTCTTCTGGCAGGAGGTCTCATGAGCTCTTGGAATTGGGGTCTGCTTGCTTTCATTACTTATATTTTTTGTCAGCTTGTTCAGTACAAGCTCTGTTGTTTACCTCTAATAATTTTCTGTGTCACAGTTCTGGAGGGCAGACAGAAGCACACCTTCGGATATTGTTATTTCCCCCCGTTTTGTGGCAATAAGTGAATGCCAGCCCTGTGTTGCCTGTGCTAAAGAGTAAGAATACTGACGTAACCTTCTCTTTTTACCTGAAATCAAGTTTTAGGGGAAGCTTTTAAAAAGTGTTTTGAGATCTGGTAGAGAGTGGTTTATTTTATTTCTAATGGAATATTTTGAAAAAAGCCGGTAGGTTTCTGTGTGGTGGGGAGCAGTATACCAGACATGTCAGGAGCTGCAAACGTTTAAAGTTGCCGGAGGATCTGCTTCTGCGTAATTTAGGTAATATAAGCCACTCTTACCTGATAGAAGGTATTCGTGTTATGAATCCCCAAATCTGCTATTATTTACTGTTGGCTGCAAAGGCAGGAAACCCGTTGTGACGCAGGTTGAAGAACAGGATCCAGAGGAGCTGATGAATACATTGTCTGAGCTGCCTATCATCCGACCCTTGCACAGGCTAGCCTCCAGTGGCACCACACATTCCCTTTCCTAAAGGACTCATATTTTATACCCATTCCAACAAGAAGATAAGCAGCCGACAGAAAATTGGTGATTTTCAATTATGTTTCTCTCCACTGCATTTTTACATATAGATCAAATAAAATCAAACGCCTTATGCTGTGAATTACAAAACCATCAACACCATATGTACTGGCATGTTTTCTGCAAACTCTGAAGGAAAGAAACATGTAGGTATTATGTTAGGACTGCCACTCATTATATAGTCTGTAAGTTGGTTTGCTCTAAGCTGTTACATGTGGTAAAATTGCATCCGTGGGAGAGATCTTTGTCATCTGCCCATCATTGTTCACCCAGCTGAGGTACTGAGGGGCAGTCTATCAGCAAGCTTCAGAGTATGAGATGCCACGTGCTGAGGCTCACAGTCAGGACCGTCAGCTTCGTACTAAAGCAGTATCCTTCTACTATACCCGTGGTTATGGGATAGCAGGAAGCAACTCTCTCATTTGGCACAAGGCAGTGTAAAGCAAAGCTTGGGAAACCTTTGCAGGAAATGAACTGTATCTAATCCAGTTTGATATAGTAGGCAGCATATTATTAAGCCAAATCACCATGTTTATCCCTTTTTTCTTTGCACCCTTGTCCCTGAGGCCAGTACCCTTCCCTCCTCCAGGCAAGCTGTGGAGGGTTTTATAATTGGAGGGATCAGTAAACCTTCCCTCTGTCCCCTCCCCTCTTCCACCCGCACTGCCTCCCAAGTTCATGCCAATACTTACTGCTGAAAAAGATGCAGCACTCCATTAAAACCCAAATCACTGAAATAATGAGCTGGAATAACTTGCCAGGGGCAAAGTGTGTTTTGTTAAGATACCAGAAAAGATCCATAGACCAAGTCCACAGGGGCCTGGTCTTTGCATTTACTCCCATCAAATGCAAAAGAAAAGAAAGGAAAACAGCACAACTACTAGTAGGCTATCCTAATTTTATTTTGAGGCTTCTCTTATTTTTGGCATTGAATCCACTTTTCTTTTTTGTCCAGTTTTGGGTTTTTTTCTGTCATCTTTCTGTCATCTTCTGTCATGTTTCTTCTTCCTTGCTTTTCTTTTCAAGTGATGCTGGTCAGCTGAAATGGTAATTGGCTCCCTGTCAGGCCAACTCAAGGATTTGCAATTTATTTTTGCCTGTCACCTGTTGAAAAAGGACTGGAGATTCCTTTTCTGCTGACAGAGGAATCCATTAGTAACACAAAAGCAGCAGCTGCATCACAGCAGGGATGCACAATAGTTATATACATCACTTACTCTTTATCTGCTTTGAGACGTTAGGATAGATTGTTGCCTTAAATTCTCTACCTGGAAAAAAAAGAGTCCATATAGTGCTTAAAATCAGCTGCTCTCCTTTTTAACTCCTGAAATGACATTTTTTATCCCACAAAACCTTCTTGAAAAAGATTTAAAAACAAACAGAAAACTGTACAGATAAGACATAGTCCTAGTTCAGTGCTGCATTACTTCAATTTTTAAGTTGTATAACCTTATCCAGAAGGTGTAGTAACACAGTGGTAAATCAGGCGGCTTCTCCAGACACTTTCAAAATCTGAGATTCACTTAGGCTGACTTGGCTGAGAATTCAGGTTATAGTCTGAAGCCATAATGGTCTTATTGATGCAGAAAAAGCAGCAGCAGCCAACATATTGGTCATTTCTTTCCTCATCCTCCACTTGTTATATTGCAGCCAGAAACATTGCAAATATAAATGGTTGCATTGTATTTCAGTTTTCATTAAAAGGAGGGAGAACTAATAAAAATAAAAGCTGTAAGATTTGTAAGTTGATTACAGCCAAGAAATCTGAAGAATGCTATGGTCATTTTTTAAGCTTTTTTTATTCTGTTCTTTTTATACAACATCACACTGACCTTTGGCAGGGTACTCCCTATTGAGACAGTGTTTCCGCGATCTGTTAGCCTTCTTTAGTCTTTGCCAAGTGCTGGTAGTGATGGGTTTTAAAACACGCTTTCCAATGATGGAATTTCATATACCCTTTTCCTTTGCTTTTACTCCTTTCAGAAAAAGTACTTTCTGTCCTGGTAACTTGGTAACATCAGCAGTGCATGCAATGCGGTATGTTGAACTAATTGCCAATTAAATAATAGGGAAGGCCAAGATCTAACAGAAAATCATTGTGCACAGTTCATTAACTGCATTTCACAGAACGAAAATCATGCCACAGGATTTTTAGAAACAGGTTTAAGGAATGAACAGTTTCTTCCTTAATACTGAATAGCTACAATGCAGAGCAGAATGGAAAGATACTCAGACTAGCAGTTCCTGGGGTTTTCAGTTCTCCTCCCCCTGTGTCCGCCCCCCCCAGGTAGATATCTGTACAATTCAGTAATTTCTGTGGATTAGTTTATCTTCTCCGTGAGATGAATGGCTTTTAAAAAGACATGGGGAGTCTCGGAGACTTCTCTGATGTTCAATTATAATAACTAGGAAATGCTAAGTAAGAGTGAGGAAAACACTGCAGGTGCCTTTCAGGCAGATTTTAAAATATCTGAGTGGCTTCACAGAAAAATCATGAGAATAATGAAAGTATCAGAAAGTGTGCCTTATGGTAAGGGGTGCATACCATAGAGTACTTAACTTACAAAGATTCAGCTAATACCTACAAGCAATGGTAAAGTGCTATAAGAGGAAGCTTTTGTTTAGTAAATGAAGGTATAACAAGGCTGGTTCTTGATGCTACTGGTTCCTGGTGCTAGACAGATTTGGACAAGAAATGGAATGGATGTGCATGTGTTCATCTGAGTGTGCTTGAATATAGGCAAAAATGGCCAAAAGTAACAAATGAGACATAAGAAGTGAGTTGTGTTTGGGGAAGGAGTGGAAGTGTAGAAGGTCTGAGAGTGAGCAGCGTTTCATCTAGAGCAATGGGGTTTGAAATGTCAGTGCTAAATGTATTGGTGGGAATGGGTAAAATACTTAGGAAAAAGGAAAGGAAGGAGCGCCCAAAATAAAATTCGAAAATTATTATTTTTATAATAGATCTAAAAGCCAGTCTTGAAAATCTTTACCTTTCACATTTGAAGTATCAAGATGAAAATTTCTCAAAATAAGCTCTTTGACATATGGTCTGTTGCATAAACTAATATGTACCATGAAGCTTGTTTTTTAAGAGAGAAGCAGTGACATCTAGCCATAATACATCAAGATCTATTTTTAATCTTGCTGCTGATGGAATGCTGAGTGGCTGCTGGTTATAAAGATCTTTTTCATGCAGGGAGTTTATTTCTATGTGAATGGAACATCTTTCAAGATAATTCATAACCCAATATTGTCTCAAGACCTTTTGTTATTGATGTAGCTATTATCAAGAAGTTTCTTTACAATCAGTTCTTTCTGTATTTTTGATCTCTTGGTCACAGCTTTGCAGTTTCCACAGCTGTTTGTAGTATTCATACATGAAATAGGTTGGAGGTTTTTTGCTTGTTAGGAGTGATAAAAATTGCTGCTCATGAAAAAATTATCTACTTTGAACCTCACTGGAGCCTAGCAATTTAATCTGTGGTCTAACAGTGGCCTTTCCTGAAAGCACTAAAAGGAGATGCTATAAAATGGAGTAGAACTGAAGGTTCTGGCTTTGGGAACAGGTAACAAGGCTTGCCAGTCTGAAAACACAGGATCCCACTCTGGGGAGACACTGTGCCAGAACATCATCATCTGCCTTCTTTCTGCAGCTGCAGTTCTTAAAAGACTGTGAGAGCTCAGAGGTAGGTCAGTAAGTTTCAACCAGCCGGCTCAGTGCTTAGTCCAGTACTTTATGCTTTGCAAGAAAGTATTTAGTAGTTATTGAAGACCTCAAGAACCGGGAATGTCACTGTTTTCTTTGCTAAAATTTCACCATACATCCCGTCTAAATCACTCCAGAATCAATTTCCAGCTTTTTGTTTTTATTATGCCTTTCTCTAATAGATTAAAGGATCCTTTTGTCTCCAGTATTTTCAACCCATACTTAAGTCCTGTAGCCAGGATATTCCTCCGTTGTCTCCTTGGTATGCCAGACAGGTTGAACAAGGAAAGTTCTTGCCATAAGGCATTTTCTCCACTCCTTTTGTATATATATGTATATTTTACCTCTCTCTACACTCTTTTTTTTTCAGTCTCTTTTAATAAATATACATATATGCCACAGCATTGTCCTGGAAACCCCAGTTAAATTGCTTGTCCACTGTATCCCCTAGATGCTTTTCAGAGTTGCTGCTGTCCGGAGCACACCCATTCTGGTTTATGACCTCTGTAATTTATTCCTTTCTGCACTGAATGCCGTGGTTTTCTAAGCATTGAAGAACACTGTGGCCGCTTTGTTCTTATTGTTAATTGTGTTTTTTTTTAAAACCAGACTTTTTTCATTTGCAAGTATAGCAGGAGTGATTTTACATTTACTTCCAAATAACAAATATTATCAAGTTGAACAGGTCAAAAACCTCCTCTGAAATGTAATTTCCGTTGGCATTTTTAGATGGGAAATACCTGAGACTTCAGAGCTTTGGTTGTAGTGTGCAGTTGTGTGCCTGCCTGGTAGCACGAACGTCAATAAAATTCTGAAAGGGAAGACATCAGAAAGGAAGTTTCCTGCATCAAAATGACCCTAAAATATAGCCTTAAAAAGATACTCTTTAAAGTGTCTTCTTGAATTGAAGGAAACTTTTACAATGCCTGCCGTAAGAGACTAACAGGAGCTGTCAGACTTCTCCCACCTGAGTGTTCTTTTAAGATCTATTCTGTGTCTGTTGGGAATTAGGAAGAGCAGTGGGTTATATACCACAGAGAAAATGAGAAATTAAATCTGCAAAATCAGTAACAAGTTTGTGGTTTAAACACTAAATAACCCTTTAGAACCATCTTCAAGATACAGATTCAGTTTTGAACACAAAGTTATTCAAAATTTCTTCAAAATATACACAGATTTTAGTCAAATTCATTAAATTGTTTCACAACAGCAGATAATCACTTCCAGATAACCCTTCTTAGAATTTAAAAGAATTGATTACTTGATAATGTGACGCCAATGTGAAGACTTAACTGATTTGATATTTTAAGTCTAATTTTGACACTAACTTGTTTATGTAGCTTTGATTTGCAAATATATTGCTTTGCTCTTAGTTTAGTATTAATAACTGTAGATTGTTATGGTTTTACATTTTATTTTAGCTAAATGGTTTAAATCAAATTTATGAGACATAGGATGAGTCACATTGATTTCAGAACGTAATGGACACCCAGACCTCTTGATATTGGTCACTTAAGACTATCATCTGACCATTTCTCTCTGTATTTAATTCAAATGCATTTGGTTTTCATCATAGGTTCACACTCTTTGCAGGATAAATACAAATTGCTAAATGCAAGCATTTTTATTAAAAACACTAATGACGTGTTAGAACAAATTTAGATGTGCCATGAAGCATAAAATAGTGGTGGTAAAAAAGTATGAGCAATTAATGAAATCATCTGACCCATTATATGTTATAGATATAGCACTATATTATTTTGTGAATTGTAATCTTGTACATTAGTAACTGGTTTCTTCAAACTGTACACTGCAAAACACACATCAAGACAGAGGAAGGTCAATGGTAAACAAAGGAAAGAAAATCTGCTTACTCTGTTTTTTCTCCTCAGTCTAATCGCTTTTCTTCTGATAAGACATGTAGGCAAGTATAGAGTGTATTATGTCATAATTTACTGGAAGAGTATAGCAGTGTGCCTTAAATAATCTCAGCTGTAATCTCAAGTGTCAAATATGATAGCATAGATGAAGAGAGTTTTTCTTTTTGTCTATATCGATAAATCCATTCTTGACCATGTTACAGTAGTTACAAGCAAAGGGGGTTTTGCCCATGTCAAACGGGAGAAATTTAGTGTTTATTCAATTCTCATGTACAACGAAGAGGTAAATTAATGTACATTATTTATCACTTTATTGCTGATGCTTGGACTGTCATTTGCTCTTTTCCATCCACGATAAATGTTCATAGAGTTCAGCTTATAAACGATTGAGTAGTCTGCTCATACCAAGCAAATATGCACTGCAGTACTATAATATAGGAAAAAGCAGGAAGGAAGCTTCATTGTTAGGGTAGGTCTTAAAGCTGTCTTTGGTACGTGCTCTATTAGGGGAGCTGTTGCCTCCTGGAGTAAAGGTTGCTGCATGTCTTCTGAAGCTTATCTTTTCATGAAAATCACATAACACTTTATTCCCATAGAAAACCTAACACACCTCTCAAACATTTAGCTTTCAACATTTTTTATGTCCCGGTGTCTGATCTTAATTCTATTTCTACTCTAAGAAAGTGTAAAGCAGGAGTTAAATTTGAAAAGTAACAGCATTGAAATGCACACGTCAAAATGATCACACAGAAATTATTCCTGATTTCCTGGTCCTGAGGTCCTAAACCATCATATTATTTCCTTTGTTCCACTGTGCTTCTACTTAAATCCTTCAGTCCCTGTATGCCATACTGACAAAGGACTGTATGCTCCTGTCTCTCTTTGTCATCTTGTTTCTGCTTAAGAGTCCAAAGAATGATCTGCAAAAGTTTGGACTTCAGATTCTGTGACAGCTCACAAATACTGAAATTTTAGCTCTTCAAAATTGCCGATGCATTTCTGTGATTACTGTAAAAGAAAAGCCAGATTGCAGCATTAAAATAAACTACCGAATCAAACAGTAATGTAAGATGCCATCTCTCAGTTAAGATAATACTGACTTATTGTCAAATTTCAATATCTTAGAAAAGGAATTTTCAGTTATACCATCAGCACAGAAGCTATCTGTGCTGTGACCTAGAGCTACTCTGTTAATGAGAAGAAAAAGGTGATATATAAAACTACAGAATGCCTGGTGAGTTTAATTATGTATATCAAATATTTTGCAGGCATTGCCCCCATTAGAAGATTTTTTCATGTTGTTGGTACTGTAATGAGAATTAGAAAATTTTCTTATCAAAAGGAGGAGACCCCCAAAGTTCTCAGAATGTTTCAGAACATAATTAATCTTACAGTAGAGATGTTCTACACTTTAACAATGATTTATTGTAATATTTTGAGAAATAGAAAGAACAAATGACCAAATTTGTGTTGCCGTAATGATTCATTTGACAGATGCATTAGCAGACCACAAAATGTGATATACAGCAGTTTTTGGTAGTTATAAGTAGCAGCATCTTTCACATTGCCTTTTTAAATGTACTAATAATGCATGCTGGACTATGTTCTTGTTGTATCTCCATCAGTATAAAAGCACAGAGATGCCAATGAAGATAATGATGCTATTTCAATTTCTGATATTGGTTCTGTGAGTAAGATTTTGTCTGTTCTTCACTTGTCATTTCAGCTGTACATCAGGGAGGTAATTTTATCATTTTTTTTTCCAGATAAATTGAATGTGAAAGGTACCTTACGTGCCTCTCCAGTTAAATTAGTTCAATTGAATGTTTGAGGCAATTAAGAAAAGTTGAGCACTTTGGGAAGGAGGTCAGGGAAGAAGGATGAAGGCAAGCATGGTAGAAAGTATGTGTAAAAGTTAATAGATTAAAGCATCTATAATTGATTTTCTTTAAAGACATTAATGTGTGGCTGTTCCTAATATGTAGATGCACGAACATATCACCTAAGATATCAAAATATATACTGATTACTTGGCTTTTACTGGGTAGAACAATGTCTGCAGGTGATGATGTGCTTTCCCTTTCCTTACATAGTGAGTATATTACCCTTCAACTGTGGGGCCAGGCAATGAAAAATCAGAACAGTTAATATTGTGTGAGTACTTAACAGTACAATTTGAATGACCAACCTTGTTTGTTGAGTCATATATAACCCCCAAATAAACCTAAATCAATTGAAAAATTAAAATACAATAATAATTCTATTCTTTTACCCAAAAGTTGGGTGTCAAGAATTAGGAAGTATTACTCTTTGGCCAAAGTATGAAAAATTTAGGACATAATAGGGGAAAATACTAAAATTTCACTACATTTTCACAAAGTCTGTTCAAGTTTTAGTAAGCAAAGATAATGGACATTGTAACATTTGAACTCTCTTTAGTGCTGAAAAACAGGAGTAGTAAGCACATGAACCCCACTACTGCTACTTAGAACAGCTCATGCTTTCAAATTAGAGATTTAATCAAAACAGGTAGGATGCATGTTTTGAAAGGATTATCTCTTTAGATATACTTTACTGCAGTTTTCATTGTACCTGTTTTGTCAGGAGCTTCTAAACAGGGAAAGCCCCTGTGTTGGAGACCACATGTTCCTTGGTGTGGACACTTCCAGGCCCGTATCAGAAATGCAGTAAACACAGAGTAGCTGTGCAGGACCTGTAGGCAGTTGTTTAACGGAGTCTGTAGGGACTCTGTTTTATTGCTTCGAAGAACGTGGAGTTGCTGCAAGACGTTAACGGCATTTCTTTGCAATCAACACCTTCTAAATGAGAAGGTTATTTTGATTTCTTGGCTTATCGCCATACTGAAATAGTATCTGTGGAAGAATACACTCATATGTTACGTTCAACAGAATAGTTATCAACTAAAACATTTGTAATTATTTGAAATTAGTCTATTGGAATGGAATTACTTACTAATGCAACTTTGATAACTAAGTTAGAGAAATGTCTCTTTTTGTGGCTGACTTGCCTAAGCTGTATTTATCCACATATCAAAATGCATTTTTTGTCACAACAGTATGAAACTTGGAACAAGATCTCTAAAATGCAGTTTTCTAGGCTTCAGTCCTGCAAACTGATGAGTGCCTCCTGTGATTTTGCTGTATGTGTTCATCCTATACTTAAATATTTGCAGACACTTAGTAGATCAGGCCTTTGGCTCTCATATACCTGTTTGGTTTTTTATTTAACATTTTTCTCCTTGATATTTAAGAATAAAAAGCAAAGCAGAATGATTTGGATGTATAAAATCAAGTGTTTCTCTCTTTTGGCTTTATTTATAGACCTATTAATTGCTTAGAAGTGGTCTTAGATCTTAAATGGTTCTCTGGATTCAGTCATTAAACTGATTAGTCATACTTTTTATAATATAATTCTCATACTTTAAACTACTTTCTATACGAATAAACATTGTATTACAAAGATAAAATACTGGCATTTTCAGATGTATTGCATTGCAAAGATAAAACACTCATGCACTCGTGGAGCCAATCCTGCACGTCATTGTAGAAATTCAGGGTCAGATGCATTTCACCAAACTTTTTGGTTGTTTTTGTTGGGCCAAATCCAGTCGCCTGAGAGAGGTGAGGCTACAGCAGTTCCCTGTGCCCGGGACCAGCCAGCAGCGATCCTCAGCAGCTCACAGAGTGCATACATACATCTGTACGTGGCTGGCCACGTAGATCAACAGACAGAGAGCAACAGCGGTCACAAACAGAAACAGCCCCAACAGCCTCATCCTGTCTGGCTGATCAGGATGAAAGCCTGTTAGTGGAAAGCATGTGTCCATACATAAATGTGGACCCCTCCAGTAGCTGGCCTTAGGCACTCAGGCTGTCGCAGACCTGGCCCTGGATCCCCAGGTGTCCCCAGCTGCTGGCAGCAGCGGCTCCAATACCTGCTCCCAAGTCTCTTACCCTAATTGCTGGCTAGTCCGGCTTGGTGTCCGCTGGCGATCAGACACTGGCATACACACCCACACCATACATATCTACTCCAGTTTCCGCAGTTGCTGGCACCCTGGATACATGGGCCCCTGTGACCTGTGGCCCCTTGTTCAGTTGCCACCACTCAGACCCCTCGCACACTCCGGTCTCTCCAGTTGCTGCCGCCATGGGCACCTGGGCCCCTTGGGCTTGTGGTCCCACCCCAGTGGTGGCACTTACGCCTCCGTACACACACACACACATAGAATAGGGAGCCCCTCACCCAGGAAATTAGTCAGAGATGGAATTTAATAAGAAAACAGGACATGCTTTGGTGATCAGGCCAGACAAGTGTACTGACCACCCACTGCTGATACATAACCGGGCCCTCTTGTCCCCTTACCTGTCTATTTCCTCACCTTTGTTCCTCCCCAATCCACCTTGATTTAATCTAAGTGCAATCATGACATCAATATTCTTTCTGATTAGCATGGGAAGATGTGATTTCTGGTGTCTACCAGGTGTCGTGGTTTTGACACAGGGATTCATCCAAAGGCTGTTCTGATGGTACACGTCCATGTGTCCCCCCTTGCTGACTAAGCGTTAAGAGAGATTTCTGTAGATGCTGTGTATCTCTGAGGCTGTACTGCGGTTGATAGAGAATACGTGCATGGAAAGTATCAACTGATAATTAGCAGGCAATAAACTAAGCTTTCAAAAAAAGTTTTGGGTTTGTTTTGGTTTGGTTTTGGTTTTTTCAAAAAAATCTGAAGACTACAGAAACAATGCTTTAGTTGTAGGTAATGAAACCAATAGTAACCATCATTTGTCTTAAAATCTTCAGAATACAACTAAGTCTACCTCATGAGTAAGTATCCTTGAAAAGCAGTCTTTAAAACACAGAGGATCTTTGAAATGGTGGATGGCAGCTCAAACCTGTAAAAAATGCCCATGTATCTCACCATAGCTATTCTGAAAGGTGTAAGCTTAAAACCAAAAGGCACAAATAACGTATTCTTCCAAAATCCACCAGCAAATTCTAGTAAACATTGAATTGATTTTCCTTTTTTCTCCTTTTTGCAGCTGCTAGTCTGATTCGAACTGTTTATTCACAGGATGAAAGAGATGTTTTTAAGCATTCTCAACAGTTCCAAGTGATTGATGTAAATTTAAAAAAGCTACTCTGATTTAAAGAGAGTTGCTAGGAAACATGCAGTTTGAAGATGAAATCTCCCATTGAGCTTGTCTTTGGCTGTACAATAGGAAGCATGTTATAGGGTATCCTGAGTTACAGATTATATGGATAAACCGTTAAATTTTTATGTATATAAATACATCTGCTATGAACTTACTGATTCATTCCTGTATCTTCATTTACTGATGAATAACAAGGTATTACTAAGTTCAAGAAAATGTGAAAATCAGATAGAAAATGCCAAGAGTGTGATAAAGATTTTCTTATAATCTTGTTTCGTTTTTCTGAAACGTCAAATGAATTTTTTCTTAGAAATGGATTGATTTAAGGTTTAATTTCAAGATAATGTTCTGAGTAGTCTGTTCGTTTCTTTTRTAAACTTTAACAAAATTGAAACACCAAAAGATAACATCAGTTATACACTTAATTTTACTGGAGAAGTTAATGGTTTTTGTCCCTTGAAAGTTGTTGGCCAAAGAAACCAAAAGATCCTCTTTATCGTATGAAAGAATGCCTAGTTTTAATAATGGATATTTATTTGTATTCATGGCTGATTTTTTTTCATGCTGGTTTTAGAGCCTTGGGTGTGTTTGGTTATCTTGGAGTCAAGTTAAACTAATTAGGCTTTAAGACACAAACAGAARCTACTTGTAAGTATAGGAACAGAGTTGTATGCTGTTCTGCGTGATGCTCAGTGCTTGGCAGGAGGTTTATTGATTTTTGTTTGCTGAAATTTTTTACCAGGCAATCTTTAAGCAGCAAAGCCCTTACAGCATGCTTTCAGAAAGGTGTGAGTAATACCTGTGAGTTACAGCAGCAGTAAGTGATCTTTTTCTTATTTATTACCTTAGAAGAAAGAACAGCCAGTTGCTGATACAGCAAAYGGTGTGAATAGGGACTTGGAGGACTGGCTGCCTGACCCTTTGCTGCTGACATGATGATTAAAGACAGTGTTTAAGTACCGCTAAGCAACACTTCATTATCTGAAGGTATTTCAAAACAAAACCTTTTTGCAGCTCAATGACTCAAGAAAAGTAACCAAACTGTATTCATAATTAATAGTAAAGCTGAGTTGTTGATCTTACCACAAATTAGAAGATGCCTAACCTTCCTGAAAAAATATGTTTATAATAGCAATACTAAATGACCCTTTGTTACAGAGTCGTTGATTAACTGCAAGATGAGATAGATGTGTGACCGCTGTAAAACCCTTGTAGGGAAAAGAATTAATGTTGATTCATAATGAATCTGTGGATGCAAATAAGAAAAATAAGACAACTCATTAGTTGCATGAACTATCTGAGAGGACAAAATAACAGAAAGCCAAAACAAAAGAGTGAAAAAAATGAAAATGGGAAGGATGATGTAGCAGGCAAGCAAAGTCCCATAGGGCTTCTTAATTGCCTAACAAAAAAGCGAAAGTGCCTACTGAGCAACTGACTGAAGAAGTTACTGATTCTCGAGGTCTGAATTCTTTGATGTGTAAATATAAAGGAAGCAGGAGAGTTAAATTCACAGTGTGATTAACTACCAGCGTGTCGTCCTACTTGAAAAAATGGTGCATTAGAAAATTGCCACAGAAAACAGACATCTTGTAACAGTAAGGTTGCCATTCAGATCACTGGTACCTTCAGTATCTTATAACAATCTTCTGCCAATATATTTGATGGTTTTGTTTCTTGTGATAGGCTCTGTGTTTTCTTGCTTTGTAGAATAGGCGCTATTGCTTTCAAGTGCAAAAGGCATGGCTTAAAACACGTCTAGAGAAGGAATTTATTGTCTTTTTGGTGCTTGATTCTTGGAGAGAAGACACAGCTTCCAAAGAAGGGGGCAAGGAAGGGAGAAAAAGGGTAACTCTGAGCCAGAGTATGTTGCGGATCATCAGAGTGCCAGGACATTAGTTCTTCTAAGCCTATCGACATGAGAGTTTAAGTGGAAAAGAAGGCACGAAGGGTAGATTTATAAATATTTGTAAAAAAATGGAAGTTTCATATTGCATCGAAAGTTAAGGTTTCCCACTGAAACTTGGGCCAAGCCCTGTAACAAGCCTGGAGTCCTCATTACCTCCGAGACATTGGTTCTTCGTGTTTCCAAGTCAACGTTTATTAAACAAAAATACAGAGCTGGTTGAATTGTCCACTAGTGATAGAATCACTTATTAATTTAGCCTGTCTAAATATTTTAATGAACTGACCCTGGTTTTTTATTTATTTATTTATTTAGCACCTGTAAGCAGTAGAAAAAAAAATTTTGAGTAATTGGGGGGGGATTAGACTGCTCTTTGCTCTAACTTAGTGGTTGTTTGTTATGTTATTGCATGTTGTCCTTGAAAGTGTAAATTCTGTTCAATAAGAGTACCTTATTTATGAGTCATCAAATTGATGGGCTTCTTAACTGGCTTTCATTCATGTGAAATGGAGAGAGTAGCTATATTCTTTAAATGGGATGATGTGGAAAATACTAGAAGCACAACTGTTGGTGACGGACTGTTTGGGCCAGTAGGCAGTATTGGGGCAGTGGATTTGAACTTGCGCTTCCACTTGAACAAATCTGGCAAAAACAAAGAGTATAATTATAGAAATCAAAAATGATCAAAAGGAAATGAAGCATTTCTACAAGCCTTTGTGAAGGGAATTAAAGCCACATTTGAACTCTGAGAGATGGCCAGCTATCATCAAAAGTCTCTGTAGACACAGCAGTGCTGTAAGAGCAGGGCTGGCTTGGAAGTTTACTTACAGTAATCCCAGACCACTGTAATGAGATAAATCTGTGCAGTGGTGAGGAACTTGACTGTCATCACCTTTCTGGTAATAGAGAAGACTAGTAAACACTAGTGGCTAAGGTATTGGTTTCAGAAGTAAATCAAGGGGTTGTGGGTGATGGTTGAGAAGCCAGACTTTTGAATAAGATGTGGTGCCCCTTCTAATGGCACAATCCAACCTAGAATGCCAAACTTGTTGATTGATCGCAAAATTAAATTGCAAAGACCGAAATAGTAGAAAAGGAGAAAGGGTGATATGATAAAAATGTGCAATGTACATCATTATTTTTGTTAAATTCAAAAGTTTCTTGGTAATTCTAAATATTGAACAACTAATAAGATTTATGAGGAGTTAGTTATCATAGCAAAAAATGCCAACTCTTTTAAGAAAATCAAGATAACGAGCAATTAGATCCTTACTAAAATCACTAAAAGAGCCTGAAATAAAAACAAATACAAAACACTGATTAGGTTGAAGTATTGTGTGGCTCCTAAAAGGCTTTGATTATAACTTGCCACTGTGTTAATTTACTAGTGAATTATTGCAATTACATATATTCATATTTTGAAAAAGGGTGGAAAACCAGAGATTTCTTCTAGATCTTTGTATCTATTTATAGTCTAATCTGGATGGAATCTCTACCAATTCTAAAACTTGAATGTGTATAATTATCATAATATACCAGGAATTGAGAATCGTAACAAGCATCTTGATTTACCTCTCCTAGCTAAGTGTACCAATCCAGAGCTCCTAAATGCTTTCCTTTGCCCCCTCTCTGCCCATTCAGCACTTGGGGTTCCTGAGAGGAGCCCTGAGCGGATGTCGGGGGCTGATGCAGTGATCACGCTGCTCCCACGCTGAAAGCCTTGGCAAGGGAGGTTCAGGGAAGATCTTGCCATGGTAGACGTTGAGATTTACTGGCAGAGGCGACTGCTAATCCTCATGCACCTTCATCTACCTACACCTCCATCTCCATCGCTTTCCCTCTCTGCCTTTCTTTCTGACTGCACTTTTGGGTTGGCTTATTGCTTCCATCCTCCCACACATCACTTATGTGTCCCACATGACATCCCTCCCCTCTGTAACGCCGAGTTCTGTTTCTTTGCTTCCTCTTCACTCCTTTAACATCCCTCACTGTTGCTCTGCTTTCCCTTGTCTATTCCCACCCCTTCTTGATTTCTAATCTAGTAGATTATGTAGCCTATTTGCACTGCTTTTGATCTTATGATCTTTATTCAACTGACTTCCATTACCCGCTGTTTGTAATTTCTTTTTGTGTCTACATTATGAATGCTTTATGTCCTTGCAAAATGATGATGTCATCTACATGTTTGGATTAAGTAGGGAAGTGATGGAAAACACTGGCTATTTTCATAGCTGTAAAACAAGTGTCTTTTTCTCCTTAATGAAGGCCAAAGTGTGCAGTGAAGACCTGAAGAAAGCCCCACAGAACGTGGAAGAAAATGTAGACATTTTCCTAAAGTGCATTTTGAGAGATTAAAGAATCCTTACAATTGGGTAGTATAGAAAGGCGGGTCTACCCTTGTGTCCTGGGAACTCCTCTCATCCTAATGAAGCATCACGAGACACTGCAAGCCTCCAGAAGTGTTCTGGGAGGTCCCTGTGTTCACAATTGAATGTGCTTCCTATTCAGCAGCCAATGTCCCAGTTTTCCCCCACCTCCTTCGGGAGAATTGCATTCCAGACAGCTCACCAGAAGGCGTTTTCTTGAATCTAGCAAGGCAAAGGCCCTGTAGTGGTGAGTGGCTCTTTTGGGAAACTGAGCAGTAAAAAGGGACCTAAATGTGTTAATGAGCATTAGATAGATATTAAACTTGATACAGTTGCAGTTAAATGCCTGCTCATTTTATTACATATTTTAAAAATTTCTTACTCATTTGCTAAAATTATGATGCTTTGTTGTGAGAAGAGAAGGATAGTGTACTGTGCAGACTAAAAGGAGTATGTCCAGGCATGCAATCACTCTCTGCTTTTACAAGGGAGGAAAGTGAGTCGTACCAATGACTGTTCTTTTGTTCGGGAATGATTTTTACTTAGGCAACAATATCCTTCTCACTCTGCGAAGAAAAAAGGTTGAGAGCTGTAAAGCAAAAGAGGCAGTAGATAATGCCGTGTGAGCACTGCAGCCCACAGCGCTGCCTCCGGCGCGAGTGCTGCTGCCTCAAATATGCCTGGACTCCTCCGTGGGCAGCTGGATGGTAACATCATGTACAGCCCTACTACTTCAGACATACAGACAATAACCTGCGTGCTGTCTCATCTCATAGCAGGCAGTTCTACCAAAATTCAGCAGAGCGATGTGGAACAGCCTCACTTCTTGTCCACAAGCTGAGATAAATCAGGAGGGATGGATGTGCTATGTATACAGAACCCACTCAGCTGAAAGAAGTGAGAGCAAGGAAAGGATTTTAATCCTGGCAGGGTGGATATTTTTGTACCTGAATAAAATGAGGTATTTATAGCATTTACTGACACAATTTTTATTTACTGTCATTTGAACCAGTGTTCAAACCATTTTTTCCTGAGCCAACAGAAAAGAATTTTTGGAGGGCTAGAGGACAAGGTAACTTTCCAAAATCAAACCTGGATTCTGCAAAAGAGAGGGAGGAGCGATCTTCTGTCTGCAGCAGTGCCTGTAACGTCAGAGAGAGAACACAGGTTTACTCTTAACAGTTTCATCTATAAATACATTTGAACACAGTTATTATCACCATGAGTTACTGTGTAATTACCATTGTTCCCAACAGAGTTCCTGTTTCATTGCTGTTTAATTATGTGCATTATTTCAGCGTAACTATGCAATTTAACTCATGTCACTTGGAAATAAATGTTCCAGGTGAGGCGATGTCGTAACACAAAAAGCTTCATAGCCAGGATATGGTTCCTGGAAAAGTATACGAAGTCATTTGTTGATGTAGCCTACCACTGTCTTTTGGAGGGATCATATAGACACAGTAGTTCATACCTTGGTCATTTAAGGTAGATGCTTGAAATAGTTGTGAATATCTTTTGTGTGACAGACTCTGAAGAAACTTTAGTGCCAACAGAAGAGGGAGGGTAAAGATGTTTAGTAGATTCTTCCCCTTGGATCCAGCTACAGCAAGCGTATGCATTTGTTGCCAACATAAGAGCCTTTTTCCAGGGAATATTTCTAAATAAATCTTGTTTCTGGGGATCAATGTTTAGCTCTTGTATGTGTTTGGCTGAGCACTGTTTTCATGTAACAGCCATGATTTTAGGGTCATGGCAACTAATACAGTTTTGACCTGTTTGTTAAAGATTTCATCTGCTAAAAAAAGGAAAAATGTGAAGTGCAACAGCTCCTGTAATTTCTGAGCCAAAAAGATTCTCTTGTGATATTTCTTGCCATTTTCCTACACTATGAGTTTAATAAAACACCCCATGAAACTCTCCTCTAAGGAAAGCTCACTGTCTGAGGCATGTTCAGATAAACATCTTCTTAGCATTATTCTGAGGAAGAAGGGACAAGTGTAAGGCCCCGATGGCCGAGGCATGTTCCTAGCCACCTCAAGGAGAGATGTGAGACATGCATGCTGAGACAGGCCTGTCCAGCAGCAGCTCAAACCAGAGGCGCTCTGTTAATCTGAGCAGCATTTATCCCAAGCATCCTTAGGGAGTCAGATATGTTTGTACATGTGCTTTGAAATTCAAACCTGCCCATTTCTTGGTGTTGGAGGTGGGAAACAGGGCAGCTTCAAAACAAGGTCTTTTGGAAAAAGAAAACAATTTGGTAAAAATTTTGACCTGGAAAGAGCAAGAGTCTTGGTAAAAGGTAGAAGCCGCTATCGGAGTCATCGGTACTTGGCGTAGGAAGCTGGAAAACAGCAGCATCAAGATTACATCCTGCAAAAAGTGACAATGCCGTGTTGGCATGCAACATGTCCTAGGATGCATGTTACTGAATGGTATTCAAGTATGTATAAGCATATTTTATAATGAAATAATAACAAATTTAATATACTGAGAGGAATGGATGATACCAGCATGTGCCTGAGATACAACATATTTTGTCAGTGATAAGCTGGAAGCCTTGCTTTTTGTGAAGGTCGTAACTTAACCAGTGCTACAGCAGAACCGATCGAGAGAAGAAGTATGAACAAGATGTGATGGATGTAAAGGATGCATTTATATATTCATGGCAAGAAATCCATTAAACAAAATGGAAAATTGCAAACATGATGATGCATTGCCCTAAAGAAATACATAACAGCCAGCAGCCAGAAAGAAAAAGCTAGCAAAATATTCTGATTGAAAGAAGTAAAAAATGTTATAGAAATAAAGTATTCTGGAAAATGGTATCTAAAATTTTTAAATATTCAAAAGAAACTGCATGTTTCTTTAGCTTGGTTTTAGTATATATACAGGCAGAGTTTCTCCCATAGGGAAAAGAGAAAACTTCAAATACGACATTGCAATAATGATTATTTTCAACATTTAAAAGGAAACTCATAAAAATTAATACTGCCTTTCCAGAGGATCATGAATTGCATGTTAAAAGTTTATAAGGAATGATATACTAGACAAAACAAATGAATCCTGAGAGAGATTCATGTACTTCAGTTTCACTGTAGTTTTCTTTTTACAGACTTTGAAATCATTAATTGTGATGTAGTACTTACTGAGATGAAGGAGGATAGAATCCAGACTTTCTTTATTTTATTGCAAACTATGTAATATTTTACATAGTAAAGATGTAAGTATTTTTACATCTTAAACCAGATGGCTTAAGAAGTTTTGGTTTAGGAAGATGACTTTAAAAGAGGATGTTCAGTATTAACATTTACCATATTACTTACTGTCATTGGAAGATCTGAGTACTCTTAAACAGTGTGCTCTCTGAATAAAAGACATCATGAATTTGATCCAGCAAATTTGATAATGCATTTATTATTGAAAATACTCTATCCTATATTAACTCTTAAGTATTCAGTTTAGACAGATAATATGGCAAGTGAAATGTGATAATGAGATAAAGCCTTATGTCAGATTTATTTGCTCCTTTTTCTTTCTCTCTAATCAGGTATTTTTAGCTCTCTGAATGCTGGTGTTGCAAGGCACAATTCCTTTTGAGATAATTGCTGAACAGAAGATAACCATGTGGCTCTTCATCTATCATCTTATTACACCCTGTTTCATCTTCTGCCTGGCAGGTAAGATGACCTCACATGTTAGTTCATTTAACTAACTGTTGTCAGTTTTATGCATTTCAAGGTCAATTATGCTACTTCTATGGCTTTAATGTATTTGTGCAGATACAATGAATTACTAAATGTGAATGATGAAGCTATAAGGAAACATACTACAATGGACGCCATAATTAAAAGCTTGAGAAAATACAGATCTGGACTTTAAATTTGGTTTTGTCTATTCTAATTATTTCTCTAGATTATAAAAATATATCAACCATCTATTTGTGCACAGATATCAACATGATGAGAAGAATGGAAATATGCCCACATGAAGAGGCACTAAACACAAAATTATATTATATAGACACCATATAAAATTCATAAAATCAGCATCCTACCAGCACAATATAGTGGTAGTTTCATAAAACAGTGGGGCAATGCTGCATATACTGACTTTAATTTGACATTACAAATGGAAAACTTTTCATAAATAGAAATGGGACCATGAACATTAAAACTTTCAGGAGTCATATTTCTAATATCTGAAATTACAGAGGTGTTTGTAATGGAAATTTTGGTTCAGTTCTAAGAGGTGAAAGGAGCTTTTTGGAAAGTAAAAATTCAGAATTAAAATCTAGTTAACTGTTCCAACTGTTCTGAACAACTTTGAGATTTGTAAAGCCTGTTTCARACTTCCATGCCAATTTAAATGAATGCTGGTTTTTTGTTGCTATCAAGAATTAGATTGCCAGCATAAGTGAGCTCCTCTCAAGAAAGAAAACATTTTGCTTATGTACAGACTGCATGAACTGAGATCTGAGCATGTAAAAACCAGAATAATTAAATTGTGCATACGTGAAATATTGACTGAGGTTTGAAAAGTGCAAATATTGCCTATTAATGATTTGGTTATTTTCAAGGTAGGCTGTAGATCCTTCCTTACTTTGAGGAGACAGTTACTCATAAAGCTAGTTGTGCTGCATTTCATAAAATATTCTTGTGTTTCTCTGGGTTCTTTATGTAATTAATGAGTCCCTAATTGAAATGGGCTGTTCATAGTCTTGCTTAATCTGTCCTACCATTTCAGGCATTGCCTCGATTTCACTATCATAAGACCATATTGTTTGTATTATTGAGTCAAAAAATCTGATTAATACTGTGATGTAAGCTTGTTGCCTTTAAGAAATTACTCCATAGCTCACAGGAGTGCTTTCTGGTTTAGTGAGAACACTATTTTATTCTATGAAGGGTTTGAACTTAATTCTTTACTCCATGTCTGAGTTTTCTGGAGGATATACTGATACCTAATAAAAATCAAGACCTTTAAAGTGTTGTGATCTCATGCGTTTCAAGGGCGTTTTCTTTGTTAAGATATGAGGGTTACTGGTGGCACCAAAATTAAAGATTAAAATTCATCACTTTAATTTAATACTGGGCTTTTCCTGAAAAAAGAGGCTGTCAACTACCATTAGTAATATTATACATGTGATTTCACTCTGGACATGGTGACATCAGACAAAATCATCAGCTGCAGTATCCAAGCAAGTGCTGGACATATTGGTTGATAAAAAAGTTGAGTCAATCACTGAGAACAAACGTTCAGTTAATTTCTTGACGGGGAAAGCCAGATGATTAATGCTATTACTTGTGTATTATGCGCATTGCAGTTGTGCCCAGAAGCTAGAAATCTTGGCACCAGAATGCACCTCCTGGTAGGTGCCTTGGAATGACATGGGAAGATTGTGTGCTATGAGTGTCACGAGTGAGTGACATAAGAAGAACAAAGATGGGTATGGTGATACTGCATGCAGTTGGAGTATGCATTGATACATTCATAGCAATGTTCATTTGATCTTTCGCTTGGCTGTAATTGGCTATGTTAGGCTATGATTCCTCTAAGAAGAATAGGAGACATTGGTGTGAAGGGGTTTGGATGGGGCCAGGTTCTAATAGCACTGTAAGCAGTTCAGAGAAACTTCCTAACTTATCTTCTGTTATGGAATAAATCCAGGACTTGATTGTATTTTTCATCAAAAGCCAAAGATAAGACCTACCACCATCTCTAAAGATATGGCACCATCCTCCAATGTGGAAGATTCGTAGTCTTATACAATCTTTATTTGTTATTTCCAGTGTATTATTGCAAGGCTGAATAGCACACGCTGTCTGCTCTTGGACCTGCTCTACTTTGCATAAATAATTAAATATCCATTTGAGTTGAGGGGAAGTCTGCTTCTGTCATCTGGGGATTAGGGTGCACTTCTGGATTATATAAATCTGATGTTGCAGTCTTTGCTCTGCCCCAGCACTTGAATCTTGCTGGAGGCTTTCTCATTTCAAATGAGTGCTAGAGCTGCTAGCAGTTAGTCTTAGCAAATTTTCCTTTTCAATGTATTTCTTGGCAATGAAAATGTCATGGAAACCAGAAAATACGTAGCTGCGGTAACCAGGATGAAATACAAGGGGTTGCTTGGGAGTGTTCACAATACGRTTAAAAAGTGGAAGATACTGTAGAGAAAGAAGGAGCACAATTAGGGTGATCAGGTCAAGTTTTAGGAGGTGCTCTTGCACACATGATACTATCAAGGGGAATTCTGGCAATGTCAACAGTAATGGAGAATGTGGGAATCGGGGACGGTTTTTGAGTAAAGATCATGAGTTCTCATTTCAATAACAAGACAGACCACAGACCAGAGTGAAGAGACAAGTTAGCTGGGAGCAGATGTTGAAAGCAGAATATTAAAAAGTTGCTTTAGCACTTTTTAACAAAACATGGGGTTTCTTTGGAAGTATATTTGGCTCACCTTGCCTCCTGTGGTGCTGGACCCACAGTTCTAGGTGGTTCTACCATGTACGTTGCCTTTGGGCAAAATGATCTGTGACTCTGGAGCCACCACTCAAGGTTTTTGCAAGCCATGGCTCCTAAACAGACCTACTATATTAACTGCTCTGGAGTCAGGAAACTGATAGCTTCCAGGGTCAATGTCCTTTGAGATGTCTCACAATATGGTCTGTCCCAAGTTCAAAGATATAGCCAAGAAGCCTGAAAGTATTGAGAATTCATGCTTTTGATTGAGCTTTGAGAGCTTCCAGAATTACCTGCTAGAAGTATTTGGGAAACAAGGAGGTAGGAAGCTGAAAACCAAAAAGCTGCGCTGGCTTGAAATGTTCGGAATTTGGCCTGAAAGGGTGACAGTTATTGTGACACTCTGTAAGCTAAGGATTTTTACCTGTTTTCAAATAGATCTTTTTCCTGCTGCAGGAAATAAAAAAGATTTTTTTTCTCAAACGGACATACATATTTTTTAGAAATTTGAAGTTTGCCTTGGAATGAAATCCCTGACTTTTAGCCAGTTCTGTTTTGTGATAATCAAAGGCAGAAACTGAGAATTGTTACAATGACCGGCCATTTCCCATCAGTGGGGAATGTGCACTTACTTGACTGAAGGGAAGCAAACATTACATGAATCAGTGCATCGGAATCTTAGGCAGGGATCATCTTCTGCAATGAGACAGGAGCGATATTTATTTTCCAGGTAAATTAGCGCTTGAAATGTAGTATTGCAGATATAAATGATGAAAAAGCCGAAAGTAATTTGCTCTTTCACTTACTTGATAGAGAGTTATAATAAGGGTTGCTTTTCAGAGTGCACTTTGAGCAGTGCAAGGCAAATGAGAGCAGCAAATCACTCCTCAGGGAACATTGTGATGATTGTCAGTCCACTCCCAAAAAAGTTATTTCATGCCCATTACTGGTGATATTTGACTCTTTCCCTCTTTCTCCTGACATCTGGGCTCTCGCCAACATACTKCTAAGTTGCCTTTGACTTCCTGTTAAATTCATATCCTATTGCTAAGTCTGAATTTTAGACTTTTCTTTCATCTTGCACATCCCATATAAATCAATGTACCAAAGTGTATCTTCACTTGGGATAATAACCTTGCACCAAAAGAATTAAGAGTCTGTTTCAGCAACAGGCTTGTTTTGTTCCTTCCTCCAAAAGACTAATTAAAAGCTACAAAGGCCCTATATTTTATTGTGCTTAATGAATACTTGATTACATATGGCTATAAGAGGAATCAATAGCAAAACATGTTACTGTGTTCCTCCAAAATTTTATTTCTAATCTAAAACTGCTCTACTTTTTACCTTGGGATTTCATAGTGCAGAGCCAGGCAGTACCTGAGTTTGGGTCAGATCAGGCCTCACCTTTTAAATGGTGCTAGATCTGGGAGCCCTTCCAGAAGCCTGAGTGCCCTAAGTACTGGTTAAGGGAACGCTTGCTCCATTTTGTTTAATCAGCTGTTTCCCTTATTAAGATTCAATTGCTCCTCTATTTTTTTGTGGTTTAATTTAAGGATTTAGTGAGATTAAGGACACTTGAGAACAAATAAGGCAAATATACAAATGGACATCCATTAAAAATCTCTTGCACATGATTCACAGTATGTGAATCATTTGAGTGAAGTCACTTGATCTTATATTTGACTTCTCATTAAATCTACTTTTCCAACGAATTGCCACATAACTGTATATCCACCATTTCTGATTAATCACTTGAAATATATAACTTTTTAAAAAATTCATAAAGCATTAATAACTTTGTAAATAAGGAAAAAGTTAAAAGATTATTTTTACTCCTAAGTGAAGAATATTCCACAGCTCCTGCATGAAATATAGATTATAACTACCCTATAAGCCAACATGAAAAGATGTATCTTGTAAAGAATGTAGAAAATGAAGATGTGCTTGAAATCAGTATATCAAGTTAGAAAGTGAGAGTAAATGTTAATTTGTAACATTTTTGCTTATTCTCATACTAGCCATATGAAGACATGTCATGGTTTAACCCCAGCCAGCAACTAAACACCACACAGCCGCTCGCTCACTCCCCCCACGGTGGGATGGGGGAGAGAATCGGAAGGGTGAAAGTGAGAAAACTCGTGAGTTGAGATAAAGACAGTTTAATAGG